>SJXO01003428.1:0-15382 GCA_006408615.1 Connochaetes taurinus | reverse complement strand
AACTGGACATGGAACAACAGACTGGTTTCAAATAGGAAAAGGAGTACGTCAAGGCTGTATATGGTCACCCTGCTTATTTAACTTCTATGCAGAGTACATCATGAGAAACGCTGGACTGGAAGAAACACAAGCTGGAATCAAGATTGCTGGGAGAAATATCAGTAACCTCAGATATGCAGATGACACCACCCTTATGGCAGAAAGTGAAGAAGAACTAAAAAGCCTCTTGATGAAAGTGAAAGAGGAGAGTGAAAAAGTTGGCCTAAAGCTCAGCATTCAGAAAATGAAGATCATGGCATCCGGTCCCATCACTTCATGGGAAATAGATGGGGAAACAGTGGAAACAGTGTCAGACTTTATTTTTGGGGGCTCCAAAATCACTGCAGATGGTGATTGCAGCCATGAAATTAAATGACGCTTACTCCTTGGAAGAAAAGTTATGACCAACCTAGATAGTATATACAAACGCAGAGACATTACTTTGCCGACTAAGGTCCGTCTAGTCAAGGCTATGGTTTTTACTGTGGTCATGTATGGATGTGAGAGTTGGACTGTGTAGAAGGCTGAGCGCCGAAGAATTGATACTTTTGAACTGTGGGGTTGGAGAAGACTCTTGAGAGTCCCTTGGACTGCAAGGAGATCCAATCAGTCCATCCTAAAGGAGATCAGCCCTGGGATTCCTCTGGAAGGAATGATGCTAAAGCTGAAACTCCAGTACTTTGGCCACCTCATGCAAAGAGTTGACTCATTGGAAAAGACTCTGATGTTGGGAGGGATTGGGGGCAAGAGGAGAAGGGGATGACAGAAGATGAGATGGCTGGATGGCATCACTGACTCGATGGACGTTGAGTCTGAGTGAACTCCGGGAGTTAGTGATAGACAGGGAGGCCTGGCATGCTGCGATTCATGGGGTCCCAGAGTCAGACACGACTGAGCGACTGAACTGAACTGAACTGAACTTGTTGGTAGGCTAGGAAGCTATCCTGAGGACTAAAGAGTATGTATTTATCCCTAGCAAGCTTTCAGTGAAGAGAAGATAAATATCTGCAAGGTTCTGAATCAGTACAAGGGCCACACCCATGATAACAAGATGAATCCAGAATAAAACAGCCTTGGCTCATATAATTGCCTGGTTGTACTTATGCGATCCCTGTCTTGCCCAATCTGCCTGACTGTTGCAACCTTCATATAGTTACATCATGTTTTGTGATTTATTCTGCCAATAGCTTCTTTTTGATTGCAGTGCTTATTCATATAAGGTAGCAGTTCCAATTGCTATTTTGCTATGTGTTTTCAATATTTTATTTTACCTTCTGTTCCTCAATAACATCTGTGTTGAATAGAGATTTTCTAGTGTAATGGTTCAATCTCTCTGTGATTTATTTTACTGTATGTATTTAGTTATTTCTGAGTGGTTTGCTTGGGTGTTACAACTACTATCTTAAGACATTCAATTAATATTTATTTCATTTCAACAGTAAACCAAAACTTAGCTTATGTTCTATTTTTGGCAAGTATCTTCACATAAGTCTAAATGACAAAGTTTTATAATAATTGTTTTTATGCAATGGTCTTTTAAAATCTACTGAAGAGAGTCCAAACAATAAGTATATTTGCACTACCCATTATATTTTCTTTTACTTTATTTGATAGTTTACTATATTAGCATGAAGTGTTACTTCATGTGGATCCTAGTTATCTCCTATTGTCCTTTGATTTCAGCCTTAAGGATGCACTTTAGTAGATCTTACTGGAAAGGTTTGCTAAAGGTCTTTCTCATTGTGTTTGCCTTGGAATGCTACAATTTCTCCTTTTTTTTTTAGGAGAGTTTAGCTGAATATAGAATCTTTAGTCTTTTCCTTTCAGAGTTCTGTAGTATCATCCCACTGTCACCTGGCTTCCTTCATCCCTAATAAAGAGTGTAATCAGTTTGACCTTGATCTGTGGATCTCTTTACGATTATTCTATGTGTATTTTTTAAACCTTCTTGTAAATACATAGATATAGATACATCATTAAATATGAAAAGTTTTCAGTCATTCCTTAAAATATTTCACCACCCTTTTCTATTTTTTCCTCATTTTTGAAATCCTTATGTGCCAATATTTCATATGGTTGATGTTGCCCCACTGATCCATTAAGCTCTTTACTTTTCATTATTTGATTTTCTTTCTTTTTTCCTACTGGATAAACTCCACTGATCTATCTTTAGGTCAATAAAGCCTGCCGGATTAAATCTATTGATTTTAAAATTTCTGTAGTGAAGTCTTTCATTTTAGTTAAGATAGTTTTCAATTCAGAATTTCTATTTGGTTCCCTTTTTTATTTAAAAGTCTATATTAGCATTTCCCATTTAGTTTTTAAGAAATGGTTTCCTCTGGTAATTTGAACATATCTGTAATATCTATTTTAAGTCTTTGTCTACTGGATTCAAAATTTGAGATCTGGGAGGATATTTCCCATTGGGTTTTTTTTTTTTTTTCCGGGTATGTAGCATACTTTCATTTTTTTGCATATCATGTAAAATTATTTTTTAAAGCTTTTTAATTTTTAGAAATTTTAAACAATATATTTTAACAATTTTGATTCAGATTTCTCCAAGGGTTTTTGTTGTTCCTATTGTCTTACTGACTATTTGTTTAGTCCTGGACTAAATTTTCAGGTTCTGTATTCTGTACTATGTGCAGCCACTGAGTTCTTTGCTAGTTTTTTCTTTTTCTTTTTTTTTTAATCTCCCTAAATTCTTTTTTATTTTTAAGTCAGGCTTCCCAGGGATAACTCCTAATTCGCACAATTTAGTGCCAAGCTGAAACCTGTCAGATACCCTTCAATGCTTTGACTGTTTATTTTCTACCCACAATGCCAAGGAACAGTTTCAAGGTTCAGGTGGTTTGCAAGACAGGCATAGCTTTCACTTCTTGCTAGTTCAGAACTTAAATATAATCCAGAGGAGTGACTGGGGGCTTCTCTTTCCTAGAATTGTTCTTGGAATGCGTACATCTTTTCAGATCCAGTTGCGTATTTGAGCTTTTCAACATTCCTTATGGCCATCTAGTTCTCCAAAGTTTCCTTTTAAATTCCCAGAAGGCTCTTGTTTGCCTCAATAGATGCAGTGTTGCCATCATATTGCTATTATTTCAGTATTTCCCTCGGTGTGAGGCTCTTTTTCCCTCTGAGCTGAGCTTGTTTTCTTGCTGTTGTTTTTCAGTCGCTATATTGCATTCAAATCTTTGCAGCCCCATGGACTGCAGCTTCCCTGTTCTTCACTATCTTCAGGGGTTTGCTCAGATTCATGTCCACTGAGTCGGTGATGCTGTCTAACCATCTCATCCTCTACTGCCCTCTTTTCCTTTTGCCTTCAATCTTTCCCAACATCAAGGTGTTTTCCAATGAATCAGCTCTTCGCATCAGGTGGCCAGCACCAGTCTCTCCAAAGAATATTCAGAACTGATTTCCTTTAGGATTGACTGATTTGATCTCTTTGCAGTTCAAAGGACTCTCGAGAGTCTTCTCTGGCAACTTGAAAACATCAGTTCTGCAGCACTCAGCCTTCTTTATGGTCCAGCTCTCACATCCGTACTTGACTACTGGAAAAATTACAGCTTTTACTATACAGACCTTTGCTGGTGAAGTGATGTCTCTGCTTTTTGATACTCTATCTAGGTTTGTCATAGCTTTCCTTCCAAGGAGCAAGTAAGTGTCTTTTAATTTCAAAGCTGCAGTCACTGTCTGCAGTGATTTTGGAGCCCAAGAAAATTAAATCTGTCACTGCTTCCACTTTTTCCCCTTCTATTTGCCATGAAGTGATGGGACTCGATGCCATGTTTTTTGTATTTTGAATGTTGAGTTTCATGCCAGCTTTTTCACACTCCTCTTAGAAAAACACCCTCGGAATAGAGATTTTCTATGTAAGTAAAAGTTTGAATAATTGTCTGACTACGTTCTGTTGCTTTTAACAAAGCTCAAAATAGGCCAGACCTCTTCATTAACTGTAAGGCTTTTGGCTACCATGCCACTGAAGAAAGATGAGAATATCTCCAAGGTAAAACATCACAGAGCCCTCTGTCTTAAGAACTGTATCCACCAGGATTCCATCAGAGAAACAGAATCTCACTCCAAATCTGATGTCATCCCTTCAAGCCAAAGCTTCCAGACAAATGAAGGTCTCTTTCACAGGAAGACTGAGTGTGCATTTCAGCCAGTTATCTGTGCCTTGTTATAGGGCCATTAACTGGCTAGAAACTCTCTCTACCATTATTACTGTCGACTTTAAAAACATCCACAACCTAAAAACTGAGAGTTTTGTTTTATTCAGTTGTTTTAGGACTTCAAGCTCAAGAGAGAGCATCTCAAGTAACCCTGAGAAAACTACCCCAAAGAGGCGAGGGAAGGGGCCAGGTTACATGGAACTTTTGCAACAAATGACAGGAAGACCAAATATCAAAAGATTAATGTTAATTAAAGAAAACCAGATAACCCAAGTTAATGAATTTAGCACTTTTCTATGTATGGGAAGATGCAAGAGTCTGGGCTCACTGAAATCATTCCTTTGATATGCACCTCAGCTATCTGGAGCCAGTATCCTGTGTCTTTGACATCCTGAGCTTCCCTGGGGTTTACTATAGGGTACGGCTATAGTCTGATGACTGCTAGATCACAGGTATTCTCCTTCCTGAGTTCCCTCAAGGTTCACCTGCTCACATTGGAGGGCTGCAGTCCCCAGAGACTGTGATATCTTTAGTTACTGATACAGCAGGAAATATTCCATTTCTCATTACCATCCCAGGGGACCCAGGAATGCAAGTGCCTCTGGTCACTAGAATCAGATGACCAAGGAATGTCCCTGGGCAGAAGCCACAGAAATGAGAGCACCACATGTAAAAAGCCAGAGCCCAAGATGTATGTGAAAGCTCCCTTCTAGGAAATTCTGGCACTCTGAGGTATGGCAGGTTGAGAACCGAAAGATAGCGCTCACCCTCCAAAGTCTCAGTGAAGGATTCCAGCAAGTCCTTGTTTAATCAGAAGCCTGACCCTCGGACCACAGCTCCTGAGGTAAGCTCACAGGCCTCTCTTACAGAAAGACTGGGCTTCTCTAACTGTTCCCTCTTGTCCTGCCCTGGTTATGGTAGCCGGTTAAGAACTCTTTCTCCCTTAGTTACAGTCTTGTGGGAGCCTTGAGCATAAACCACACTGGCCATCACAATCATTTCACAATTCTCTACAGCCTTGTAGGTCTCATAGACATGAGCCTCTGTTTGTTATCAAAGTTGGAGGTTTTGGGGGCTCATCTTTCAGGTACAGGATTGAAAAGCTGTGGTGCCTGATGTGACTCAAATACTTCAACCCCTCAGGGAGGAGCTCTCGGTTTTGAGTTCCCTCCCAATTGTGGGATTGGTGTGCTGGGTTGAGTTTATGGCAAGAGCATGTCTCAGCCTTTCCTTCCTGCTTCAGTGTGGCCTTTCTCTTGTTTGCTCAGTGTAAAGTGGTCATATTCCACCAGTTTTTAGCTTTTCTTCACTAGAAATTGTTCCATATGTAGCTGTAGATTTGATGTGTTTGTGAAAAGTTGCAAGTTCAAGATTTTTCTGTGTTTACTTCACCATCTTGAAATGGAACCTCTATTTCCATCAGCATTTTAAAGAGATTACTCCATTGTTATATGACTTGCATATTTCTGAAGAAAAATCTGTCGTATTGTGTCTCTTATCTCTTTAAGCCGTGAAGATTTTTTTGGTCTTTGGTTTTTATCAGTCTCCATATTATATATTTGAAAGTGTGTTTGTGAGCCTGTAGGTCTGCTTAGTGTTCCTAAGTGTCTTGTGACTGTGGTGTAAACACTGTACTATTATACAGATTTCTAAATTTCAAATTATGCGTGTTTGTCTCTCCATAATTATTTCAATGTATTTATTTTTGATGCCCTGCCTTCTTAAAGATTTATATCTCTAATTAATTTTAGTGTACACGTACCTTGGTTCTCGTAATTATTTTAACATATGTAGATGTCTTTGTTTTATATTTTTTCTTGAATGCTTTATATAAAGACATATTGTTAGTTAAAAGTTTTTTTCTCTGTCTTCATCTTCATTTTTGACTTACAGGAACTGTGTTTTCAGTTTAAATGCTTCTCATATAAACACTACATCTTATGTGACTACATCCACCTTTTTCTTCTGCTAAGTATATGAAGTAAGAGACCAATCACTTTAATTGAATTAGAAACCAAAATTGTTAAGGTTCTGTTAAAGTTTTTATTAGGTTCACTCTATATCTAGTTCACTCTTATTTCTAGGGCATAACTCTCCAGGGCTTTCAATTGAGAGATTGTATGTATGTAACCACAATGCAGAAACTGCAGACAAATCATGATCTGCTTTCTGGAAGTCATTTATTTATATTTTAATTTCCTTCTCTTCACATGTTTCAGTTCAATTCAGTCGCTCAGTCATGTCCGACTCTTTGTGACCCCATGAACGGCAGCACACCAGGCCTCCCTGTCCATCACCAACTCCTGAAGTTTACCCAAGCTCAGGTCCATCAAGTCAGTGATGCCATCCAGCCATCTCATCCTCTGTTGTCCCCTTTTCCTCCTGCCTTCAATCCGTCCCAGCATTAGGGTCTTTTCCAATGAGTCAATTCTTCGCATGAAGTAGCCAAAGCATTGGAGTTTCAGCTTCAACATCAGTCCTTCCAATGAACATCTAGGACTGATCTCCTTTAGGATGGACTGGTTGGACCTCCTTGCAGTCCAAAGGACTCTCAAGAGTCTTCTCCAACACCACAGTTCAAAAGCATCCATTCTTCAGCGTTCAGCTTTCTCTGTAGTCCAACTCTCACATCCATACATGACCACAGGAAAAACCATAGCCTTGACTAGACAGACCTTTGTTGGCAAAGTAATGTCTCTGCTTTTTAATACGCTATCTAGGTTGGTCATAACTTTCCTTCCAAGGAGTAAACATCTTTTAATTTCATGGCTGCAATCACCATCTGAAGTGATTTTGGAGTCCAAAAAAATAGTTTGACATTGTTTCCACTGTTTCCTCATCTATTTCCCATGAAGTGATAGGACCAGATTCACATGTTTAGAAGCAGGAAAATGTCTTAAGATGGGGCTATACTATATGTTGAGGCCCCCCAAGTCTCTAATTTTATCACTATAGTAAATGATCCTCCAAATTTGGCCTTCTTTATGTTCTGTTTCCCCTGGGTAAGCTTATAATTTTGATCCTCTCACACAGAACTAGGTTTGCAAATGACCTCTGGGATGAAAATCAATTGCTTATTTGCGGTTTACCACTGCCTCTAGGACTTTCAACTGAGATCCTGATGCTGGGGCTCCTTTTATGTTCTCATATGTCTTTGTGGTTAAATCAAAGGTTTTTGGCTTAATCTTCCCATTAGAGTAATGGTAAACTGCTTTTTAAGTAGATAGAATCCTATGAGAATTAAACACATAATGTGTGTGGATTGGATAGTAAATATGAAAATAAATCCGTTATGATTCCAAGATTTTTTGCTTTGGGTAAAGTAGGATGAAAACAAAAGATATCATTTTAATGATTTGTCTTGAAAACACATTTACACAGAAATATTATTGACCAAAAGTCAATTATTTGTTTAAAAATGTTTCTTATATACAGGCTTACTAAAAGTTAGAAGATAAACTGCATACTGTAGTTAATCCTAAAGTATCTGTTTGGGTAGTAGACAAGATGCTTTCAATATTTAAATATTTCATTGAAGTGGGTTTTTTTGTGTGTGTGACTTTAAAAATTGTTGTATGGCAAAACCAATACAATATCGTAAAGTAATTAACCTCCAATTAAAATAAATAAATTTATGTTTTAAAAAACTATTTTATTTTCAAATTTTGTATTATGCTCTTATGTTGTGCAATATTTTAGGCAATCTCAGAATAAATGTACTCAATTATTTTAAATGCAGCAGCAGTATGACTAACCACACATTGTTTTCTTTCAGGCTCATCTTTTGCTCCTCCAGAGTGTTTCCAGAAGCTTAATTCTATGAACGATCAATCTGGGAACTGTGGCAAAACTCCTACTGGGTTCACACCATGTAGATCTGAGTATGTTCCAGGAAATCTATCTGAGAAATGTCATTTATTGTCTTGAATTTGAAAATACCATGAGATAATTTACTTTATACATAAGCAAAATGTTACTTTATCATGAAAGAGACTATATTTAACCAAACTATAAATGTCTGAAGTACAGAATGTCTGTACTTATCTTTTTTAATATAAATTTATTTATTTTAATTGGAGGTTAATTACTTTACAATATTGTATTGATTTTGCCGTACATCAACATGAATCCACCACAGGTATACACGTGTTCCCCATCCTGAACCCCCCTCCCTCCTCCCTCCCCGTACCATCCCTCTGGGTCGTCTCAGTGCACCAGCCCCCCAAGCATCCAGTATCATCACTTGTACAGTCCCACAGAGCATTTCATTTACATATAGGTACATTAACTGCCCATTAGTTTGAAAGGTAATTTTCATTTTTGCATGCTATCACTTTAATTTTACAAATGATGACCATTGTTTAGTGATCTAATAAAAATGCATGAATTTCTGCTATCCAGGAAGTAAAGCACTGTGTTTAAGAACATGTGTTCTGCAGGCAGCCATCTTGGTTTCAAGGACTAATCCCAATGGTTACCTACTGTTGTGGCTTTGGACATGTGCCTCACGTTCCTGAGGTGTAAAACATGAATACCGGTTTCACTGACGTCACTGGGCTTGTGCCAGTGTGGAATTTAGACACTCTAATAAACACAGCTAAAATGGGACTGACACCCAGCAGGCACAATATGAGTGTTGATTGTTAATTACCACGTGCCTGCTATGTCACTTCAGTCACGTCCGACTCTTTGTCACCCTGGACTGTAGCCCACCAGGCTCCCCTGTCCATGGAATTCTCCAGGCAAGAATACTGGAGTAGGTAGCCATGCTCTCCTCCAGGGGATCTTCCCCACCCAGGGATCAAACCCAGGTCTCTTACGTCTCCTGCACTGGCAAGCAGGTTCTTTACCATTAGCACCATCTGGGAAGTTCTAATTACTATGATTATTATATATATATATATATTAGAACTAGAATGTTACTGTGATGTTTTTATGCTATTTCAAACATGGTTTGATATCTACAATAAAAATTCTATTTAAAAAATTTGTTTGCATGATTAGCAGGAAGATTTGTCATGTAACCTTTACTCATATTTGCCAGTGGCTTGCATTTTGCCCAGTTGCTTTGTCCTTCTGTTTTTCAAATTCTCCTCTCCTTTCCTCCTTTCAAAATTATTTTCCTAAACCATTTGAATGTAAATTGAATACTATGCTTCATTATCCTTAAATAAATCATTGTGTCTTTCTTGGGGACAAAATTTTTTAATGGCTCTATTGTAGCTGTCAAAATTTACAATAAAACTTCATTCATTATCTCAATAAAGTATTTACAGTTCTTTGCTTTGTTCAGGAGCCAATCTAGAGTTACATGTTTGCAAGAGTCATAATGTATTTTTAAACTTTAATCTAGAACATTTTATTTGTTTTATTTGTTATTTTTACTTTTTTAAAAAATACTGCAGGCCAATCATTTTGTAAAATTTTTCTCAAACTGGGTTTGATAGTTAGATTCATGTTATAAATTTTGTCATACTTGCCACTAAAGTGGTATTGTACCATCAAGTACAATTTTCAAAGGGCATATCCCAATTTCTCTCAGTGTTGGATATGTTAGGTTAAACTATTTGGTAAAGTTAATTTTCTTTAGGTCTCTCAATTGTAAAGTTACTCTTTCCCTTTGTGTTTAATGCATAAACTGAGACTATAGGCATATTCTGTTCTTCAAACTTTTGCCCTCTAGTTTTAAAGTTCACTGACAATTTTCTAACTCCATTATTGCCTCTGTCTTTAGGCTAAAAATGTATTGTAGAAAGAAGTATTCCCTCCTACTTATTGATTTCTGTATTTATCTACATCAATTCAGACTCAGTAATTGTTACTTGACTCAATAGTATAGAATATATTACTATCATTTATTTTAATGCTTACTTTCTCAAATTGTCTCACTTTCGGCTAGTGAGAGTTTACTTTAACAGGCCACAATGTTTTTTCAAAAGTCTGTATGATACTTTAAAAACTTACAAATTTCTCTAGCACAAAAAAACAGACATCCTAGGACACTTATTATATATATTTTTTTACCCTTGCTGTGGATTCAGCTATTTCTCTAAATAAACAAAGGAATTTCCCATTGCCTTTTATCAGAGAAGAGTACTTAGAAAACAAACATCTCAGCACCAGTTGTGCCCATTTCTACTGTTTTTCATGATCTCTAAGTCTTCTCAGTGAACAAAGGTAGAACATACAAGTATCGCATATTTATTTCTATATCCACGTGTTGTATCTCTGTTTTTAAAACATGAACTTATAGTGATCATTTTATGGCAAAATACATCTTGCATTTATGAACTGCTTTCTTATATGCTCGAGCCCAGAAGCACAAAAATTTGTTTCACAATTGCTAAAACATATTCTGACTAAAGGAAACTTTCTAGCTATTGTGCTTATATTCTCTTTTAAATCATTGATCTTTTTATATTAGCTGCTGTGAGGTGCTTATCTGCTAACTACATTATCTGGGTCATTTTGCCACTGATATCTAGTGCTTTATTTGCACCTATATCATGTTTTAAGTGTTGCAATACATTTATGATTTTCTGTATACCTACTTACAAACATTATATTAGTTTCAGATGTAAAACATAATAATTTGATATTTTTATAAATTACACACAATACAAAGTTATTAGACAATACTGACTATACTCCCTGTGCTGCACTATTACATCCCTGTGGCTTATCTATTTTATTATACCCCTGGTGGTTTGTACCTCTTAATCCCCTTCACCCATTTGGTGCTTTCCATATCCCTCTCCGATCTGGTAACCACTAGTCTGAATCTGTGAGTATGTCTCTGTTTTTCTCACCTTTGTTTGTTTTATTTTTAGATTCCACATACAAGTAAAAGCATACGATATTTGTTTTTCTCTGTCTGATTTAGTTCAAAATGCATGAATCAATATGCTCTCCAGGTCTACCCATGTTCTTGCAAACAGCAAGATTCCATTTTTTTGTGGCTAATATTGTCATTTATATATATATATATATATATATATTTGTATATATATAATATACAAATAACATAAATATATCTCACATCTGTATACATTCATCTAATGGTGGGTACTTAGGTTGCCTCCATATCTTAGTCTGAGTTGCCTCCATATCTTAGTGTTAGTCTCAGTCATGTCTGACTCTTGGCAATCCCACAGACTGTAGCTTGCCAGGCTCCTCTGTTCATGCAATTCTTCAGGCAAGAATATTGGAGTGGGTTGTCATTTCTTCTCCAGGGGACCTTCCCAACTCAGGGATCAAACCCAGGTCTTCTGCACTGCAGGCAGTTTCTTTACCATCTGAGCCACCAGGGAAGCCCATATCTTAGCTATTTTAAATAATGCTGCAATAAATATTGGGGTACTTATATCTCTTTGAAGTAGTATTTTCCTTTTCTTCAGATAAATATCTAGGAGTGGAATTGTTGGATTGTATGGTATTTTAATTTTTTTGTTTTATGAAACTCCATGCTGTTTTTCATTTACCTGTAAAAATTCCCACCAAGAGTTTACTACAGTTTCTTTTCTCTGCATCCTGACCAACCCACGTTTTTATTGTCGTTGTTTTACCCTCTTTGGTCTCTTTGAAAATAGCCATTCTGACAGATGTGAGATAATACCTCACTGTCGTTTTGATTTGCATTTCCCTGATGATTAGTAATGTTTAGTGCCTTTTCATGTACCTTTTGGCTCTCTGTATGCCTTTGGGAAAATGTCTATTCAGGTCCTTGTTGTTGTTGCTGTTGTTTAGTTGCCAAGTCATGTCCAACTCTTATAGAGTTACTCTGTAAGGTACTCTTATAGACTGTAGCCTGCCAGGCTCCTCTGTCCGTTGGATTTCCCAGGCAAGAATACTGAAGTGGGTGCCATTTCCTTCTCCAAGGGATCTTCCCGACCCAGGGATAGAACCCATGTCTCTTGCATTGCGGGTGCATTCCTTACAACTGAGCCACCAGGGGAGCCCTATTCAGGTCCTATGCCCATATTCTAATTGAATTGGTGGGGCTTTCTATTGAATTGTATAAGTTCTTTATATATTTTGGATATTAACCCCTTTACAGATACCTTCTTCCACATTGCTTTTGTGTTTTGACCATGGTTTCCTTTACTATGTAAATTCCTTTTAGTTGAGTTGGGTCCCATTTGTTTCTCTGCTTCTGTTGCCTTTGCCTAAGGAGATCAAAAAATATACAAATTATTAAGGTGAATGTCAAAGGACATACTATGTTTTCTTTTTTAAAAAATCTTTTTATTTTATTATATTGGCATATAATTTATGATTAACAATCTTGTGATAATTTCAGGTGGACAGAAAAGGGACTCAGCCATTCATATACATATATTAATTCTTCCCCTAACTCTCCCCCCATTCAGGCTTTCAATAGCATTAAGCAGATTTCTATGTGCTATACAGTAGAATCTTGTTGGTCATTCATTTAAAATATAACAGTGTGTACATGTCCATCCCAAACATCTTAACTATCCCTTTCCCCCATTCTCCCAAGCCTGGCAACCATAAGTTCATTCTCTGAGTCCATAAGGCTCTTGTTTCTATATTAGTTTTCTGTCTGAATGATATGTTCATTGATGAAAGTGAGTTGTTAAAGTCCCTCACTCTTATTGTGTTACTGTCTATTTCTCCGTTTAAGGTTGTTAGTATTTGCTTTACATGTTGAGGTGCTCCTATATTGGGTGCATATATATTAGCAATTATTGTATCTTCTTTTTGGATTGATCCCTTGATCATTATGTAGTGTCCTTCTTTGTCGCTTACATCTTTGTCTTAAAGTCTATCATGTGATGTGCATATTGTTACACCAGATTTCTTTTATTTTCCATTTGCGTGGAATACCTTTGTTCCATCCTGTCACTCTGTGTGTGTGTGTGTCCTTAGTTCTGATGCGGGTCTCTTGTAGACAGCTTACATATATGTCTTATCTTTGTATCCACTCAGCCAGTCTATGTGTTTTGGTTGGTGCATGTAATCCATTTACATTTAAGGTAATTATCAATATATATGTTCCTACTTTGTTGTTCAGTCACCATGTCATGTCTAACTCTCTGGGACCCCATGAATTGCAGCATTCCAGGTTTCCCTGTATTTTACTATCTCCCTGAGTTTGCTCAAACTCATATCCATTGCCTGGAAAATCCCATGGACAGAGGAGACTGGTGGGCTACAGTCCATGGAGTTGCAAAGAGTCAAGCAACTGAGTACACACACACACACACACACACACACACACACACACACAGCCACAGAAGTAGCAGTAACCTGTCTACAAGGGAAGGATTCAATCCAATGAGAAAAAATACAATCCATTACCAAGACATGTTTATGTCCATAAGACAGAGAAAGCTGAATAAAATCTATTTGCTCATCTACAAGTGGTACATTAGGCAGTTTAAAATATCCAGGAGAAATGCAGATGGATTTTCCTGAATTGTGTTTCAGACACATGGCGCAAAGTAGGCACTCTTTGCTTTAATGTTTCCATCAGTTCATAAAGTGGACCAATGATTCAATGCCTGTCTGGTATTCAGTAATGGAAATTTCAGAGCCTCTGGCAGTACTGAATTCAGTATTCAAACTGAAGTTTTCTCTTTTTATTGGGTCATCAGTTATTAGATTTCCAATATTGTTTTTCTTTTTTCTGAGGCAAAAATAACATTATTATTCTTTGTCATCCTTTTTCTTCCATTCCCCATACTTTATTAGCTTCCATCCCTACCTAAAGTAAAATTTTCACTATATTTGAGATGCATAGTGTCTTCCTTAGCATCTCTGCGGATAAGCCCAGCCAATATATTTTGGCCTTTACTTGGGAAGGAAGGCAATGCACCTGGACAGTATATGCCCCACAGTTTTAACAAAAGTCCCCCCTAGTCCCAAACCATAAAAGCTGATTTAGATGATATACCATTCCCTGGAGGCTCTACTTAATTACAATATATAGACAATTTTCTTCTCTACTCCCTAACCCAGGCCTCTTCATAAGAAAATAGCATCTATCCGTTAAAACTTTTAGCCTTAGAGGGACACAAAGTCTCCAAAGAAAAATTGAGTCTGCTCAAACTCAGGTTTGATATTTGGGGCACCTAATCTCAGAACAAGGGCTACATTCGCTCCAGTACTCCAAACTAAGTGCCACTTGTGAGGTTTTCTTAGACTACCTAGGTAATGTTGAAATGAGAATTCCAAATTTCTCTCTTATGCCCAAACTTTGTATATTTGACTACAAATAACAAACCTTATCCTATTATTTAGGAAGATCAGGGTGACATAGCCTTGAAAGCCTAAAAGAAAACTGTAAATCTCCCTGCCCTTGGACATCCCAATTATCAACTTTTCCCCCCACCACCACCTTTTTTTTTTTAATTTAAAAGGAAGGAAGTGTCCTTGGGATACTGACCCTAAAACACTAGGGAAACCATTGACTCATAGGATATCGATAGCCAACAGCTAGACCCTGTAACATGAGGATAACTCTTTTGCCTCAGTGCCACTACTGCCACTATCCTTTTAGTCAAGGTCACCAAGACATAGTCTTGGAATCCTTTTTACCATCTTTGTACCTCATAAAAGAAGTCCTTCTGAATTCT
Source organism: Connochaetes taurinus (assembly GCA_006408615.1). Classification (NCBI taxonomy): domain Eukaryota; kingdom Metazoa; phylum Chordata; class Mammalia; order Artiodactyla; family Bovidae; genus Connochaetes; species Connochaetes taurinus. The sequence continues at coordinate 576 of SJXO01003428.1, read as the reverse complement.
CATCACACTCAACATTCTCTGGCCAGTCATCGCATCTCCTATAAAATTGTCTTAATAACCACTTCTCATATAACTTCTCATATAGCTTTTTCTCACTGTAATAATCTTAAGTCTTAAAACACTACCTCTTTATCATATAGAGTTTGTTAAAGTAGAACACAGCATACTAATAACAGAGTGTATATACTTTCCTGTTGAAGATTTTATCATTTTCCTTAATTTTGTTTGATTTTTAAATTTACATAGACTATAAATATTGAATATACAACTTGATAAATGATTCCGTTTGCAGAAATGTTTCCTCCAATCTGTGCCCCATACAACCTATGTTGTTTTCTTAATGGTAATAGATAAATGTATTCTGTTCAAAAACTCCATACTAATAGAATGCTACAGTATGCTTTTCTGTGTGTGCCATAATATGCCCAGGACAATTTTTTTCTGATTAAAATAAACTGCTTTCTCATTATTAGTGTATAGGAATGCAAGGGATTTCTAAGTAGAAAAAGAAATTAAGGAAACAACTCCATTCACCATTGCAACGAAAAGAATAAAATACTTAGGAATATATCTACC
>SJXO01003427.1:150410-204570 GCA_006408615.1 Connochaetes taurinus | reverse complement strand
GGATCAAGATTGCCAGGAGAAATCTCAATAACCTCAGATATGCAGATGACACCACCCTTATGGCAGAAAGTGAAGAGGAACTAAAAAGCCTCTTGATGAAAGTGAAAGAGGAGAGTGAAAAAGTTGGCTTAAAGCTCAACATTCAGAAAATGAAGATCATGGCATCCGGTCCCATCACTTCATGGGAAATAGATAGGGAAACAGTGGAAACAGTGTCAGACTTTATTTTGGGGGGCTCCAAAATCACTGCAGATAGTGATTACAGCCATGAAATTAAAAGACGCTTACTCCTTGGAAGAAAAGTTATGACCAACCTAGATATTCAAAAGCAGAGACATTACTTTGTCAACAAAGTTCAGTCTAGTCAAGGCTATGGTTTTTCCTGTGGTCATGTATGGATGTGAGAGTTGGACTGTGAAGAAGGCTGAGCACTGAAGAATTGATGCTTTTGAACTGTGGTGTTGGAGAAAATTCTTGAGAGTCCCTTGGGCTGCAAGGAGATCCAACCAGTCCATTCTGAAGGAGATCAACCCTGGGATTTCTTATGGAAGGAATGATGCTGAAGCTGAAACTCCAGTACTTTGGCCACCTCATGTGAAGAGTTGACTCATTGGGAAAGACTCTGATGCTGGGAGGGATTGGGGGCAGGAGGAGAAGGGGACGACAGAGGATGAGATGGCTGGATGGGATCAGCGACTCGATGGATGTGAGTCTGAGTGAACTCCGGGAGATGGTGATGGACAGGGAGGCCTGGCGTGCTGCGATTCATGGGGCCGCAAACAGTTGGACACGACTGAGCGACTGAACTGAACTGAACAAACAGAAACAGACTCATAGACAGTGAACATACTGTGGTTGCCAAGAGGGAGGTGGGGAAGGAGAAGACGGGTTCGAGTTTGAGGTTGCTGGATGCAAACTCTTACATCTATGATGTATAAGCCACAAGGTCCTAATGCATAGCCCAGGAAACCATATTCAGTAGCCTGTGATAAGCCACAGTGGAAAAGAATGTGAGAAAGGAGTGTATATGTGTGTATAACTGAGCCACACTGCTGTGCAGCAGAGACTGGCACAAAACTGTAAATCAGCTGTGTGTGTGTGTGTGTGCACGCGCACACGCACGCTCAGGTGTATCCAACTCTTTGTGACCCCATGGACTGTAGCCCACCAGTTATACTTCAATCAAAAAACAAAAAAAGACTTTTGTCTGCAACAAAAACATTATCAAGAATTTACTAAATCAACTCTTGCCTTCAGAGCATATCTATACAGCTTGCTTCCTGTGAAGCTGTTAGCAGGTAGAAAAGTAAAATCAAATACCAAGGAAAGATGACTGATTATATGGGCCCTTGCACACCCATCACTGTCAACAGTTCTTTTTGGACAGTGTGTTAAAAATGAATCCTTATAAAGTCAGGATTGCTCTACCTCGTGTGTTTAAAAAAAAAAAAAGGAATGCTGATAATAAAATAACTATCCAATTTTCATAATAAAATAACTTAATATCAATTTTTATTGTTTCTTTCAGGAAATTCCCCAGATGAATCACCTTAAAATATTTGCAAGCACTAGGAGAGTTAGAAAAAAGACTAGTGATCAAGCTTCATTGCCCTTTGTGAACTCCTAGTAATGAATAAATTTCTTTGAGTAAAACCTGCAGACAAGAACCAAAGACCTCTATACCTGGACAGTCTCAGTCAGGCAGTGTTCTGCTTTATTAAGTGCCTGATGGTGTCAGGTTTGAATATAAACCCCTCCAGATCCTGGTTTATTATATATACCCCTTCTGAGTGAAAATACATTTGAAGTCACCACTTGAATGTCAATTATTCTTGTGTTATTTCACAGGCATAAAACAATCCCAGTCCTCTCCTGGAATATAGTTTATAGCAACTAAACCTCTGATCTCAGGTTTTTGGTGTGTTTTTTTAACTATTTTCCTCTTCCAGTTAAAAATCACATGTAAAAATGATTGCCACTGAGAGGGCTCCAGTTAGTTAAACTTTTTATATACTCTGTTCGCTCTGTTAAAAATGACTTAGAAATCAAAAGACAGTACTGCTGCTACTGCTGCTGCTAGGTCACTTCAGTCGTGTCCGACTCTGTGCGACCCCGCAGACGGCAGCCCACCAGGCTCCCCCATCCCTGGGATTCTCCAGGCAAGAACACTGGAGTGGGATGCCAGTTCCTTCTCCAATGCATGAAAGTGAAAAGTGAAAGTGAAGTCACTCAGTCCTGTCTGACTCTTAGCGACCCCATGGACTGCAGCCCACCAGGCTCCTCCATCCATGGTATTTTCCAGGCAAGAGTACTGGAGTGGGGCGCCATCGCCTTCTCCAAAAGACAGTACATCTCCCCCTAAAATATGGGAAGTTGTTTTTTTTTTTAACCTTTGTCAGTGTTCTGTATTTTTTCAGGCAGATTTCAGTCCCTGCCTTGTGTTCATTCATTTCTGTCAGAAGGACACCTTTTAGTCATTTGCGAAAGGCAATGTGCTAGCAATGAAATATTTTAGTTTTTGTTCACTTGTTCAGTTCAGTTCAGTCGCTCAGTCATGTCCAACTCTTTGTGACCCCATGAATCACAGCACGCCAGGCCTCCCTGTCCATCACCATCTCCCGGAGTTCACTCAGACTCATGTCCATCGAGTGAATGATGCCATCCAGCCATCTCATACTCGGTCGTCCCCTTCTCCTCCTGCCCCAATCCCTCCCAGCATCAGAGTCTTTTCCAATGAGTCAACTCTTCCCATGAGGTGGCCAAAGTACTGGAGCTTCAGCTTTAGCATCATTCCTTCCAAAGAAATCCCAGGGTTGATCTCCTTCAGAATGGACTGGTTGGATCTCCTTGCAGTCCAAGGGACTCTCAAGAGTCTTCTCCAACACCACAGTTCAAACGCATCAATTCTTCGGCACTCAGCCTTCTTCACAGTCCAACTCTCACATCCGATTGTTCACTTGAGAATGACTTAATTTCTCCTTTGTTCTTTTTTTCACTTTTTTTTTTTTACAATATTGTATTGGTTTTGCCATACATCAACATGAATTCGCCACAGGGATACACATATTCTCCATACTGAACCCCCCTCCCTTAGAATCAGTTCTAATGAGGTGGATGAAACTGGAGCTATTTTACCGAGTGAAGTAAGCCAGAAAGAAAAACACCAATACAGTATACTAACGCATATATATGGAATTTAGAAAGATGGTAACAATAACCCTGTATGCGAGACAGCAAAAGAGACATGGATGTATAGAACAGTCTTTTGGACTCTGTGGGAGAGGGAGAGGGTGGGATGATTAGGGAGAATGGCATTGAATTAGGTATAATATCATATATGAAACGAATCGCCAGTCCAGGTTCGATGCATGATACTGGATGCTTGGGGCTGGTGCACTGGGAAGTTGCTTTTCATCAGGTATTTATGCCAACATCCTTATTTGTTAGAATAACATTATGAAATCGATAAAGAAAGCTGCTCATTCTTTCCCCCCTGGACTCTTATCCCAGCCTCCACAGGAGTCACCTCTTTCTTTCTTCTATTAATGTGTTTATTATATTCGTTGGCTGTGCGGATTTCCGGAGCTGCATGGGGGCTTCCTTAGTTGCAGTGAGTGGGGGCTTCTCTCGTCTCCGCCCACTGGCATGGCCTCTGCATTTCTGGCTCCGAGGCTGAGCTGCAGGGCGGCAGGTGGGATCTTCCCAGGCCAGAGATGGGACCTGTGTCCCCTGCATTAGCAAGTGGACTCTTAACCTCTGGACCCCCAGGAAGTCCCAAGAAGTCCTGTTCTCAAATCAAGTCACTTCTCAAATCAGCAACCAGAGGACGTATTTTAAAACATGAGCCAGCTGGTGCTTGCTTCTGCCCAAAACCCTGTCACAGCCCCAGCCACTCCCATCCTCCCTGTGGCTCTCGCTTCCCCTCCTTCTGTTTCCCCTGCTTACCTGCCTACTGCCTCCCTGGTCTGCACACTGTCTTTCAAATGCACCAGGCCATTCCTGCTTTGGCCCCTCTGAACTGAACCGTCGCTGGACGCTCCTGACTCCAGTGTCCACACAGCTTCCTTCCTCAGCTACTTAGACACTGTTTGATTCTCATCTTTGCAAGGAGACCCACCCTGACCACCTGATCCTGCTCATACTCCACGTCCCTTCCCTTGATTCCCTTTGCTTGTTTTCAACCACAATACTTAGGACTTGTTCTCCAATCTTCCACCCTCTGTCCACAAATGAAAGTTCATGATGGTGTCAATTTCAGCATCAATAAACCCCAAGTGCCTCAAACAGGCCCTGAAGCACATTAAGCTCTCAATAAAAATCTGCTAAATAAACACATGAATGGAAACATACACGTGAGGTGCTCAATTGCATTTATTCTTTGTCGTGGAGGTTATTTCTGTTTTGCTTTCTTAGCTAACTGGCTTAGAGCAGCACTAGTAGGATCTGGGCTTTCCAGGTATCCCAGTGGCAAAGAATCCGCCTGCAGTGCAAGAGACCCTGATCCCACCCCTGGGTTGGGAGGATCCCCTGAGAAGGGAATGGCTACCTACTCCAGTATTCTTGCCAGGAGAATCCCATGGACAGAGGAGCCTGGTGGGCTACAGTCCATGGGGTCTCAAAGAGTCAGATAGGACTGAGAGACTCACACTTTCACTTACTTTAACTTCAGAGACAGGAAATTACCTGATGCCCAAAATACACTGCTCATCTCACGCCAAGAAAACAAGAGACACTTCTGGCTTCTCCCGTGTTAATACAGAGTCTCAGGGTCACATCAGCGGGAGGGGAGCCCCTGGGAGCCAGAATAAAAGCATTAAGGAACTTGGTTCAATTTTATCCACTGCCATTCAAAATTGACAATGTACTCCCCTTATTATAAAGCCCCAAACAAAAACAGAGCAAAATAAAAGAAGGAAATACAGGCTCAGGTTCCTATAAAAGCCTCAGGACATCCTACATTTATAGCTTTCCCAACCCGTCTCCTGGAATCATTTAAACAGAATTTTACAGTGGGTTCCCTGTATTGAATTTTTCTCCTTGAAGCTTATAAAGAAAAGTGATCATTCGGCTGATGGAAAGTGATTCAATCAGCTTTCTTACTGAAATAGTGCTTATAATCAAAAGGATGCCTTTTAGCGTCTAGAAAATACTGTAAAATGGATTTTCGTGCTGGCAATAGTAATCCTTCAAGATATACTGTCCCAAAAGAATTGACTCTATTTTAGTACCAACATCTTGATTTAAGCAGACACATCGTTTTCGAAACCTTATTTTCAAAGGAATCAGTACGAATAAAACCACTTAAGCATTTACTTGATATAGCCAACTACATAGACATCTACTCCTGAACTTGAGCTTGTCTTATTTGAGGTACAGCCTTTCAAATTTCATTTGTGCAAAATATTGTCTGATTTTAAAATTTAGCTAATGGGCTTCCTAATATCTCAGTGGTAAAGAATCAGCCTGCAATGCAGGAGGCACAGGCTCAATCTCTGAGTTGGGAGGATAGATCCCCTTGAGAAGGAAGCAGCAACTTACTCCAGTGTTCTTGCCTGGAGAATTCCACAGACAGAGGAGCCTGGTGGGCTATAGTCCATGGGATCACAAAGAGTTGGACACAACTTAGCAACTAAACAGCAACAAAATGTAATCCATAATTAGAAAATGTCTCTGTCAGAAAAATATAACTCATCTGACTGACTCAACCTGTTTACTCCATATTCTTTAAGCAAAGAATATTTTAAAGTTCTTTCACAAAATAGTATTTTTAAGAAATGCTGCAATATACCTTGTTGACAGAAACTCAACTTTCCGTAATAGGAGAAGCATGTTGATTTTTACATTAGGCAGAAGTGCATTCAAATTCTGGTTCTATCATTTACTTGTCATGTAATACTAGGTATATTACATACTAAAACGAGTCTCAGTTTTTCCATCTGTAATATGGGAATAATACTGACTTGCCTCAAAGGGCTGTTTATGGTGATTGTGAAGTATATGTAAACCATCTTACACGTAGAATATGTTAAAATAAATGAGGGGTATCCATATTCTGGAAAGACATCATTCTGATATGCTACAATACCTTCTTAGCCTAGAAGAGATGAAAAGGGTTACAATTTCTTTGGAAGTTATTCTTGTGTGATCTTTATTTTCTCATTACTATCAGCCCTCTGTAGACTGCTGTCTCTGATCTGGTCATGAAAATGCCTTCCTAATACTCCTCCTCATCTTTACCATCGTAATTCCAGGACACCTGGTGAATTAGCCTCCAGATGAATCTGCCTAGTAAATACATGCTTTTGATAATAAAATGTTCCCCATCTCACACCCAGGTATGCACCAAATTAAACTGAGACTTCTGAATCTGATATTTACGGCTCTTCTCAGCTTTGCACAAACTAATTTTTCTGTCAGATCTCCTCACGATTCACCACAGTTCAGTTCAGTCACTCAGTCACGTCCAACTCTTTGCAAGCCCGTGGACTGTAGCACGCCAGGCCTCCCTGTCCATCACCAGCCCCCGGAGTTTATTCAAACTCATGTCCATTGAGTCAGTGATGCCATCCAACCATCTCATCCTCTGTCGTCCCCTTCTCCTACAACCTTCAATCTTTCCCAGCATCAGAGTCTTTTCTTTTTTTTTAATTTTTTATTTTTACTTTATTTTACTTTACAATACTGTATTCGTTTTGCCATACATTGACATGAATCCACCACAGGTGTACATGCGTTCCCAAACATGCACCCCCCTCCCACCTCCCTCCCCATAACATCTCTCTGGGTCATCCCCGTGCACCAGCCCCAAGCATCCTGTATCCTGCATTGGTCATAGACTGGCGATTCGTTTCTTACATGATAGTATACATGTTTCAATGCCATTCTCCCAAATCATCCCACCCTCTCCCTCTCCCAAAGAGTCCAAAAGTCCGCTCTACACATCTGTGTCTCTTTTGCTGTCTCGCATACAGGGTCATCATCGCCATCTTTCTAAATTCCATATATATGTGTTAGAATACTGTATTGGTGTTTTTCTTTCTGGCTTACTTCACTCTGTATAATCGAATGAGTCAGTTCTTTGCACCAGGTGGCCAAAGTATTGGAGTTTCAGCTTCAGCATCAGTCCTTCCAATGAACATTCAGGACTGATCTCCTTTAGGATGGACTGGTTGGGTCTCTGTGCAGTCCAAGGGACTCTCAAGAGTCTTCTCCAAACCACAGTTCAAAAGCATCAATTCTTCAGCTCAGCTTTCTTTATAGTCCAACTCTCACATCCATACATGACGACTGGAAAAGCCATAGCTTTGATTAGATGGACCTTTGTTGGCAAAGTAATATCTCTGCTTTTTAATATGCTGTCTAGACCGATCATAACTTTTCTTTCAAGGAGCAAGCATCTTTTAATTTCGTGGCTGCAGTCACCATCTGCATTGATTTTGGAGCCCAAGAAAATAAAGTCTCTCACTGTTTCCATTGTTTCCCCATCTATCTGCCATGAAGTGATGGGACCAGATGCCATCATCTCAGTATTCTGAATGTTGAGTTTTAAGCCAACTTTTTCACTCTCTTCTTTCACTTTCATCAAGAGGCTCTTTAGTTCTTCTTCACTTTCTGCCATAAGGGTGATGTCATCTGCATATCTGAGGTTACTGATATTTCTCCCAGCAATTCATCTACACATATCTTATAGTTCAGTCAATCTGACCTACTCACTGTTCCAACTGTATTGGGAGAGGCTACAGAGAACGGAACAGAAAAGCAAGAGAGGAGAGCTATCCTGGGTGCCCGGCTTAAAGGGCAAGTGTCTAAATTTGGTAACTAGTTACTACTAGTTCTCTCTCCAGAAAGAAATTCCATTTTCTCTACAGTGTGATTTCCTTTTTGTTTTAGGGAACTGTGTAGTTCCATGATGACCAGGCTTCTCAGCTGAGATGCTAAGAACTGAAGTGATCCTGGAAGTACAGGAAGCAGAAAGGACACATGGGAATCTAAGCGAGAGCCTCTGGCCCAGGGTGCGAGGAGCAGCTATTTCCACCTGTTGGTGGAAAGGTTCTATACACCAGAAAGTGCCAGAACCCTCCTGGGGAAAATGAAGTCCTTAACGGGAGCAAAGGGCAAACATTCCCAGGGAGCGAAGGGCAAACGTTGCCAGACCCTGGTCCAGGTGACAGCTGCAGGCTTTCCCCTCCTATCTTTTGCAAGACCACTCTTGATCACCCTTATTATGAAATGTGTTTTATTGTGTAATTTACATTAAAGTCTAACGCAAAGAACATGGGATGCTCGTGGGATGCTCATCAAAACCTTGGTATGTTCTCTGAGCAGCATCATTCGCTGCCATGCTGATGGCAGCCCCTTTAAAAATCTCACAGCTGTGAAAACACGGATCAGCCTTTTGATTCTTTGTGTTCCCTGAGGAGCCAGAGAAAGTTCTAGCTGTTGAGGGGCTCGGTGTTGAACTAAAGAACACTCAGTCTGAGCCTTCCCACCTCTGACAGTCTGTCAAGTCACGCCTTCTCCTTATGACGTGTCCTGTTAAAACGCTCCCAGCTTTGATCGAGCTCAGTGGTACATCCACCATGAAGGAGCTCACTTTTCCTCTCCTTGTTCCCAGCAGAAAGTTTCCTCCTTCAGTTCTCCATGTATGTGATAGCACAATCTTGTAGCTATTTTTTCTCATGTTGTGGTCCATTTTATTCTTGAACCAAAAAGGGGGGGTTGATTTAGGCTTGGATTTATAATTTTATTATCCCTCTGCAGTTCCTCATATAGGGCCCTCTATACTGAAAGTATTCACTAAACACTGGCTACAAAAATGATTCAAAACCAAGTATGGGTCAGCACCCTAAGTCGTGTCTTGGGATTAAGGAAGATAACCCGAAGTGAGTCTTGAAGTTTGAGACAGGACAATGAACAAAGGGAAGGAAAAGATATGGTGGGAAAGTATTCTTGTATTCTTGAGACAGAAAGAGTTCCACGTGCTAAGGCAGGGAGCTCAGCAACAGCACAGGTTGGCCAGGAGAATACAGTAAATTCAGAAGGACTGGAGGGCAGAAGTGTTTGCTCACGAAGGGATCAGAGTAATGCCCAGAGAGAACTTGTGAAGAAAGCGTCTCAGGTAAGGAGACGCTAGGGCTATCCTCTGCCTCACATCCCTTTCTGAGCTAAAATTATTTCAATAAAGCAATTTTACTGAAAATAACTCCCAGTGTGACTACAGACACTGTGTTTCTTGCTTCTTTCTATTATCCTTCAAATAAAAACGCACTGGCGAGGAAATCGCACTTGTCAGGCGGGACTCAAGCCCAGCTGCACTTCAGGTCTGGAACATGAACCCAGGAGCCCTGACTTAGGAGGGGGCTGAACCCAGCATCTTCTAAGTGAAACCTCCCGCCTGGCCTCAGGACTACTGCAGCTCAGATTCTTCCGTCTTGTCGCAAACACAGGCAAAGAGGGAGTTTACTGGCACAGGGCAGACTTCGCGAGCAGCACAGGAGGGCAGGCAAGGGAGAGCGGCCCCGAGAACAGGCCTGCATCCTTACAGTCAAAGGAGAGGCAGGAGGGGAGACGCCAGCTCCTTACTCTGGGTAGCGGCAATGCTCACATCGTTAGCTCCTCCTCCGGCCCTCTGTGCTCTGCCTGGGACTGTCTCGGCGAGACTTAAGTCATACGTACGTTAGAAGAAGGGTGTTTCAGGGCAACGGCCTCTTTCCCCTAGGTTCCTACTCCTTTCACCTGTATTCCCGTCTGGGCTGCTGCTGCTGCTGCTGCTAAGTCGCTTCAGTCGTGTCCGACTCTGTGCGACCCCATAGACAGCAGCTCACTAGGCTCCCCCTTCCCTGGGATTCTCCAGGCACAAACACTGGAGTGGGTTGCCATTTCCTTCTCCACCCATCTGGGCTGGAGGCAGGAGTGCGGCTGTCGGGCTCTGCTATCTTACAGACCTCCCAAGGCTGAATGCTGCTCTTGGATCCATTTTTCTGGGGCAGTGGCCCAAGGAAGTGTGTTCAGTTTCAAAATATTCTGATTGCTGTTTAGAAGCCTGATGTTCTAGGCATTTTCTGCTTGGTGTCAGCTTATGGTGATCTCCTGAGGTCAGTCTCTCCATCTATCTACATCTCTCTCTATATATGTGTGTGAAATAAAATCTCTCTCTCTCTCTAGAAATCCTACTGGGATTTCTAGTTGGGTAACTATTCTATCCCTATCAATAACACTTCCAAACAACTAGACAGAAACCTGGAAGATTTCTTGAACAGCTGTACCAGCTTTCTCCAACAAGCAAATGGGTCTGGACTTCCAAATGTATTTATAAGTCAGTTGTCTCAAACTCAGAAAACAAACACCGTGGAAAAGGTGGCTGTTCCTCTCCAAGGCTCACTCCTGGTCTTCAAGGAGCATGGTCTTCAGGCTCTGGGCTCAGTCACTCCCTTCCTCTACATTATCTCCCATTTTTCTTTCCCTTTCTAATTCAGCTCTCTCTGAAGTCCCATGTGTATTTGTCCAGGGCATCATTTTATACAAGTACTATTTGGAAGCACTTACTTCTAGAGCTCAGTCTTTTTAGTATATACAATGCACACAAAGACTATTAAACATATGTAACTACATAAAAATACATCTTTTCCACATTTATAAACTACTGGCACAATAAGGTCAAAGTTCCCAAAGGGCGGGACTCACGGATGCCAGTGGGATATAACCAGTAGTGGCTGGAAGATTACAGCTGTGTTCACACTGGCCGCATCTCCCTCACAACACTCAGCTCTTTGAGTTCCTCTCTTGAAGCAGGGCACAGTTCTCATCCGTCACATGACACTTCACTTATTGAGCCATGTGCTCTACTCATCTATTTTCCAACCCCAGTTGGGTACATAGTGTCAACATCATCTTCATCTTCAGCTGGGCAGGTCAACTAAACTTCCCATGGCCATCCAGCTAATAAGTGAAAGACCCAGAGCTCAAAGCCAGACCCGTCAATTCCAAACAGCATGATTGTTTCATTCTGTGTTGTACTTGACACTTCTCACCTGCCACGATAATCTGCATGTTCAATGACTTTTTGAGTAAAGAAAACCAGCTGAAACACATCAGATAAAATTCTTTGTGTGTATGTCACTAGAGGGGTCATGGAATTCTAAAAGTCACCCCAAGCCACATGGCAGCCAGATATTATCCCTCACCCTAGTTGTTTAAAGGAAATTGACTTTTGCATCTTGTTAAATTATTTCATTCTTGGTAATTCTTAACAATAAAAAAAAAAAACTTTGCAAAGAGTCAGCTCTTGCCAAATTGATCTATAGACTCAATTTCAGTGAAAATCTCAGCAAGTTGCTTTGTGTCTATCAACACACTGATTCTAAAATTTATCTGGAGAGGCAAAAGACCCAGGATAGCCAGCACAATACAGAAAGAGAAGAACAAAGTTATAGTTTGTTCAAACTACCTGACTTCAAGACTTACTTTAAAGCTTTGTTTCTTTCACTAATACTAGAACAGAAGCGTGGTATTGTTGAAAAATTGACAAATATTAATGAAACAGAATGGAGAGCCCAGAAACAGACCCACATAAATACGGTCAACTGATGGTTGACACAAAAAAAAGATAATACAGTGGAGCAAAGCACACACACGAAAAAAGGAAAAACTTTATACACAGACCTTAAACCCTATATGAAAATTAACTCCTAATGAATCATAACAATGTAAACTGCAGGATTATTAAAATTCTAGAAGATAAAAGGGGAGAAGAATCTAGGTGACCTTGGGTATGGTGATGTCTTTTTAGATACAATACCAAAGGCATAATCTAGGAAATAAATAATTGGTGAACTGGACTTTGTTAAAATTAGAAACTTCTGTTCTGCAGAAGACAATGTCAAGAGGATGAGCATGCAAGCCACAGTTTGGGAGAAAGTATTTGCAAAAAACACAAGTGATAAAGGACTGTAATCTAAAACAGCATAGAATTCTTAAGACTCGGGAACAAGAAAAAAAAATTTAATGAGTAAAATATATTAGTGGACACCTTACTAAATAAGATATATAGATGAAAAAAAAGCACACGACAACATGCTTCACGTCATACATCATTGAGAAAATGCAAGTTAAAACTACACAGTGAAGTATCACTACACATCTTTTAGAATAGCTAAATCCAGAACACTGGCAACACCAACTGCTGGTGAAGACATGGAGCAATATGAGCTCTGATTCTCTGCTGCTAGAAACTCAAAACAGTATGATCACTCTGGAAAATGGTTTGGCAGTTTCTTACAAAACTAAACATATTCTTACCATACAATCAAGCAGTCACACTCCTTGGTATTTACTCAAATGAACTGAAAAATTATGTCCACATAAAAACCTGCAAACAGATGTTCAGAGCAGTTCTGTTCATAATCACCAAACTTGAAGCAACTAAGACAGTCTTCAGTAGGTGGATGGATAAATCAACTGTAGTCCAATGGGCTTCCCTGGTGGCTCAGCCGGTAAAGAATCTGCCTGCAATGTGAGAGACCTGGGTTCGATTCCTGGGTGGGGAATATCCCCTGGAGAAGGGAAAGGCTACCCACTCCAGTATTCTGGCCTGGAGAATTCCATGGACTGTATAGCTCATGGGGTCACAAAGAGTCGGACAGGACTGAGTGACTTTCAAAAATCCAGATAATGGACCACTACTCAGTGGTGAAAAGAAACAAGCTATCAAACCATGAAAAGTCATGGAGGAATCTTAAGTGCACAAAACTAAGTGAAAGGATCCAGTCTGATAACGCTACGCACTGCATGAGTCTAACTAACAGCATTTTGGAAAAGGTAAACTACAGAGATAGCAAAAATATCTGCGGCTGCCGAGGGCTGGTCAGGGGAAGCACGAGCAGGCAGAGCACAGAGGATCTGTCAGGCGGTGAAACTACACTGCGTGATGTCATGGTGGTGGACGCGTGTCGTTACACGTTTATCAAAACCCACAGACTGCAAACAGCAAGAGTGAGCCCTCATGCAAACTATGGACGTTGGGTCATAGTGATGCGTCCACGTAGGTTTATTATTTCTGACAAACGTACCTTCCAGTGCTCGCAGAGGAGAGGTGGGTGTGGGGGGAGGGGCACATGGGCACTCTGCACTTTCTGCTCCATGTTGCTGTAAGCCTGCAGTGTCTCTAAAACATAGTCTTTTTAAATATATTAATGGAAGACAGGTTAATAGATATTGTTGGGTGGTAAGATGTGATATCATGAAGATGTACTGCCCCCAACGTAGATTTCTCAGTTTCACACAACTGCAATCTAACTGCAGTGAGATGCTGAGATGTTCCTTTGAACCTAGACAGAATGCCTTGAACTTGATCTTGAAGGGTAAAGTGTTAACCTGAGGTCTTAATCAAAGAGGCAAAGGCCAAAGGAAACGATCAGTTTCACAGGAAGGAATGCCCGGGGAAGACCCTCAGAAAGAGTCTGGATGACGGCAAGCACTCAATCAACGTCAGTTCTTCTTGCCATTACTGGATGTAAACGAGTGAATGCCCGGGGAAGACCCTCAGAAAGAGTCTGGATGACGGCAAGCACTCAATCAACGTCAGTTCTTCTTGCCATTACTGGATGTAAACGAGTGAATGCCCGGGGAAGACCCTCAGAAAGAGTCTGGATGACGGCAAGCACTCAATCAACGTCAGTTCTTCTTGCCATTACTGGATGTAAACGAGTGAATGCCCGGGGAAGACCCTCAGAAAGAGTCTGGATGACGGCAAGCACTCAATCAACGTCAGTTCTTCTTGCCATTACTGGATGTAAACGAGTTTTACTACTCTCAATGTGGTTCTCGTCAAGGCAGAAAGAGAGAATTTAAATGGTCTGAGGTGAGATATCTGGGACTAACATTCTGGTAGCAAAGGAAAGGAAAGATAAGGTTTTCTTACCAGAGAGACTGTTTTAAAACAAAAGGAATACAAACATACTTGTGAGCTATGAGTTTATGGATACAGGGGAGTGATGGCAGGTGAGAATCAGAGGGGATTTCTGGGCCCTTTTCCTTGAGTAGATAATGGGAGTGGAGGATAAACAGCCAGACATACAAGGAAGATTGGTCCTGCCTTCAGAGGGGCAGCCTACACAGGACCAACACCAAGCGGGAGGTACACGGCCACCCACGGAAGATGGGCATCTGTGGGGTGGAGGCCCCACAAATTGCGTTCTAACAAGCTCCCTATGTGGCTTTTGTTCTTGACAGGATTTAAATCACTGGTCTGTCCAACCAGTGCATTAGACACATAGGGAAACTGAGGCCCAAAGAAACAGAAAAAAATTGCCCACTGTCAACCGGCCCTTTTACAGCATAAACAGAACGAGCTTGCAACACCTTTCTCTGCTTCCACCATACAAAATGAATCAATAAAGTAAAAGCAAGTTTTATATAGAACCAGGAAAGGCTATTCCACAACCACTTAGGCATTTGGATGTAATAAGAACAATCCAAAGCAAATTTTACAGCTTTTTCAGTTCACTATAAAATGTGACACTAAGTTAATGGTATTAAAATCTGAAAGGAAGAAGCATTTCTTGGCTTGGACTCTCAAACTCCAAGAACATGAATATGAAAAGTTCCCTACATTATATATATACAAATAATTCCATTTAAGAGTTCCATTTAACATGACATACCTCTCTACTAAAAAAAAAAAAAAAATCTGCTATGCCATTTATTAAAACTTGCTAACTGGTTTAGGATACAACTGTATATTAATTTATTAAAATATTTTTCCTAAGATGTAGATTAAATTAGTGGCTTTCACTGTCTTACCAGTTCCAAGTCAAGCTCACTCAGAATTAAGCCTTCAACAAGGATTCAACACATGCATGCTTAACAACACATTTTCAATGAAGAATCTTCTTAAATGTGGGGCATGTAAAGTCCTTTCATACTTATATTTTTCTAGTTAGAAATTTGGGGTATATTCTTCCACACACCACCACCTTCTCCAAAGGATCACAGAGAAAGATGAACAATGTTAATGTGGAGAGAAAAAAGTAGAAAGGCCCATAGAGTAAAGCCCCAGTAGCTGGGGACAGTTAGTATAAGGGATCTGGGAACCAGGCTACATTCATTCACTGGGCTGAAATTTCAGTCTGTAGATATGAAAGTTGATCCTTGTGCACGTATGTGTGTTTATGTGTATTTTGGAAAGCGATAAAACAGCCAAATGTTATACAATGGAAAGCTATCCTCCACTATTAAAAAAAAATCATAAAAACCACCCAGTTGCGCTAGGATCAATTACTAGCATGATTCACACTTCACGCCAAGTGGTAAATATGTAAGGACTTTTAACAGGAAATTCTTTTCCGTTTTCAACCCTACTCTATATGCAAAACCAAGTCCTGAGCTATGCCAATTCATTTCATAACTGAAAGTGTGTTTAAAAGAATTACTGATGGCCCTGTTAGCAAAATTAAGATGAGTCAAGCTGGTCAAGAGTGTAGATTAGAATCCAAGAAGCATTCAGGGGAAAAACAAAGGAGTAGCAGAACCCGTGAACAAGCAGAAAACAGTCGCAGAATAGCAGAAAGCTGAAGCAGAGACATCCAGCGGGGCTGCACTTGCTCCCCAGAGCCCCCCGTCAAAGCGTTAAACACCTGCTCTCAGCAGAGGAGGCGGGGCGTTGTCCAGAAGGAATGCAAATCTCACCCCTGGGGGGAGCTGAGGCCTAAGAATAATACAAGGATACAAAGAAGCCGCCTAGACTAGACCTTGATGAAACTCCCTGGATGAGGCTGAAGCTCACCTCCAGCTGAGGCCTTGCCCTCTCCTCCCTCCTTCCCCTTCCCCAGGAAGCCCTCCTTCAAGACTCACCTGCACGAGAATTCTCAGCTCTGACTCTGCTGCTGGGGCATCCAGTCTAAGATGCCACCTGAGTTCCAGACCCAGTGCCAGGCCCTGGGAATGGTGAACAACAGAAGCCCAGCTCTTCCACCTGGAACTTCTGGATTTGGTAGGCAATGAGCTGGCTGGATGGCATCACCGACTCGATGGACGTGAGTCTGAGTGAACTCCGGGAGTTGGTGATGGACAGGGAGGCCTGGCGTGCTGCAGTCCATGGGGTCGCAGAGAGTCGGACACGACTGAGCGACTGGGCTGAACTGAGAGATAGACAGCACTATAAGACAACCAGAAAAAGGGACTTATTAGAATCTCCACACTTCAGTGAAGGAGAATGACACACTTCAATGAGAGGCATTTGGAAAACTACAAAATTCAGAGTCAGCTACGAGATTCCAGGCGGACGAGTAAACAGTGCCCAGTTACCACTGAGGGCTTCCCTGGGGGCTCAGAGGGTAAAGAACTTGCCTGCAATGCAGGAGACCCACGTTCAGTCCCTGGGTCAGGACTATTCCCTGGAGAAAGGCATGGCGACCCATTCCAGTATTCCTGCCTGGAGAACTGCATGGACAGAGGAAGCTGGCAGGCGACAGTGTGTGGGGTCACAAAGAGTCAGCAACGGCTGCGCGACTTCCTGCACTGTTTCTTTCAGCAGCCACTGAAGATTTCTATAATGACAGTCGAGGAACAAAGGAGCAGATTTTGTTCTTTCTTCAGTTTCGGTACCATTTATGAAGACAATCCCAGGTTCCTAACTTGAAGTCAGGGTGTCACTGCTTGTCTTTCAGAAGACAGACTTTCTCCTTTTCTTTTATTCCCAAGAAACAGTTTCAATGAGAGACTCAGACAACTTCTGCTCGATGTGCTACATGCATGCAGAATACAAGAAATAAATAAAAGGGAAGAGAGAAAACGTACACACACCCTGAGAAAATGCACAGTATTCAAATCACATGTTTTCAGTACTGTCTGCAATTCAGTGATGTTACCAAGTCTAAGCCCATACTGCTCATACGGCAAATAAATCAGAAACAAGTTGCTAGGGCAAGGAATAGACATCTTAGAAAGCCGGTTGACCAAGAATATGGTGGACCACTTACTGTCCCTAAGAAACATCTCCCCCAAGTTAGAATTCAGGCTCCCTTTATACTAAAAGGTGAGGAGGTGTGACTAGTTGTTATCAATTTCTTGGTATCAGAATCCTTTCTTCTTGCAGCTATCCATGTAGGTCAGGTGACAATGTTCCTGTAAACCTCCAACAAATGTTATTCTCTATCTTGAAAGTTTTTGTCTCTATATGAATGGAAAACTGTTACACTTTTAAAGATCAGACCCTTGAGAAGGGCTCTTCTGTACATTTCAGATATAGGCAATACTCTTAACTTGTAGCAAAAGCAACAGAATACAAATGCTGAAGTAAAGGGAATAGATTTAACTGGAGTGATATTTGCTCTTCCGTATTAAAGGGACTCTCATATAACTTCCACACTTCTCTTTCACGAGAGAGTTTAAGGAATTAAGAACACTTCTCCAAAACTAAAACCTAAAGGACACAAAGCTGTATAGGGTATTGAGGAAGCTAGAGTTCCCTGGCTAAGAGGGTAAGTAACCAAGCTGACTAAATAAAAGCATTTTCCTAATACTGAGAAATTCTTTTTTATTATTTTTTTTTAAACTTTTAAGTTTGTATTGGAGTATAGTTGATGAACAATGTTCTGATAATTTCAGAGGAGTAGCATAGGGACTCAGCCATACATATATATGGATCCATTCCCCCCAAAACCTCCCTTCCCAGCAGGCTGCCACATGACATTGAGCAGAGTTCCACACTCTGTACAGTAGGCCCTTGCTGGTTATCCACTTTAGATACAGCAGCGAGTACGTTCATCCCAAACTCCCTAACTACGCCTTCCCCTTGGCAACAGCAAGTTTGTTCTCCAAGTCTGTGACTCTGTCTCTGCTTTGTAAGTATAAGTTCATTTGTATCATTTCTGTTTAGATTCCACATATAGGGGATGTCGTAGGAGAGTTCTCCCTCTCTGTCTGACTTACCTGCCTCAGTATGACACTCTCTAGGTCATCCATGAAGCCAATGCAGCTATGGCCAATTAATCTATGACAAATCCTTTTTAATTAGGTGAGAAAAACAGCTTGGCTGCTCCTCTAAAATCAGACCTTAGATACATGTGAGCCTGAAGAGTTTAATTTTAAGGTTAAAATTAATCTTACAGGGTAAAATTAAACACAGATACATGTGGACATGGCTACAATGAAAGGGCTGCAATTAAATTGATTCGTTTCTAGCGTCCTCAAGCCATAAGGCATATTCTCCAATGTACATAAGTGACACAGTTTACTGTCTACATATCTGAGACTTCCTATTTTAAAAATGTTCTCAAGTGGAAAATTTCTCAGAAACAGCACTGGAATCACACCCAAAAGGAACATTCCAAGCTACCACTTGTATTTATCAAGGCAGGCCGTTCTAAGAGTAGAAGTATTCAAAGTTTTTAAAACACAGGTATATTTTAGCTCTCAGCCTTAGCGCCTCTTTTGAGAAACCTCTGCGCCATGAGAGCAAAGTGGAGGAAGAAGCGAATGCGCAGGCTGAAGCGCAAAAGAAGAAAGATGAGGCAGAGGTCCAAGTAAACTTGTACACCTATGGAAGCCACAGAAGCAGAAACAAGGGAAGCCAGAGGCCAGGGAGGCTGGTACAAAGTGTGGACGGCATGCCTGCGATCCAGAACTTCTCAGTGGGTCTGGAGCATCTATGGCCATTCTGATCTCCCTGACCACCTTTGAGAGACCTACCTGGCTCATATCAAAGCCATCCCTCTTATTGCCTTGGACCTGTGATAACTATGGACTAGTTCTCTTCTCAGTTGTGGCTGAATGTAATGTGTACAATAAATCACCTCTTTTGCTGTCTTAGTTGAAGAAAAAATAAATAAATAAATAAATAAATAAAACACAGGTATATTTTCAACTGTATATATTTCAGTGGCCACAGGACTGGAAAAGGTCAGTTTTCACCACAATCCCAAAGAAAGGCAATGCCAAAGAATGTTCAAACTACCGCACAGTTGCACTCATCCCACATGCTAGCAAAGTAATGCTCAAAATTCTCCAAGTGAGGCTTCAACAGTATGTGAACTGTGAACTTCCAGATGTTCAAGCTGGATTTCGTAAAGGCAGAGGAACCAGAGATCAAATTGCCAACATCCGCTGGATCATCAAAAAAGCAAAAGAGTTCCAGAAAAACATTTACTTCTACTTTATTGACTGTCCCAAAGCCTTTGACTGTGTGGATCACAACAAACTCTGGAAAATTCTTCAAGAGATGGGAATACCAGATCACCTGATCTGCCTCCTGAGAAATCTGTATGCAGGTCAAGAAGCAACAGTGAGAAATTAACATGGAACAACAGACTGGTTCCAAATTGGAAAAGTACATCAAGGCTGCATATTGTCAGTCTGCATATTTAACTTATATGCAGAGTACATCATGAGAAATGCCAGGCTGGATGAAGCACAACCTGGAATCAAGATTGCCAGGAGAAATATCAATAACCTCAGATTTGCAGATGACACCATCCTTATGGCAGAAAGCGAAAAAAGAAGAGCCTCTTGATGAAAGTGCAAGAGGAGAGTGAAAAAGTTGGCTTAAAACTCAACATTCAAAAAACAAATATCATGACATCTGGTTCCATCATTTCATGGCAAATAGATGGGGAAACAATGGAAACAGTGAGAGACTTTATTTTCTTGGGCTCCAAAATCACTGCAGATGGTGACTGCAGCCATGAAATTAAAAGACACTTGCTCCTTGGAAGAAAAGCTATGACCAACCTAGACAGCTCGGCATTTGTTGTCAACTTTATCGCCAACAAAGGTCCGTCTGGTCAAGGCTATGGTTTTCCCAGTGGTCACATATGGATGTGAGAGTTGGACTATAAAGAAAGCTGAGTGCTGAAGAATTGATGCTTTCGAACTGTGGTGTTGGAGAAGACTCTTGAGAGTCCCTTGGACTGCAAGGAGGTCCAACCAGTTCATCCTAAAGGAAATCAGTCCTGAATATTCACTGGAAGGACTGATGCTGAAGCTGAAACTCCAATACTTTGGCATCCTGATGCAAAGAACTGACTCATTTGAAAAGATACTGATGCTGGGAAAGATTGAAGGCAGGAGGACAAGGGGATGACAGAGGATGAGATGGTTGGATGGCATCACCAACTAGATGGACATGAGTTTGAGTGAACTCCAGGAGTTAGTGATGGACAGGGAGGCCTGGAGTGCTGCAGTCCATGGACTTACAAAGAGTTGGACACAACTGAGCGACTGAACTGAAATGGACTGAACCTAGACAGCATATCGAAAAGCAGAGACATTACTTGGCCCACAAAGGTCTGTCTAGTCAGAGCTATGGTTTTTACAGTAGTCATGTATGGATGTGAGAGTTGGACCATAAAGAAAGCTGAGTACCAAAGAATTAACACTTTTAAACTGTGGTGTTGAAGAAGACTCTTGACAGTCCCTTGGACTGCATCAAACTAGTCAATCCTAAACAAAATCAGTCTTGAATATTCATTGGAAAGACTCATGCTGAAGCTGAAACTCCAATATTTTGGCCACCTGATATGAAGAGCTGACTCATTGGAAAAGATCCTGATGCTGGGAAAGACTGAAGGCAGGAGAAGAAGGGGACAACAGAGGATGAGATGGTTGGATAGCATCACTGACTAGATGGACATGAGTTTGAGTAAGCTCTGGTAGTTGGTGATGAACAGAGAAGCCTGGTGTGCTGCAGGGGTCGCTAAGAGTTCAGACATGACTGAACTGATAATTTCCAACATAGAAAGAGACACTGATGTAGAGAACAAACCTATGGACACCAAGAGGGAAAAGGGAGAGGGGAGTGGATTGGGAGACCAGGATTGACAAACACACACTACTCTGCATAAGAGATAACTAACGAGAACCTATGGGGACCTGACTGGGAGTGAAATTCAGAAAAGAGGGGATCTGTGCAAACGTGTGGCTGATTCACTCCGCTGTACAGTAGAAGCTAACACTGTAAAGCAACTCTACTCTAACAAAAAACAAAT
Organism: Connochaetes taurinus; assembly: GCA_006408615.1. NCBI lineage: Eukaryota > Metazoa > Chordata > Mammalia > Artiodactyla > Bovidae > Connochaetes > Connochaetes taurinus. Next base: position 183,589 of record SJXO01003427.1, on the reverse strand, counting down.
TTGAAAAGTTAAAAAAAAGAAAATTATATAGCATGCTTTAAAAAACCACATAAGCAGCCCTGCTTTCATCTGGGTCTTCAGATTAATGTTGCTGGACCTTCATTTTTCTTTGCCATGCCTAGTCAGCCCTGTGTGAGCAGTGCTTTTGAGAAGAGCTTGAAGCTGAGGGGAAACCGCCTGCAGCGTGACGACGGGAGCAGCACACACTATGGGGTGTGGAGGCCAACGGGCGCAGGACCGAGCCCCGATTCTCCTGGCCACCAGCTGCACGGCCTTGAGCAAACCGTTAACTTCTCTGTGCCTCAGTTTCCTCATCGTGAGCAGGCTAGTCACAGGTCGGTGACAATGAGTAAGCGTGACCTTGAAGGCATGGCACGGCACTTGGCACGCTGCCCACTGGCTAAGAGGTGCTCAGCCACCGCCTGCAATCAATAAACGTTTACTGAGTACCTACTATGTGCCAAGCATTGACAACATCCGCACTTCTGAAGTCAATCGCGCAGTGGGACCGTCCACAGGAACGCTAACTGTGGGCTTCCCAGGCGGCACTAGCGGTAAAGCATGCACCTGCTGATACAGGAGACTCGGGTTCAATCCCTGGTCAGGAAGATCCCTGGAGGAGGAAATGGCTCCCCACTCCAGTATTCTTGCCTGTAAAATCCCATGGACAGACAAGCCCGGTGGGCTGCAGTCCATGGGGTCACCGAGAGTCGAACAGGACTGAGCGACTGAGCACATACTCACTGAATAACTGTGGTGATTTGCTCTTCAACGTTTCCCCTCAAATACTCTTAAAAGTCAAACAGTATTGTAACTTAGATTTAACCAACTCACTTCTGAGGATAAGACCGAGCTGATTTTATCCCCTGTTCTACAGCCACAGAGAGCCTCCTAAGCTAATTAATGCTATAAACAAGATGGGAGGGGAATTTTGCCTGCATCAGAGCACAGTTATTTCCAAGCACTGTCACCTACGATTTTCCAACAAGCATTGTAATTGCAAAGCAAGCAGAAGCCAGAGTTGCTAAGGCATGCTCTGTAGCCATCCCTGCTCGCCACCGTCCACTCATCAGTGTGGGCCTGAAGCTGGCACAAGCCAGTCGGCCTCATCCTAGGTATCCTGCTCACGTGCAATGGGACAAAATGCCGTGAAAGATTACAGACCGCACTGACTCAAAACTCGGGGGGAAGGCAGCAGGTGAGGCCTCTGGAGTTCACGGACATGAGTTCAAGGGCAGCTTGAGCTGGTTTTGTCCTGCACAACCTTAGTCGGCTCATTCATTTCCTGAGTCTGGAGTCCATCCCCTGAAAATGTGGGCGATGACAGGACCTAACAGTAGAGTTATTACCAGGCTTAAAGAGAAACATCTATGAAAATCATCTGCCATAAGGTAGACCCACAAGAAAAGCTTCAGAAAATCCAGCTGCTGCCACCTATTATCATGATCTTCATCGTGCTGATCACCAAATATGATCAGTGAGAACACCGGGGCTAAGAAAAAACCCACACTTTGACAGACAGGGAACGAAAGGAGCCTGTAGATTCCCAAAAGGAGATAAAGTGGACAAAGAAAGAAATATCCACATTCAATCTCACTTTTAAAAACGGCACTAACATTCAAAATCTCAGATTTTCCCTAAAGATATTTAAAAAATCTTTAAGAAGAATTACACTAACCCCTTATGTCAGCAACCCACATTTTAAAATAAATTAATGAAGTACAAAAAATAATTATTTATACCTTGGTGGCCAAAAGGCAGATTTTTATTCTACTTATTTATCTGGTCAAGAGAGGCAGAGGGAAAAGAGCTGTATTTCTCCAAGTCAGGTTTATTGATTCTGCTCTGAGTACATTATCAAGCCAAGATGCATAGTCACCAACTGTTTCAGACTCGCTGAGTTGGGGAGCAAATCGAGACCCAAGGAATTTCATTTTCACCTGAGAATATTAACTTTCAAAGTCAAGATAATTTTGTTAAGCTTTCATACTGTATTCCCCTTCAACTAAATCTGAGATATCAGGGTATTAACTTATCAGTGGAAAAAAATTTGAGGTGCTTTTCTCAATTTTTGAAATTATCTATTTACTAAAGCCTGTAGCTTAGCTTCAAGGTTTTTCTCTTAATCTTTCCAGATCAGGAATATCTCCAAATTCATTTTGAGATGACAAAATTCTGCAATTAAATTTAACATAATCATATATGATTCCTTTAACATAGTCATTTTATCTTTTTAAGCTGAAAAGATGTTTGCATTTCTGAACCAAATTTCCAAAGAGCCACCGCAAAGCATCTCATTTCTGCTCATCTTGCTTGAAGCCACGGTTGGATATGGAGGGTTCCTCAGTGACAAAGAGTCGCTTTTTCCTCTGGGAGAAAGCTCATTCTATTTGCTCTTCCTCAATAACTCTCCCAAGTGGACTGGCCCTTCTCCTTCAGACGGCAGTGCTAACACTTGAAAAATGTCATTTCATGTTATTCTTTCTAAAATGATTTGGAACCTAGGCGGCTTCACTTCTGTGCTTGACAAATAATCACTCTTGATTGAAAAATACGACAAAGTGGAAAACACTTCCCATCAAATGGATTTCAAATGCGAGGCTGCTGCACTGTGATATACAGTCATAGAATAACAGCCCTTTTGTGAAAGGCACTTCAAAACACCCCACATAAGTGAGCGACGATACTTAGCCCCCATCTATCGTCTCTCCCCCAAAATCTGGAGAGCAGCAACACTTCAAAAAAGCAAGAAACCAGGTCTCCAGACTTCACAGTCCAAAGACAAAAGCACCTAATTAACTGTGGGCTTGCTCTCCTGATGAAATACGTGCACCACACAGTCACGGCTGAAATGAGAATAACATGTGCCCAGAGGAAAAGCTCAGAGTCTCCAATGCCAGCAGTAAGGAAGGCAGGATTAAAGATGATTAACAGGAGGAATTTAACATCAACAGGAGGAAACCTGGAGGGGGAAAGAGCCTTCCTCCACACTCATTTTTTAAAAATGTAAAAACATTTCTATACGTCTATCATGTTTAAAAAAGAGAGTCCAGTTCTTTGAATAAGTGACAACAATCCCATAAATAATCAAAACAGTGTGTTCCCATTCAAACAAATTAGGAAGGAAAGGCACCGCTCTCATGTCTATAAATATTGTTGTTGTTGTTCAGTTGGTAAGTCGTGTCCTACTCTTTGTGACCTCACAGACTGCAGTGTGCCAGGCTCCTCTGTCCTCCACTATCTTCCTGACTCTGCTCAAATTCATGTCTACTGAGCTGGTGATGCCATCCAACCATCTCACCCTCTGTAGCTCCCTTCATCTCCTGTCCTCAATCTTTCCCAGCATCAGGGTCTTTTTCAATGAGACAGCTCTAAGCATCAGATGGCCAAAGTACTGGAGTTTCAGCTTCAGCATCAGTCCTTCAAATGAACACTCAGGATTGATCTCCTTTAGGATTGCCTGGTTGGATCTCCTTGCAGTCCAAGGGACTCTCAAGAGTCTTCTCCAACACCACAGTTCTAAAAGTATCAATTCTTCAGCGCTCAGCTTTCTTTATGGTCCAACTCTCACATCCACACATGACTACTGGAAAAACCATAGCTCTGACTAGACGGACCTTTGTCTGCAAAGCGACGTCTCTGCTTTTTCAAACACTGTAGGGTATGTGTTGGGGGGTATTTCTAGATTCCATGTAACCCATACGTGGAATTATTGGGGGTTGTTGTTTAGTCACTAAGTCATGACCAACTCTTTTGCGACCCTGTGGACTGTAGCCCCCCAGGCTCCTCTGTCCATGGGATTTCCAAAGCAAGAATACTGGAATGGGTTTCCATTTCCTTCTCCAGGGGATCTTCCCAACCCAGGGATCAAATGTGAGTCCCCTGTATCAGCAGGCAGACTCTTTACCACTGAGCCACTGAGGAAGCCTGTAACTCACTTAAGGGTCCTCAAGTAGCCGACGAAAATCTGTGTCTTTGTAAACTCTTCAGATCGCTCCAGTGTGAGACATCTGCTCTAGAGAACACAAGGAAAGACCGACTCTTCCCTATAGCACCGACTCAGTCTGACTCTGCACCACTCATCTGGAGACATGGCTCACCTCATTAGTAGCGACCCAATGTGTCACTCTGTATGGGTCTTGGCGAAAAGAAACTCTCAGTCCTGCGGAATCGTACTACGCTCATAGGGTCAGGATAACTCTCAATAACTGTCCTTCTCTGCTGTGGAGTAGCCTTGCCTCACTGTAGCTCACTGGTTCTGTGCTTTACGTTTGCCGTCCTGCATGGTCCTTGAAGCTTGCAAGAGCACAGCAACATGTCAAGGCAAAAAGGGCTTAAAAATAATAAAAACCACATTCTGCGGCGAAAGACGAGTGGCAGGGAGGACGAGACACAGACTTCACGGTCTCGAGAAGCAAGCTCAACACCGTCTCCCCGCAACAATCAGAGACAGAAAGGAAAACCAAAGCACGCTTACTATCACTCACTGCATGCCAGACCCTCATCCCACGACATCGTGTGTGCTCACCCTTGATTCTAGCCCAGTACTGTTAACCACACTGTCTTTCTCAGATTGAGAAAAGAAAACGGTGTCCATGAAAGGCCTGAATAAGATGCTTTACAAATGCCAGCCACTAATAAGCACTCTCAGCTCATCCTCTGCACACAACCAGTTCTCTAGACAGCCCGGGGCCTGCCGTTGCTCCCGGGGAGCAAACTGTAAAACAGCCAGCTGTGCTTGTCCCAGAGGCATTTCTTATATCCACAGACATGATCCGGGAATTGGGATTTTTTTATTTGCAACATTCAGACAGTCTCTTGTAGTCCTGGGAGACCACTTCTGGCAGCAAAGTTGGCAGGAAAAGAGATTTTTCAAAAGAAAAGAATCTGTCTAAATACCTTGGAGAACAGTGAAGAGAGAATGGAGAAGCGTTCTACTCCTCATAGATCAGAACGACTTTCCATTCAAACCCTCAACGGCATGTGGAAAGGAGAGACAGTTTCAGGATGACTTGGTCCAAAAAAGATCTTTCATTATATTTCTCATTCAACTCATTTTATCCCCAAATACATGCTTTCCACTTTTTGAGACATACTCATGAATTTTCAGTAATTTCCTTATCTGAATTGTATTATTTAGTTTTTTTTTAACTTCATCGGGCAAATATCCCAGGTTAAATACCTGAGATTTCCAGGAGTCAGAAAAATCAATAACTTCAAAGAATCCATATCTAAGACATCTTCATAGAGAAAAGCAATATTCAGATGTCTGTACGTTCTACAGATGTCAGCATATTGAAATGGCTCACCAACATCGTACATTATGCACTTGAATGAAATTTTTAAAATGTGCTTAGTCACTCAGTTGTGTCTGACTCTTTGTGACCCCAAGGACTGTAGCCCCCCGGCTCCTCTGTCCATGGGATTCTCTAGGCAAGAATACTGGACTGAGTAGCCTTTCCCTTCTCCAGGGGATCTTCCGGACCCAGAGGTGGAACCTGGATGTCTTGCACTGCATGAGCATTCTTTAATGTCTGAGGCACCAGGGAAGCCCAATTTAAAATATAGTTCCATTAATATTTCCTGAATTAAGTTAAGCACAAATGTCAGTTGGAGAGAGCACTTTCATAGCTCAGAAGCAGTAACAAAGATACAAAGTGGAAAGTGAACAAGCACACAGCCCCAGGTTATAGGCACAGCATGTTGAGTGGCCCAAGGATCATTTTGTAATCTCCATGAACCACACTCATGACCAAGTATCTTGAGGTTCAAAGGGCTTCTGGTTTGCTCAACTGCTGGCATTTGGTTCTGAGAGATTTAGACGAGGAGAAAGCAAAGATAACAATTTCACTCTGGTATTATACAATCAACAGCATCGTCCTTTAAAGCAGTGCTCTCCAAGAAAGCCCCGTACAGGTCACATAGGCTGTTTATTTTAAATTCACTAGTAGCCACATGAAAAAAGATAAGAAACATATGAACTCAGCCGTAATGATATGGGATTAGGATTGACATATACACGTCACTACACACAAAACAGGTGACTCGTGAGAGCCTATTGCACAGCACCTGGAACTCTAGTCAGCCCTCTGTGATGACCGATATGGAGAAAAAGTCTTTAGAAAAGTAGATCTATGGATAAATGAGTAACCCTGCCGTACAGCAGAAACTAACACAGCATGTAAAGCAACTATACTCCAAGAAAAAGTAACTTTAAAATGATCTGTTACATTTCATCCAACACATATAAAACTATTCCAATATGAAACCAATATAAAAATAGTTATTACTGAGATACTTGACATTTTAGTGCTAAGCGAATGAAATCTCAGGACATCTCAGTTTGCACTAGGCATATTTCAAGCGCTTAAGAGTACATTTTGGGATGAACATATATACACTATCATACATAAAATAGATAATCAGTAAGGTCCTACGGTAGAGCATAGGGAAAAAGAAGATATGTGATTATATAAACACATACACATATGTATATGCAAATCACTTTGCTGTATACCTGGAAGCAATCCAATTGTAAATCATTATACTTTAATAAATTAATAAAAATTCATAGGTGGATCCTTAAGACCAAACAGGAAAACAACAGTGCACGCGGCTATCAGCTACCATAATGAATAGCACTGACACAGAACATCTCCATCTCAAAAAGTCCCCCTGGACCGTAATGACTTGGAGTATTGGAAACTTTAAAATGCAGAAGTCAGGCCACCAGGCAGCCTTTGCTCTTCCTATGTGACCAGTCTCTGGGGCTAATGAAAATTGCAGTTTGGGGAATCTCAAACTCTTCCGTCAACAGAGTCACAGAGCAGGAATACATTACGGGCTTGAAACTGATGACCCCTGCAAGGTAGGCCCCTGTCAGCTCTCACCGCGTCTTTAGCAGCTGTTACAGGAATCTGTATAAACAGTATTGTTGTTGTTGTTTAGTCACTAAATGGTGTCTGACTCTTTTGTGACCCTTGGACTGCAGCCCGCCAGCGTTCTCTGCCCATGGGATCTTCCAACTCTGTCCATACGAATTCTGGAGTGGGTTCCCATTTCCTCCTCCAGGAGATCTTCCTGACCAGGGGATCAAACCTGTGTTTCCTCAATCTCCTGCTTTGGCAGGTTGATTCTTTACGACTGAACCACCATGGCTTCCTGTGAAGAGTATTACTGACCTTAAAAGAAACAGCTTGTTTCAAAATAAGCGCTTACAAAGAACTGTGTTTCAATGTTATCACCATTGTACACTAAAAGAGACGCTGGAGCAGTTGGTTTGCACTTGGATGTTCCCTTCTGTTTATCAGTGTCTCCCCAGCAGGGACAGGCACAGAGCCCAGGAGATGAGCCAGTCTCCCCTGGAGTGTAGCCAGGAGTCCCGCAGCACCCTAGTCCAGCTCAGAAGTTCAAGGGCAAACCCAGCAGCCTCCTTCTTCCCCCTCCTTAAAAGAAGTTGCCAAAAGAAATGACTCTTTCCCAAAATGGTCATTACAAAAAGTAAATACATGGTTCAACCATTTAATTAAGGCACAAATTTACTGAAGTCATGCCCATGCAGATATTTAAATTTGGTGGATTCAGAACTATACAAACAGCAAGAAAGAGAAATCTCTATAGAAAGAGAGCCAGCTCTCCCCTGAGCATTCTGTTCAGGAGCATATGGCCTCAGGGCAAGCAACTGGTCCCATTTTCCTCCCCAGAGGAGCATCTTTTTTACATGAGTTTCATATAATCTTTTAAATAAAATATTTTTCATGCACATGGGCCCTAAACACCACGGTGCAGTTTATTGCCTGGCGCAGTGGTAAAGAATCCTTCAGGCAATGCAGGAGACGTGGTTAGATCCTGGGGTCAGGAAGATCCCCTGGAGAAGGAAATGGCAACCTACTCCAGTACTCTTGCCTGGAAAATTCCACGGACAGAGGAGCGTGGTGGGCTACAGTCCACGGGGTCGCAAAGTGTCAGACACGAGTGAGCATGTATGCACATATGCAAGGGATTAATCTAGGACATTCTGACTCTGCATAATTTTTGCCTGAAGACTTGAGTATCCACCATACCCCTTTACTTGTCATATTTTATATGGCAGGTTCCTCCAAGAAGACCTTTTAAAACTGACACCATGGTAGGGAAGACAAAGGTATGTGTACAAACCACTATCAAATTAGGCAGAAAGCCATAGCACCTGTCAGACCGTTAAAATACGTGAACTCAAACAGTAAACTAACATTTCTGCTCAAAAGAAGACTTCTTAAAGGGGGCAGCACTTGACATAGGTGCTCCAGGAAAAGAAGACTTCTTAAAGGAGGCAGCACTTGACAGAGGTGCTCCAGGAAAAGAAGACTTCTTAAAGGGGGCAGCACTTGACAGAGGTGCTCCAGGAAAAGAAGACTTCTTAAAGGAGGCAGCACTTGACATAGGTGCTCCAGGAAAAGAAGGACTTCAAGAAACAGAAATAGGATGGAACGACTTTATACCCAGCAGGCGATTACATAAGTAAATCCACAAAAATAAGAAATTAGATTATGTGCTGAAGAAATAGACAGTATTCCAGTGTGACCAACATGTAGGAAGCATTTATTTTTAAGTGGGGAAATGTGTGTGTAGATAGAGGCTTGGGCCCAATCCCAGTATGTTGATTGTGGAAGAATAGGCTGTGATTCTAAGCCCCAATGTGCATAATGGCCCAAACATAGTAAATACTTACTTTCCATTTATATAACAATGCCTAGCAGAAACCTAACCTGATGGGTACCTGTCCTCCACACGGTGACTCAAGGATCTGGGCTCCTTCCACCTTGTGGCTCCACTATATTTTAGGGGGAAATGGTACAATACGGTCTGTATTTCAGAGAACTAAGTACGACTTTTACATTTCTAAAGAGTTGTAAAATATTCAAAATAAGAAAGATTTGTATTGACATACCATCCCACAGCATGAATATTGACTATCTGGTCCTTTCCAGAAAGAAGCCTTGGCAACTTCTGCCTTAAGGCCTCACTATCTCCCATATGCAACAGTCACAAAGAGAAAAAATTTGTGGAGCGGCTTCAGCCCTTTCTTAAAAGCCTTGTCACTAAATGACATCATCACTTCAGCCAGACATCACTTCTCCTTCCATTGGCAAAATCACTCAGTCACGTGGCCAGCCCTCCTTCCAAAGAAGGCTGGGAAATGTAGTCCAGCTGTGTGTCCAGGAAGAAAAGGAAACAGGATTCTGGGAGACAGCTATCAGTCTCTGAACATCCGGCTTATATTTTCTTCAAAAAGCAATGAGGAACCACAGGGAATTTTGGGAGAGAGAACTGAGGTGATAAAATTGCTTAAAAGCATCTTCTTCTGAAGTTTTAATAAGCATTCACCTGCAAGGAGCAGAATCAGTCATTCTCGAGGTAATGAGGCACTAACCAGACTCACACGCACCTGGCAAATGGCCCAAACCATTTTTAAAATCACCTATTTGTCAGTTAAACGTCACCACAAAGCAATTAGCATACTGATTTTTATTTCCAGAAAGCACAGACTGTAGTTGTAAGGATTTACAATAACAGTAGATTCTCATTGATGGTATGTGAAAAATATCAGCAGCACAGTATTGATTCAAAGATACATTTCCTTCAGTAGAGAAGCACAGACCAGATACCATGGAAACACAAGGAACATATAGGAGTTGTCAGTTCAGGCTCTGACAGTCTCTCCATGCAATGAAACTAACAGAGGCTTAGAAATCAGAATGGCCTGGGTTCTGATTTCCACTCTGACACAAGCAATATGACCACAAAATCACTTCATGTCTCAGGTTCATCATCTGTAAGACAGAAGTTAAAAAAAACTGCTTTGCAAATGATTATAAGGATTAATAATAATAAACAGAAAGCATTTGATGCAGTGTCTGGCAGAGAATAAACCTAAATAAATTTTAACTACTATCAGTACTATTATCATTATCGTGCCCATTTAGGCCTCTTTTGAATAAAAATGAAGTCATTTGTATCTTAAAATGGTTTGCCAATGACACATAATTTACAAACATATTAAAATATATAGTTACAACTTGCTCTTTCATTTCAAATTTACAAGAGAAGAAGCAGAAGTTCAAAAAGCAATTTCCTTAATTAAAAGGAATCTGATATTCAACACCCAAATGAGGCTTCAGAGCCATTAGATGAATGAATCCAGCCCATTCTTCATGCTCCTTTGTGTTTTCAAAACTAGTCTCCCTTTAAACACTTAGAACCTAGTGGCTGCTGGATGAGAGTTCCAGGAGAGTCCTTTTCCGTTATGAGACCCTTGTATTAGTCACACAAGTCATCATTTAGTAGGGAGAGGACATAAAAGACAACATATAGAACACAGTATTTTGTGACATTCATCTGAGGCTTTTGGCTCCATGACAAAATCAGTGGTCAGCTTATTAAAGCATTAGGTACTATGAACTTCTTAGCTGAAGCACACAGCAGGCATTCAGTGAGGATCTGTCGTTTAATAAAATGATGTGGACCTTGGGCTTGTAGTTTATGAGTTACTCTTCTAAAAGGCACCTGTCATCTGCTTTCAAAGTTGACATGATTGCCACCTTAAGCTGGGTTCCCTTGAAAGCAGGCCTAAGACAAGAATTTGAAGGTGTGTGGTTTATTTTTGATGCCACCCCAGGAAGAACCAGGAGGGAAGCCAGGAAGTAAGGTGCAGAGAGGGAGGGAGCAAATTAACCAACTTTCCAAGAGAAGGTTACTCCTGCCAGAAACTGGGGCTCAGTCCTTCTGGGAACCTCTAGGGGGCAATGCCTCAGGGTTGTTCCATGAGATGCGGGGGAAAACTAACCTGTTTAACCAACAACTCTTTTTGTTAGGTTGATGGAAAGGCCTAAACGTGTTAAGAGCCTGGTACTCCATCCTGCCCAGTTAGGCCAAAAACTTTTCTGTCCCTACAGCCAGAGAAAACCCCCTTGTGGTGCTGAAGAGGCATGGGTAAGGGCTAACAATGTGTATTAATATATACCATTGTTTTATATGCTGTGGATTTACACTAGCTATTACATATAAACATAGTAATAATTAATATTCTCATATAAAAATTAGTTTAAGTAATAATATTTAATGATAAAATAAGCCAAGTATTGTCATCACCACTGGTACTTTACCCAAAAGGAAATATGTTTAGCTACCTTAAACCATGCCAGAAAACCTGACTGTCTGTTGTACTAGGGTTCTCCAGAGAAGCAGGAGCGATGTGATATATGTACAGCTGGATACAGATATAGAGATGGAGAGGGAGTTACAGAGACAGATAAGGAACTGGCTCACACGTCATGTTTACAGAGGCTGCCGAGTCCCGAGGTCTGCATGGGGAGCTGGCAAGCCAGAGAGCCAGGAAAGACAACAGTGTGATTCCAGCCAAATGACGCCAGGCTCCATATCCACAAAGAGCCGCTGTTCCAGCTCTCAGCTGAAGGCAGGATGAAACCAAAGCCCCAGATCAAAGGCCATGGGGCACAAAGAATTCTCTCTCTCTCAGAGGAAGACCAGTCCCTCAGTTCAATGCAAGTCTTCAACTGATTAGATAAGGCTGAGCCACGTTAGGGAGGGCAATCTGCTTTACTCAACCTACAAACTCAAATGGTAGTCTCATCCGAAAGCACCCTCACACTCAGTCATAAAAGAACAAAACTGGGTCACCTGCAGAGACGTGGATGGACCGAGAGACTGTTATACAAAACGAAGTAAGTCAGAGAAAAACAAGCACTGTATATTAATGCATATATGCGGGGCCTAGAAAAATGGCACAGATGACCTTATCTGCAAAGCAGAAACAGCACAACGTAGAGGATAAGCATATGGGCACCAAGAGGGGAAGGGGGCGGTGGGAGGAGCCTGAGCCGGGGATTGGTGCATATGACTATCAGCGCCACGTGTAAAATAAGCAACTAATGAGCACCGGCTGCATGGCACAGGAACTCTACTCAGAGCTCCACGGTGACCTAGATGGGAAGTCTATAGTGGGTATAAGCGGGTACGCAGGGGCCCGCAGCTGCCTCGCTCTCTATAGTGGGTATAAGCGGGTACGCAGGGGCCCGCAGCTGCCTCGCTCTCTATAGTGGGTATAAGCGGGTACGCAGGGGCCCGCAGCTGCCTCGCTCTCTATAGTGGGTATAAGCGGGTACGCAGGGGCCCGCAGCTGCCTCGCTCTCTATAGTGGGTATAAGCGGGTACGCAGGGGCCCGCAGCTGCCTCGCTCTCTATAGTGGGTATAAGCGGGTACGCAGGGGCCCGCAGCTGCCTCGCTCTCTATAGTGGGTATAAGCGGGTACGCAGGGGCCCGCAGCTGCCTCGCTCTCTATAGTGGGTATAAGCGGGTACGCAGGGGCCCGCAGCTGCCTCGCTCTCTATAGTGGGTATAAGCGGGTACGCAGGGGCCCGCAGCTGCCTCGCTCTCTATAGTGGGTATAAGCGGGTACGCAGGGGCCCGCAGCTGCCTCGCTCTCTATAGTGGGTATAAGCGGGTACGCAGGGGCCCGCAGCTGCCTCGCTCTCTATAGTGGGTATAAGCGGGTACGCAGGGGCCCGCAGCTGCCTCGCTCTCTATAGTGGGTATAAGCGGGTACGCAGGGGCCCGCAGCTGCCTCGCTCTCTATAGTGGGTATAAGCGGGTACGCAGGGGCCCGCAGCTGCCTCGCTCTCTATAGTGGGTATAAGCGGGTACGCAGGGGCCCGCAGCTGCCTCGCTCTCTATAGTGGGTATAAGCGGGTACGCAGGGGCCCACAGCTGCCTCGCTTTCTATAGTGGGTATAAGCGGGTACGCAGGGGCCCACAGCTGCCTCGCTTTCTATACAGTAGACTCTAACACAACATTGTAAAGTAGCTTATACTCTCATAAAGATTCATTGAAAAATAAAAACAAGCAAAAAAAAAAAACAGAAACAAAAACTGCCTCACAGAAACACACAGGATAATGCTTAAGCAACTACCTGGGCAACTCATGACCTAGCCACGTTGACACAAAAAATTAACCATCACATTCATTTAGCAAATGGAGTACCCAGTGATTTTTTTTTCAGATTGAGAACTCAAAACACTTAAATTTCTTCGCACTTTCACAAGAGATAAGAACTAAACTAGAGAAAACAATTATAGGAAAGAGTGTTTGAACTAGCCCCCACCGAGATACAGTATGAAAACAGCTATATTTTATGCTCAAACATTTTCATCAGTCCAACCGGTTTTTAGGGTCAAGGGTCACAGATCTGCAGTCAAGGGTGTTTCTAAGAGCTCTGGACAGACCACCGTGGGAAGAAACACTGACTTCCTTATATATACATTCATATATACATACGACACAGAGGTTTCTATAATGAAGCAAGAAATACAGAGGCCAACCTGCTTTGTTGATACATCAGTGACCTAAACAACCCTGACATTTGAGTTCCTAGATATATACAAACAGATCAAAATCTAGTTAATGACTGATCTTTATTGTGTATAATAAATCAGGTTTTACCTTTCTAAATATTAACTGCTCCGTACAGTTATCCCTGACACCCTCGGCTTAAAATCCAATAGGTCAAAGGGATTAGGGCGCCTCACTTTCAAGATGTGTGTTCTTATTGGAAACCACAGTGAGTGAGTGTTCGCTACTCTTGTTCTGGGTTATTTGCCAGAAATCACAGCATCTCACCACAAACTCTATCGGCTGAATGTGATAAATACCTAGTTCCTCTTTTGTGTGTGTTTTTAATACTTTTTGTGGTAAACATGATATTTTACCCAAAAAAGCAGAAGAGAAGACTTTGCAAGGGGATGGGAGGAGGGTGCTTTTCATTAATTATTTATTTTTATTAATTATTTTCTTCCCTAGATGTTGGGTAAAGTTAGTCAGGATCTCTTCCTGTTCCTGGGATATAAGAGAAAATAAAATAGAAATATACGCTCTTGTGGTGTTTACATTCAAGGGCCAGAGAGGGAAGACAGAAGTCACTAAAATGTAAGTAAGTGCTCAGAGAAAGGCAAGCTGTACCAGAAGAGCAGGAGAAAACTGACCGCTCCAAACCAGCAGCCAGGGGAGGCTCAANCCAGTGATTTTTTTTTCAGATTGAGAACTCAAAACACTTAAATTTCTTCGCACTTTCACAAGAGATAAGAACTAAACTAGAGAAAACAATTATAGGAAAGAGTGTTTGAACTAGCCCCCACCGAGATACAGTATGAAAACAGCTATATTTTATGCTCAAACATTTTCATCAGTCCAACCGGTTTTTAGGGTCAAGGGTCACAGATCTGCAGTCAAGGGTGTTTCTAAGAGCTCTGGACAGACCACCGTGGGAAGAAACACTGACTTCCTTATATATACATTCATATATACATACGACACAGAGGTTTCTATAATGAAGCAAGAAATACAGAGGCCAACCTGCTTTGTTGATACATCAGTGACCTAAACAACCCTGACATTTGAGTTCCTAGATATATACAAACAGATCAAAATCTAGTTAATGACTGATCTTTATTGTGTATAATAAATCAGGTTTTACCTTTCTAAATATTAACTGCTCCGTACAGTTATCCCTGACACCCTCGGCTTAAAATCCAATAGGTCAAAGGGATTAGGGCGCCTCACTTTCAAGATGTGTGTTCTTATTGGAAACCACAGTGAGTGAGTGTTCGCTACTCTTGTTCTGGGTTATTTGCCAGAAATCACAGCATCTCACCACAAACTCTATCGGCTGAATGTGATAAATACCTAGTTCCTCTTTTGTGTGTGTTTTTAATACTTTTTGTGGTAAACATGATATTTTACCCAAAAAAGCAGAAGAGAAGACTTTGCAAGGGGATGGGAGGAGGGTGCTTTTCATTAATTATTTATTTTTATTAATTATTTTCTTCCCTAGATGTTGGGTAAAGTTAGTCAGGATCTCTTCCTGTTCCTGGGATATAAGAGAAAATAAAATAGAAATATACGCTCTTGTGGTGTTTACATTCAAGGGCCAGAGAGGGAAGACAGAAGTCACTAAAATGTAAGTAAGTGCTCAGAGAAAGGCAAGCTGTACCAGAAGAGCAGGAGAAAACTGACCGCTCCAAACCAGCAGCCAGGGGAGGCTCAACGAGCTGCTCTAGACGGATAACAAAGGCCGTCTAGTCAAGGCTGTGGTTTTTCCTGTGGTCATGTATGGATGCGAGTTGAACTGTGAAGAAGGCAGATGCTTTTGAACTGTGGTGCTGGAGAAGACTCTTCAGAGTCCCTTGAACTGCAAGGAGATCCAACAAGTCCATTCTGAAGGAGATCAGCCCTGGGATTTCTTTGGAGGGAATGATGCTAAACTTGAAACTCCAGTACTTTTGCTGACTCATTGGAAAAGACCGTGATGCTGGGAAGGATTGGGGGCAGGAGGAGAAGGGGATGACAGAGGATGAGATGGCTGGATGGCATCACGGACTCAATGGACGTGAATCTGAGTGAACTCCAGGAGTTGGTGATGGACAGGGAGGCCTGGTGTGCTGCAGTCCATGGGGTCGCAAAGAGTCGGACACGACTGAGTGACTGAACTGAACTGAACTGAGACAGATAACCTGACTGAGCACTTGGGACAGCAAATAGAATGGCTAACAGGACTAACTCTGAACCTGAAGACTATAGAAACCTAACTTTAGGTTACTAAGTGCGCTTTCAACTGTAGCAGGGTCTGTGGTGTTTTTGTCACCGGGCTCTCTACACCTACTCACCTTACAGATTCTCTTAGAGTCCAGAGAGAGAGCCTGGAATGGCCAATAGCCCATCATGGCAGCCCCTCCTGTTATCCGGCAGGTCATACAGACCTCTGCAGCTGCAGATGCAGGCATACACATCCTCACACTGCACCAGAAACTGGAACATGCCAAGGAAGAAGCAGCGTCTCTTGTTTAAAAATTCAGTTACTCCTGCAAATTTCCCCATGACCTGTGGAGAGTTGGGACATACGTCTTCTTCCTCCCTAATGTAGCACACCACAAATTATTAGTAGTAAAAAATCATTTTAAAAGAGCCAGACACCCTTTATGTCCTGACTTGTATTTCCGGGTCTCACCACTTTGATTAGGTCATTCCTGCAACAACCGTTGGAAAGGTCACCTGGCGGCACACCTTCTGCCCAGGGCTTAGGTCGGATGCCTGCCAGAGACTGCCAAGACCAACTTGAACTTGCAGGAGCATTGACACCGCTAGGGGAGTGGTTCCCAGAGTGTGGCCTCTGGATTAACGGCCTCAGCATCACTTTAGACCTTGACAGAAATGCAAGTTCTCCAGCACTGCCCAAGACCTACTGAAACTCAACAGAGAGAGTTCAGCAACACCAGTAGAAGCTCATACCCTTGCTTGGCTTTCCTTCTTCTCTATTCTGCTCTTCCAAGCCCCATGCTTCAATTCCTTGGGAATCACTTCCCAAAATAAAATAAGTCCTTGTCTCATGCCCTGCATCTCTGGAGAAACCCATGCTAAACAGCACCTATTCCATCAGTGTCAACACACAAGCTTACTCTCCCATGGATCTCAATCTTCTTTGCAATATCCACTTGCTCAGTGCACAACTCACTCCCCTTTTATTTTAACAAGTACTTGTACTAATGTCCTTCAGTTTGTTCCTAATATTCAGTAGGAATATCCCAGCTTCTGCCAGAATCACCATTCACCATGTCGTAAGAGTACTCTTTCTGTTTTCATTCCCAAATGAACACCTTCTAACTCCCAAATTCTTCAGTATCAGCATTCAGATCATTATCAAGCAATCAGCATCACTATCCGTGGCAGGATAATTGCTACTAGAATATAACGTCCTGGTGACATCCGAGTGATGTCAGTCGCGTGTCCTCTGGAAAGTAGGATGGCACATGGCTCATTGTGCCCCAGTGGGACTGCTGATTAAGAAAGCAAGACCCTCACTCAGTTTGCAGTGGTAAGCTTCTTCTCCCTGGAGTGTTCCCATCCCCTAGAATTCCCTCCAGTACAGACTCTTCCTGTGAGCATTGGTTTTCAGGAGCCTCCACACTGTTCTCCACAGAGAGCACACCAATTCACACTCCCGCCAACAGTGTAGGGGCGTTTCCTGTCCTGCACACGTTCCTCAGCATTTATTGTTTATGGATTTTTAATGATGGCCATTCTGATTGGTTTGAGGTAACACCTTATTGTAGTTTTGACTTGCATTTCTCTACTAATGAATGATATTAAACACCTTTTCATGTGTTTATTGCCCATCTGTATGTCTTCTTTGGAGAAATGTCTATTTAGGTCTTCTGCACATTTTTTGACTGGGTTGTCTTTTTGATATTGAGTTGTACTAGCTGTTTCTATACTTTGGAAATTAAGCCACTCCTGGGCATATATCCAGAAAAGATGAGAACTCTAATTAGAAAAGATGCACACCCCCAGTGTCCAATGCAGCACTGTTTATAACAGCCAAGATACAGAAGCAGTCTAAATGTTCATCAATAGATAAATGGATAAAAGTGAAGTGGTACATATATACAAAGGAATATTAGTCAGCCATAAAAAGAATGAAACAATACCATTTGCAACAGCACAGATAAAACTAGAGATTACCACACAAAGTGAGGAAAGGCATACAGAGAAAGACAAATATCACGTGGCATTGCTTATATGGGAAATCTAAAAAAAAAAATTATACAAATGAACTTATTTACAAAACAGCCCACAGACACAGAAAACAAACTTACAGCTGCCAAAGGGGAAAGGGGAGGTGGAGGATACATTAAAAGCTTGGGATTTACAAATACACACTAGTTAGTGTATATAGAATAGATAACCAATAGGGATCTACTGCATAGCACAGGGAACTATTCAATGTCTTGTAATAACTTATAATGGAAAATAATTTGATGCTGTACAGCTGAAACTAACACAAAACTGTATGTCAACAACAGTTACATATAAACATTCTCAATTTTTTTGAAGTAAGAAAAAGGAAAGGATTTAGTTAAACCTAGGTCTCCTATGATCAGGAAAGAAAGGCACCAGCAGTCAAGCAGCCAAGAAACAAAGGAGGGAAAATGAAAAGGAAGTGTACCCAACTCCAGGTCCATTGAGAAACTCTATAGCTTGCTTCAAAATTGCTGAGACGAGAGAGGAGAATCAGATAGAAGTTTGGGGTGTGTTTCTCTTTTCCTCTTCTGTCCAGGACATTTGTATGGAAAACAGTTTAGAAA
Source organism: Connochaetes taurinus (assembly GCA_006408615.1). NCBI lineage: Eukaryota > Metazoa > Chordata > Mammalia > Artiodactyla > Bovidae > Connochaetes > Connochaetes taurinus. The sequence continues at coordinate 165,396 of SJXO01003427.1, read as the reverse complement.
AAGAAATAAGATCAATCAAAAAGGGCCTGTGGAAAGAAAAAAAAAATGTAATGAAGCCTGTATTCCATGTTGTCACTGTTGTCACAGTACAAGCAAGAAAGAACGGGATTGTTAAAGCAGGAGGAGAGGTGGGCTCCAGGGAAGTTTCAGCCGAAGGAGAATTCTAGATCTCAGCACCTAGTAACTTACAGCATCCTGATGTGAGATAAGTCATCTCACCTTTGACTGCCACTTTTGCCTAGCTCATTTATTACAACAAATGACTGGAAACCCAGAGCATGTGATTTATTTATCTATCAACTTACTAAAGTCCAGACTAACCCAGAGAGAAAACAGGAATGAGAAAGCCATCTATCATTTTGAACTAAACACTTGTTACCAAATCATGAAAATTAGTCCTTTATCCAACCTACATCCAAGATCAATAATGAAAGGTCATGTCTTGGGACCAAGGTGACTTGAAGGCTTCCACCAAATCTCCAGCCTTCCATGAACTTGAGCTTCAATCTTCAGAGACAACGGGGCACAGAGTTTGGCAGCAAGTGATCCAGTTACTTTAATGCCAACGTGAAAATTGTGACTCTGTTAATTTAAAACATAGTTTCACTGTGAATAGTTCAAGTTTTATTTTGATTCCGGCTTTTAATACTTACTGATAAGTATGCAGAAAAAAATAACTTTGGGACTTTTTATTACCATATTGCCTATTACCGCTTCTGTGTTTAAAAAAATCTGCTTATTGTAAGCAGGGTACAGTCAATTGTGCATATTTAATTTTCTACTAAGCAAATAAAAATGCCTAAATGCAATTTACAGATCTTTTTTTTTTTTTCAAATACTGTATATGTATATGTTGGTTTCTAATGCCATCTGAATAACCCCATGCTGAAAAGGTTTCATTCTGCATTTCCAAAATATATACAGAACCCATTAAAAGAAAAAATGTAAGTCATCACTTAGACAGGAAAGAAAATGCTCCAATCATAACCCAGTGGTTTTACATAACCAATATGTCTCTGGCCTCATCAGCCTACAACTATAAAATAAGGTCACATTTTCTTTTGTTTACCAAACTGCTATAGCAAAATCCTTTCCTAATCACCAGCCATTCCCCCAGTGACCTTCAGCTATTTCTGAGGGTGTCACAAGATGCTCCTTGCCACCTGTGAAACCGGGAACAAGCCCCTGACTCTGACCCTCCACTTCTGGGGTCTTTGATCCTTTGACCACTACTGCCTATTACCGGGACCACATCAGCAAGCGTGTGACATAGCTGCCTTGCCCACCAACTGCTGCTCCCAGACTTCCCTCAGGGAGACCCCGATCCTCCAGTCCCGCTCCACAGGCAAAGGACAGGCAAGGGCCGCTACCGAACTCCCCAACATGCCAACAAATGATCTCTCAGCAAAGAGAACTAAGGCGATTCAAGCTCACTGCAAGAAGGAAGATACCATCTTCACAGAGGCTCCGCAGCATCTTAGAAGGAAAATTGGAGGTAAGGTATTTCCAGGGCTATGGGGTCCGGGCTCAAGTTGGTTAAGGCCTATCTTTTAAGGTGGGGAATTAGCTGTGATTGGACAAAGTCTGTGACCTGATAGTTTAGATCAGTTGATACAGAGCTGAGACCCTGGAAGCAGATACGGATAAGTAAATTGTTTGATAAGCAGGCTGTTTGCCTTGGTGAGCAGACTACTGGCTCTGATCAATTAATCAGTGGAAATCTCCCAAAGCAGAGGTCAGGTTATTTACTGGCACACCACCTCATCTTTCCCAGGCAAAGGCTTCCTGAAACGAAAACCTGATGTTAACACAGGTGCCCTAGGCCTTATGCACATATTGTTCCCACCAAAGGGCTCCGTTTCCCCTCAAAGTCCAGCTTCCCGTCTCACTCCTGATTGGCCTCACTCGGCGAAGGGCGGATCATTCCTTTCAGAGTCTCAGAATCTGCCCAACTGACCCTCAACCTTGTTTAGGAAAAAGAAGGAAGGAGGGAAGGGAGGAAAGAGGGGAGAATGAAGGGAGGCGGAGGGAAGGAGGAGGGGAGGGACACACCGGCACTGGGCTCAGCCTTTCCCGCACCCTCCTCCCTTGCCCACCCTGCACATGGGGGCTTCCCCCGTGGCTCGGTGGGCACAGGACCTGCCTGCAGCGCAGGAGACACAGGACATGTGGGTTCAATTCCTGGGTCGGGAAGGTGCCCGAAGGAGAAAATGGCACCCCCTCCAGTATTCTTGCCAGGAAAATCCACGGACAGAGGAGCCTGGTGGGCTACAGTCCATGGGGTCGGAGAGTCAGACTTGACTGAGGAAACACACGCACAAACGCAGCGTGGACTCGCAGTAAGAAGCCCTGACCCCCACCAAGGGTCTCGCCTTGACCCGCCGGCCCCACAGGAGGGTCACAGTCGTGCGTTTCCGTTTCTGGTCCCGTTGGTCTTTTCCATGGTCCACTTGTAACCTACATTTTCTAGACACTGGACATAAAGCACATGTTTTTTATGTTTCTATGAATACATTCCTACCCAGATTTTCCTTCTAAGCATCAACAAAGAGATTTACTCTAACTGTGGAGGACCACGAGAACCTTCTGCTCTGCAATTCAAAATTTGATTCTAGGTAGCATATTAATTTTTAAAAATCCTCACCTTAATAGTCCAAAGCAAAAGAACAAATAAATATATACCAATCTAAACCAAGAAAATAAAAGCTATTCAATACATACTTTCTTTTACCTGCTACATTTTTAATCCATTCAAGGAAATAGCCTATCCTCAAGCTAGAGCCATTCATTCATATGTTTAAAATATAAGTTGCTACCCATTGATGACTTCAGTCAATGCCTATTTCTAAATACGATGTCAAAACCATCCGACTCTAGGATATAAATTCTGGAGCCACAAAAGCACTAAGGTCTATGCAACATCCTATTTTGTTGGGGAAATGCTTAAAATTTCAAAATCAAGAGACATCTGGGGCATCTTGAAATTAACTCCACAGGGGATATCCTCCTGGGAAAGACACGTCCAAAATGATAAGCTGAACATGCACATGGACTGAGATGGGTATTATTATTTTTTCTGAGTCTATGAGCCCTTTGAAGGCAGAGCCTGTCCCTAGTACTAAACACAAAATAATTGTTAAACGTTTGATAACTGAGTGAGTGAATGAGTGAGTGAAAGACTTGCCATCAGCCGGCCTGGGCTCTGCACTCGGAATCTGGTCCAGAGACCCTGGAGCCACATTCAGGCAGAGCTGCATCAAGGGGAAGAGTTCTTCATTTTGGAAACTGCTGATGCAGCAAATTCCTGGGAATCTCTAAGCTCCACAGAGAAGTGAGTGACCATCAGATGGATCTAGAAATAGCAGAGCAGGCCAAACCATCAGCAGACCTGGAGGCAATCCCTGGGAGAGGCTGGGAACCAGGGCAAGGCTAAGCGGTGGAGAAGAGCTGGAACATCACACTGGGCTGAAGCCGCCCCTCCCTTGGGAAGCACAGTTAATCCAGACAAGATAGGCCCTCAGACACTGTCCACACCTTGCAGGGGGCGGGAGAATTTGGGGATCCTGCCTCCCAGCATCTTACAATTGACCGCGGTGGCAAGTGCAGAGAAAACTGCAAGGTTGGGGCCTCTAACCATGCAGCAAGTACCCTGCCACTGAAGGAGAAATCTTCTCAAGCTTTTCTTTTCTGGTGAAAAGCAATGTGACAACCCTTCAGAATCCTTCAGGACTTGCGTCCCAAGCATTGCTATTTCTAATAGAAGACTGTCGTCTCTCAAGTACCGCAGGATGATTAATTCTGACTTCAAAGGAAGCAAAGGCTTTGACTTGCCCCTCACCAACAGCTAGGCTTCATGGTGAACACGGCAAGTCCCCTACCTACAAACCTTCGTCTCAGGAGCCTTCAAGGATGCGAACATGGCCCTGTAACCCAGCTGTCATACTGTACCTTTCAAGGTACCATTTTGTAAAACTAAAAATGCTTTCTTTATTTGTGTGTTTGTTTCATGTACTGTTTGTATGAAAAATATTATAAACCTATCACAGCGCAGCACTGTTAACACAATATAGCTGATTGTGCTAGTTGGGGATGTAGGCTAACCTTGTTGGACTCACGGACAAATCAGTCATGAACACACTCTCAGAACAGAACTCTTTTATATGTAGGGGACTCACCATATATGTTTCAGAACGTATTTAAAATCTGATCCTAACCCTCCCCATAGGAGCTATTCTTATTGGGACGTCAGTATCCTTCTCACAAAAGCAGGAACAGAATCATCCCCTCCAGTGGGAAAACCTACAGACACTTGGGCCAGATCTCAGAGAATTCATCTCAGGGATTTCTTTACGGCTCCCTCCCTTTCTTCTCTCTCTCTCTCAGGTCCCCAAGGCTGTGACACTCTACTTTGGCATCACAGAAATAACATCTTGCAAGCTTCTTTGAAAACTGATTCCTGAGTCCCACACACTGACTTTCTGGCCTGCTGGGAAGGTCCAGGTGTCAAAAAAAACTTTAGGGGACTCTAATGTACAAGTACTCTTGGCACATACTCTCTCCCTGAGCTCACACTGAGGCTGAAACAGAAATTAGCAGAAGAGACCCTCCCAAGAGCAGAACAAAGGCCTGGATTTACAGCCAGGTTTTCCCCCCAGTGGAATGAAAGCCTGAGGCTGCAGAGAAGGAGGCAGAAGATGAGGGAAGGGGCGCAGGAAGAACAGGGCATCCCTGACGTTGGGGAGGCAGATCCTGCTATAGGGGGTCCGAGACTGGGGTGGGGGGACTTCCAAGGCCAGCCTGCCTTCAGCGGAAACACTCCCCTCGGCCCGGAGTCAACCTGCCGACCAAGGGCGCTAGATGCTTGTCAGCCTCCAGACAGCAGGGGGGATTCTAGGCTTTCTGCGTTAAGATGCGGGCACGAGGAGAGACCCACTTCTCACAGAGCTGTGCGGGCACAGACAGAGCAGACAGCATCACGCACCATCCGGTTACACAGAGGGTTAAGTCACAGCCCACTGCAGCCCACCCGCTGGCCACAGTGCCCCCTCGGGGGGATTCAAGATGGAAAAAACAAGATGAGGCATTCCATGCTTCAGAAACACTAGCCCTTAGACAGTCAAGCTGCGAATCTCAGGAAGAATTCCATGACCCCAGGTTCATGCGCCTTCTCCTACTCAGAAGAGCACGCAAGTCATTCTGAGACGCCGCTCTCCGTGACTGCATGCGTGTACGCTCAGTAGCTACGTTGAGTCTGACTGTACTGGGACCCCATCCTCTGTCCGTGGGATTTCCCAGGCAAAAACAACACTGGAGTGGGCTGCCATTTCCTCCTCCAGGGGACCTTCCTGACTCACGGATCAAACCCACGTTTCCTGTGTTAGCAGGAAGTTTCTTTTACCACTGAGGCAACAAGGAAGCCCTTCTTTGTGGTTAGCAGTCATCATTTTACCAAGACATATGCTTTACTATATGTATTTCCCAGCCAAGAATTCATACATATACACACACACATATATATATATACTGTCTCCCATCTCTTCAGAGCAATTCCTCTGAGTTGCTTCCTGGGCTATACATGCATGTTCAGTCACTCATTCATGTCCAGCTCTTTACAACCCCATGGACTGTAGCCCCCCAGGCTCCTCTGTCCATGGGATTTCCCAGGAAAGAACACTGGAGTGGGCTGCCAGTTCCTCCTCCAGGGACTCTTTCCGACTCAGGGAGGGGACCCGCCTCTCCTGCATTGGCATGTGGATTCCTAGCCACTGAGCCACTGGGGAAGCTGCTCCCAGCTCATCCACAGTCACACCCTGACTAAAACTTAAACCCGCAGCTCTCATGTTGTATGTTTCCTTTTAGTTGACAGATGGAACTTGGCCTTGCTGGTGAGGAACGACCTGCAGGCTCACATTCTTTGCTTACGTTGTGCAACACAAGCCACTGCAAAATGTGCTGCTTTGCATGTGGACTCTTTGGAGTTGGAATCAATTACAACCTCACAGACACAGGAAAAGATTTTTACCTCTCTCTTAACTGCCTAAAAGAATTTGGAGGGGGAGGGCCTGTACCAGGAACAGAAATATTACCAGCGACAACATTTTGTATGAAAAAGACTTATCTGCAAGGCCTGGCAAACATTTTCCTTGTATCTTCCTGTGAACTGTCTTTCCTCCCAGCCCCAGACTCTGAACTCTTCTCCTTAGCTCGGGATGGTGTATAAGCCTCAGTATCCTGTCTTTGAGTCTCTTATTTTTATTGGACTCCCATAATACAAAGTTTGGTTTTTTTCCTGTTAATCTTTCTATAATTATTACAGCAGTCAAGGAACTTAGAAGTTCTTTACCCCCACAATATCAATTCACTAAACTTCCAGTACTGCCATAACTCTTACAGGAGCTTCGCAGGGAAGGCAAAACATTTTAAAAATCCAGAATCTCAAAAATGCCTCAAGAAGTTCTATCCCACATTCCCCTTCCAACCATAAAAAATTGTTCTGTGATGTAGAATATTTCAGAGAAAAACCAGGCACACTTAATAATGTGGTTTTATTTGATGGCTGTTAACATCCACAGAGAATTTCAGATACCACGGGCTAACTGGTTTAGGCTCATTGCAATCTGGGGATAGTTTTCCAACACGGTTTATTCAAATCTAATCCATTCCTGGAAATGTAGCAATCTTAGGCTGTGAATTTTCAGATAACGGCAGGTTCTATCCCATTACTTTAAGTAGAAAAGTAAGGATGTATTCCTAGCCCATCCAAAATCCCCAACACATTTCCCCAAATATCACTAAAACCCGTAGACATCTCAGTAACAGTACACCAAGGAGCTCTGCAGATGTGAACATTTAAAACACCAGTTACTGAATTATTGAACACTTAATGAACTCATTAGGGGGAATGTTTATATGTAGTACTTGTGATTACAAACAGTATTAACCATAAAATATATTTTTCTTCTAGTCTGCCACAAAGAAGTATTTACTATATGGACACAACTGAAGGGGCTTAGCATGCATGCATGTATGTAAAATAAGCAGCAGTTCAAGACACCGAAGGGCCTCAATGCTACCATCTGAATTGGTTGGTGGAGCAGCAGGAGATGGTGCTGGAAGGGGAAGATGAAACGCGTCCAAAATCAAGCAAAGCTCCATGCAGGGTGATGCTGGCTCCAGTCCACGGGGGCGCAGTGACTATGTGGTCACTCGGAGCTGCGCCCCATGGGGCCCAGAGAACTGGAGTATTTTCACGACCGCCCGGACCTCACGGACCTTGGTTAAGAGCTGCCTCTGTGATGAGTGGATTCCCAGGTACTTCTGACTCTCCTTGCGTTCAGACAAAGCAGATTCTGGATGCCTGCGGGTGGCGGCCCTTTGACACTGTGAAGCTGGCTGATGGCAGCGCAGGCACCCAGTATGACATGTTAATATAGTCTCTCCCTGGCCCCTTTTCTGCGCAGACGCAAAAGAAGCCTGCAGAGATGCAGCAACTTGTCACCTGGTGACTGAGGCGTCCAAGCAGAGTCAGCAGGGCCTTTGACTGCCTCCTCCTTTATTTTAGTACTTTTGATCAGGTAAGTCTTCTCAGCTTTCACTCTTCCCACCAGGAAAGCCTAATTGCTTTGGAGTTCACGCACACAAAAGCAATCCACTGATTCGCCACTTGGATGCCTCAGGCACCTGTCTTCAAAACTGTCCCGTTGCATTTCGTTTCGCCAACCTTTTAACTTCACTTGATGCGAAATGGTCTTAACCTTTCAGGGGAACCACGGATGCAGTTTTGCACATGAGGACGACTTCCTCATTTTGCGGCAGGGCCTGTGCTGTGGCCTTGGGCTGGCTGCTTTGGTGAGGGGGCCCAGGCATGTCTCTGGCACTAGCTGACAATGACTCCTGACCGCATGTTATCGCCACAGGGCCTTCTTTAAGCCTTTCTACCTGAAAAAGCTCTCCCCAGACCACGACACCTCCTCCACCAGACAAAGCTCCTACGTGTTCGTCTTTAGAAACGGTTCCCTTCTAAGGGACTTTTTAGAAGCTCCTTCAGAAAGCTTTAGTGAAGCTTTCCCCACCCACTTCCATCCAGGTTGGGTGGGTCTGGGTGCTGCAAAGGCGTGCATTATTCAGGCTTCCCTTGTGGTTCAGCTGATAAAGAGTCCGCCTGTAGTACAGGAGACCTGGGTTTGATCCCTGGGTTGGGAAGATCCCCTGAAGAAGGGAAAGGCTACCCACTCCAGTGTTCTGGCCTGGAGAATTCCATGGACTGTATAGTCCATAGAGTTGCAAAGAGTCAGACACGACTGAGCGACTTTCACTTTCACTTTCAAAGACCCTTAACACAGGACCTATTATACTGTCTGTTCTTTGTCTTCTAGCTTTATTTTCCATTTATACCATCAGACACTGAACACAATACCTGTCTTACTATTGTATCTCCCAGTGTTTGGCACAGGGAAGGTTATCTATAGATAACTGTTGAATAAATAATTTGCAAAAACATTTCTTCCTGAATCATCCAATGGATTGCTCAAAGCTCTTAAAAACATTACAGACTGCATCCATTCTTCACCAATACAGTAACAAGCAAAAGTGCTCACATATGAAGTATCTTCAGAGGACTTCCTGGTGGTCCGGTGGTTGAGACTCCACACTTTCAGTGCAGAGGGTATGGGTTTGATCCCCATCAGGAAACTAAGATCCTACATGCCAGGCGGTATGGCCAAAACAAAAATAAATAAACAAAATGGCCTATAAAAATTAAGATAAAAGTACATTCAGCTCACCTTGAAACTCAGAAGGCCACGTGGGCACATGTCATCTTGGACACAGAGGCAATATCCTCTCCTGCAATCACTAATGAACTGCAGAGCTACCAGGAGAGAATTAAGTCCTAGCCTTCTCATGTGTTCAAACACAATCCTAACAAAAGTCAAATAAGTCAGTGCAGGAAAAACAAAGTGAATATTACTACTCTGATCCTACCCTGCCTACAAGTTTGGTATACTTAAACACATATAGATTCTCTCTATCCATGACCTACTAATTCTACTCTTTGTATGAGCATAAATATTTCCCACAATTCAGAACTGCCTCTGGACACCACACTAGGCCACACCCAGTGACTGTCACAAGAAGCTGTCTTTAGCTCCACTCTGCTCACAGATGCTCTCCAACGGACGGACGTGGCTGTGGAACGCTGAGGACCACAGGGAATGCAACGAGTCTAACAAGTCACCAGATGAAGAGCCAACACTGTGTGCCCTGATAGTCACCTCCACACAACACTTTCCCTTTTAAAATAAATGTTCCAAAGTGACACTCTGAATTCCAGTTCTGGTCATAAAATGGTTCAGAGAGTTGAGCAAATTCCATTCATAAAATATATCACAGCTAAACTGTTCCCATGGTGATGAATTTTATTCTCACAATCAACAAATTCTTTGAAAAGGATACTATTTGAATCACATTTTCCCTCTGTCTTTTTCTCAGCCAACTGGAAATCCTCTGCTGAGTTTAGCTAGCCTTGCCTGAGCTTGGCTCCAGATTGCAAGCTCTGTTTATCTCTGATCCAGTGGTTCTTAACCTTCTGGGGCCAGTGGGCTGCCTGGAATTTGTTCTTCTCATGGGACAGCAGATCCTCAAAGCCACAACCCAAAAGCACCAGCCTCTACTAACAACCTACTGACTGAAGCAAGTCAAGGAACACAGAAGTATAGTCATCCCTCAGTAGCCAAAGTCCTGGATGCTCTATTCCCTTATATACAATGGCATCACATTTGTTGTATGTAACCTACACATAGCTTCCTGAATATTTTAAATCATCTCCAGATTACCAATACTATCTATTACAACATAGATGCTACAGAAATAGTTTGGGGCATTTAGCAAACTCAAGTTTTGCCCTTGGGAACTTTCTGGGGTATTTCCCCAAAAAATATTTTGATTCAGCATTTGATTGAATTTGCAGACATGTAACCAACAGATACAGAGGGCTGACTGTAGATCCATCTTACATGGAGTTGGAGATAATAGAGTATGTGTTGAGCAATGACCTAATCGACCACAAGTGATCTGCATAAAACCTCTGCTGTGTTGCTGTCTTATTGTACAACAGGCTTGATACCGTGGTATGTCAAATGAGGCTGGAGGTATAGGATGGGACTTGTAGCCCATATTAACAATAATAACAGTTATAATGATAGTTACCACTGACTGCAGCAGGATCCCATAGGTCATGATAATAGTAGTTACTCACTTTCCCCTCATGGAAGCTCTTCTCCATCTCCTTCAATGTCTCAGCTACATGCCTTTGAACCTGGTCCTTTTCCCTCCTGTCTTTCTCATGTAACCTTATATTTGTCCATTTTTGCATGAGTTTTAAAAAATGAATCCAATTCAGTATATTCATTGAGCCCCAAAACACATATGGGTTTGGACCATTGTTACTGGGAGAAAGATATAAAGAGGAGAAACCAGAATGATGGAGTGATACAGGTAACAGGGCACAGCGAGGTTCAGAGAGGCCACCCTTCTTGTCATACCTACATGCAAAGGTTCAGTTCAGTTCAGTCAGTTCAGTCGCTCAGTCATGTCCAACTGTTTGTGGCCCCATGAATCGCAGCACGCCAGGCCTCCCGGTCCATCACCAACTCCCGGAGTTCACTCAGACTCACATCCATCGAGGCCGTGATGCCATCCAGCCATCTCATCCTCGGTCGTCCCCTTCTCCTCCTGCCCCCAATCCCTCCAAGCATCAGAGTCTTTTCCAGTGAGTCAACTCTTCGCATGAAGTGGCCAAAGTACTGGAGTTTCAGCTTTAGCATCAATACTTTCAAAGAAATCCCAGGGTTGATCTCCTTCAGAATGGACTGGTTGGCTCTCCTTGCAGTCCAAGGGACTCTCAAGAGTCTTCTCCAACACCACAGTTCAAAAGCATCAATTCTTTGGGGCTCAGCCTTCTTCACAGTCCAACTCTCACATCCATACATGACCACAGGAAAAACCATAGCCTTGACTAGACAGACCTTAGTTGGCAAAGTAATGTCTCTGCTTTTGAGTATAGTATCTAGGTTGGTCAGAACTTTTCTTCCAAGGAGTAAGCGTCTTTTAATTTCATGGCTGCAGTCACCATCTGCAGTGATTTTGGAGCCCCCAAAAATAAACTCTGACACTGTTTCCACTGTTTCCCCATCTATTTCCCATGAAGTGATGGGACCAGATGCCATGATCTTCGTTTTCTGAATGTTGAGCTTTAAGCCAACTTTTTCACTCTCCTCTTTTACTTTCATCAAGAGGCTTTTTAGCTCCTCTTCACTTTCTGCCATTAGGGTGGTGTCATCTGCATATCTGAGGTTATTAATATTTCTCCCGGCAATCTTGATTCCAGCTTGTGTTTCTTCCAGTCCAGCGTAATATACAGCCTTGACGTACTCCTTTTCCTATATGGAACCAGTCTGTTGTTCCATGTCCAGTTCTAACTGTTGCTTCCTGACCTGCTTACAGATTTCTCAAGAGGCAGGTCAGGTGGTCTGGTATTCCCATCTCTTTCAGAATTTTCCACAGTTTATTGTGATCCCCACAGTCAAAGGGTTTGGCCTAGTCAATAAAGCAGAAATAGATGTTTTTCTGGAAGTCTCTTGCTTTTTCCATGATCCAGCGGATGTAGAGCCCTCCATTTAGAGCTCAGAAGTCATCTGCCCTCAGAGGAACAGATCCAAGGGAGCACACTCCAACATACATTCATGCTCATGGCACCGGGTCCCGTCTCTGGGCGTTAACACCATAGATTTGGGATGACGTGATTTGTTACCAACACCCACTGCTAGGGTGGGAGCTCCGTAAGTGCAGCTGTGATTTCTATCTTATAACAGTGCTGTGCTATGCTTTGCTTAGTCACTCAGTCGTGTCTGACTCTTTGTGACCCTATGGACTGTAGCCCACCAGGCTCCGCTGTCCATCAGGATTCTCTAGGCAAGAACACTGGAGTGGGTTGCCATGCCCTCCTCCAGAGGATCTTCCCAACCCAGGGATCGATCCCAGGTCTCCCACTTTGCAGGCGGATTATTCTGAACCACCAGAAAAGCCCAAGAATACTGGAGTGGGTAGCCTATCACTTCCCCAGGGGATCTTCCTGACCCAGGAATTGAACCGGGGTCTCCTGCATTGCTTCCCTGGTGGCTCAACTGGTAAAGAATCTGCTTTCTGTGCGGGAGAACTGGGTTCTATCCCTGAGTTGGGAAAGGGAAAGTACCACTCCAGTATTCTGGCCTAGAGAATGCCATGGACTGTATAGTCCATTGGCTGCAAAGAGTCGGACACAACTGAGGGAGTTTCACTCACTTTCACTCCTGCATTGCAGGCAAATGCTTTACCACCTGAGCTACCAGGGAAGCCCCATCTTATAACTACTGTGTATAAATGCATTGCCTCTGTTTTAAGATAATTTTGTGGAATTAATAAATAGAATAATGAATGTTGAAAGTAAACAGAACAGAAAACGTGCACCGACACCTTCTGAGAGCAGCTCAAGGTGAAAAAATTAACAACAGAAGTGCTTCCAACTGAGCTGCTGGGAGACAAGGAAAGGAATGGGTGGGTAGCTAAACCGTCTCATTTATCATTATTCCCCAAGCCAATGGAGGGTGCTTAAAAAATACTGAATATGCATACAGTAAATGAATCAACAGTGGATAAGCTAGAGGAGACAGATTAGAACTCTAAGGGTTTATTTCATTTTAAAACATGTTCAAATGTGGGTTACCTGACTGATTCTGATGCCTATCATGGATCTTCATCCCTCATAATTAGCTCTCTATTCAACTTCAAATAAGGGCAATGGACCTTCCTAAATAATTCCCTCCCTAAACAAATCCAAAGATGGAGGCTTCTTGGCTCTTCCTGAAGTCAGTCAAAGAAACAACATAAATCCCTGCTTTGGACATGCCATTGGAAGTCATCCAATGGCTCTCTTAATTTTAATCATAATATTTCATTCATTATTTCATTAAGCTATTCCCTTAAGAAAACAAATATAAACATGATTGCTGGCAGCTGTATCCACTTTGGCCCTAAGATGCTGAAGAATCTCTGGTTATAAACACTGTCTCTGTCTGGCTGTGCTTTTCCACGTCCTCTTTCTATTTCAGCCCAGTTTTTGGTAATTCAACTGCTACTCTAGAATGAGAAACAGTCTCCATCAAGTACAAATCCAACAGAAGTTTGTAAAGAATTAATTTACTGACTCCCCTACCACCCCCAAAAAATGTTGAGATAGGTTTTTTATTGCTTCTATTTTGGGGATGGTGTCATTTTAGACTCTGGGAAATCTATGCTTTGTTCTAATGAGCCCTACTTTTCCTTACCTCCTGTCCTCCTTTTCCTGTCAAATTATAGGGTGACTCCAGGCACTAGAGAACCCAACCTAATTTTTCCAAGTCCCTGACAACCATCTAGTAGACTCTAACTTATCACAAATAAAATGAGAAGCAAAAGGAAATGGAAACATTTTTCCTCATTCTCAGCAAATACAAGTTACGGATTTTCTTCTAACTCTTGTTTTTAAATGTCTTCAAATACGCTAGCCATGTATTTGGGAGGAAAGCTAATATATGGTTCTGTTGAGCAGAAAGTCCTTCTTTTCATGAGTGCCTGCTATTTTCTATTTCCTAGATTTTCATCTTGCAAGAAGACATATCATTCACTCATGCGAACCTAATAGCAAGGCTCCAAGCACTGAGACAAGCACTGGGAGGTATGAAAGCAGAAAGGGACAGATCACAGTCACAATTTCAGAGATCCAACATCCCTCTCTCAGGAGCTGACTAAATCTGCACACAGGAAAATCAGTATGGATACTGACAATCTGGAAAACAGCATCCAACAACTTGACTTAATTGACATTTCTAGAACACTTCAACCAACAAAACCAGAACACGTGTCTTTTTGCAAGTACATATGAAACATTCACCAAGACAGACCACATTCTAGGTCATAAAACCAATCTGGAAAATATATTCTCTGACTATAAGAAATTAACCTAGAATTTAAGAACAAACCTATCATGACATACTCAAATATTCAGAAATTAACAACACACTTCTAAACAATTCATGGATCAAAGACAAAGTCACAGAGAATTAGAACATGTTTAAAATAGAATGAAAATAAAAACAACATATGGATGTATGGGATTCAGCTGAAACAATTCTTAAAAATAAATTTATAGCATTGTATGCTTTTGAACTGCGGTGTTGGAGAAGATTCTTGAGAGTCCCTCGGACTACAAGGAGATCCAACCAGTCCATTCTGAAGGAGATCAGTCCTGGGTGTTCATTGGAAGGACTGATGCTGAAGCTGAAACTCCAATACTTTAGGCACCTCATGTGAAGATTTAACTCATTGGAGAAGACTCTGATGCTGGGAGGGATTGGGGGCAGGAGGAGAAGGGGACAACAGAGGATGACATGGCAGGATGGCATCACCGACTCGATGGACATGAATTTGAGTGAACTCTGGGAGTTGGTGAAGGACAGGGAGGCCTGGCGTGCTGCAATTCAGGGGTCACAAAGAGTCGGACCATGACTGAACAACTGAACTATACTGAACTGACTGATGCTTATAATAGAAAAGAAAAACGGTCTCAAATACATGATATATCCTTCTCAGTTCAGTTCAGTTCAATCACTCAGTCGTGTCCGACTCTTTGCAACCCCATGAATCGCAGCACACCAGGCCTCCCTGTCCATCACCAACTCCCGGAGTTCACTCAGACTCGCATCCATCGAGTCAGTGATGCCATCCAGCCATCTCATCCTCTGTCGTCCCCTTCTCCTCCTGCCCCCAATCCCTCCAAGCATCAAAGTCTTTTCCAGTGAGTCAACTCTTCACATGAGGTGGCCAAAGTACTGGAGTTTCAGCTTTAGCATCATTCCTTCCAAAGAAATCCCAGGGCTGATCTCCTTCAGAATGGACTGGTTGGATCTCCTTG
>SJXO01003427.1:117046-148383 GCA_006408615.1 Connochaetes taurinus | reverse complement strand
CCAAATTTGCCTGTTACTCCAGGTGTTTCTTGACTTCCTGCTTTTGCATTCCAGTCCCCTATAATGAAAAGGACATCTTTTTTGGATGTTAGTTCTAAACGGTCTTGTAGGTCTTCATAGAACCGTTCAACTTCAGCTTCTTCAGCATTACTGGTTGGGGCATAGACCTGGAATACTGTGATATTGAATGGTTTGCCTTGGAAACGAACAGAGATCATTCTGTCATTTTGAGATTGCATCCAAGTACTGCATTTTGGACTCTTGTTGACCATGATGGCTACTCCATTTCTTCTGAGGGATTCCTGCCCACAGTAGTAGATATGATGGTCATCTGAGTTAAATTCACCCATTCCAGTCCATTTTAGTTCACTAATTCCTAGAATGTCAACATTCACTCTTGCTGTCTCCTGTTTGACCACTTCCAATTTGCCTTGATTCATGGACCTGACATTCCAGGTTCCTATGCAATATTGCTCTTTACAGCATCGGACCTTGCTTCTATCAGCAGTCACATCCACAGCTGGGTATTGTTTTTGCTTTGGCTCCATCCCTTCATTCTTTCTGGAGTTATTTCTCCACTGACCTCCAGTAGCATATTGGGCACCTACTGACCTGGGGAGTACCTCTTTTGGTATCCTATCATTTTGCCTTTTCATACTGTTCATGGGGTTCTCAAGGCAAGAATATTGAAGTGGTTTGCCATTCCCTTCTCCAGTGGACCACATTCTGTCAGACCTCTCTACCTTACTATAAAGAAGAGCAAATCATACCCATAGCAAGCAGAAAAAAGAAAAATAATGTTAAGCATAAGTTAGTAAAATGGAAAACATAAAAACAATAAAGAAACTCAATGAAACCAAAAGCTAGTTTTTTGAAAAGATCAAGAGTGATAAAGCTCTAGGAAGACTGGCCAAGGAGGCTGGGGGAGAAGACGCACGTCACCACTTGAAGATAGAACGGAAAGACATCACAGTAGATCCCTGAGATGCTAAAAGGACAGCGACTCCAGTACTGTGGCCACCTCATGCGAAGAGTTGACTCACTGGAAAAGACTCTGATGCTGGGAGGGATTGGGGGCAGGAGAAGGGGACAACGGAGGATGAGATGGCTGGATGGCATCACCGACTCGATGGACGTGAGTCTGAGTGAGCTCCAGGAGTTGGTGATGGACAGGGAGGCCTGGTGTGCTGCAATTCATGGGGTCGCAAAGAGGCAGACACAACTGAGCGATTGAACTGAACTGAAGAGAATATTTTATGCCCATTAACTCAAGAACTTAAATAAAATAGAAAAATTCCTTAAAAGAAGCCAGCTATGAAAGCTCATCCAAAATGAAATGGATAATATAATAATCCTGTATCTATTAAAGAAATTTAATTTGTGGTTTCAAACCTTCCACAAAGAAAATTCTAGGCCAAGATGACTTTACTAAGGAATTCTATCAAACACATGAGGAACAAATAATATCAATGGTACATAAACCCTTTCAGAAAACAGAATATGAGGGAACACTTGCCAATTCAATTTATGAGACCAATAGTATCTTGATACAAACCCAAGGGAAAATATTACATAAAAAGACAACTACAGACTAGTATTTCTCAAAAGAATCTTGCTAAAATAGTCACAGACTGATCCAGTTGAACATAAACTTCAAAGAATTAAAAGAGGAGTAAATTTAGATATTAAAAGAGATGTAAAGTACATATCAACTGAAAGTTTTGTGTAGCTCATGCATGGATCCTGGCTAAAACAAAACAAAATCAGAGAGATGTGAACACTCTTTCTACATTTCTTGATACTAAACACCTATTGTCAGTTTCTTCAGTGTGATAGGGTATTCTGATTACATTTCTTCAAAAGGGTACTTTAAAGAAACAATCTGTGATAAATGTTGAAAAAAAAGTATGGATCACATGACATAATCCTTTTCTTTTAAAAACTGTATGGGATGGTGGTGGTAAGGAATGGGAAGGGCTATAGATAGAACAAGACTGGGCAGAGGTTGAGATCTGTTGAAGCTAAAATCTCTACACTATTCTCTCTAGCTTTATATGCGTTCAAAAGTTTCCAAAAAATAAAGTTTAAAAATACAAGTTCAATATAAAAGATTTAAAATAAGTGGTTAAAAGTACCACTCACTCAAAAGGGAACCCTTCTACACTGCTGGTGGGAATATAAATTGGTATAGCCACTATGGAGAACAGTATGGAGGGTCCTTAAAAGACTAGAAACAGAGCCACCGTATGATCCAGAACTACCAAACAGAACTACCAAATCCCATTTCTGGGTATGTATCTGGAGAAAACCATACCTGGAAATGATACACACACCCCAGTGTTCACGGCAGCCCTATTTACAATAACCAAGACATGGAAGCCATCTAAGTGTCCAGCGACAGGTGAATGGATCAGGAAGATAAGGTACACATACACAATGGAATATTACTCAGCCATAAAAAAGACCTGAAACTGTGTAACTTACAGAGAGGGGGATGGAGCTAGAGACTGCCACGCAGAGTGAAGTGAGTCAGATGTAGAAGAACAAATGTTACAAGATACACCTGCATGTGGGGTCTAAGAGAAAATGATACAAATGTTACAAGATACACCTGCATGTGGGGTCTAAGAAAAAATGATACAAATGTTACAAGATACACCTGCATGTGGGGTCTAAGAGAAAATGATACAAATGTTACAAGATACACCTGCATGTGGGGTCTAAGAGAAAATGATGATACTAATGTTATATGATATCACTTACATGTGGAATCTAAAAAAAAAATGATACAAATGAACTTATTTACAAAACAGAAACATACAAATTTCAAAAACAAACTTAATGGTTACCAAAGGGGAAATGTGAGGAGAGGAGGGATAAATTGGGAGATTGGGATTAATAGATACACACTACTATATATATAACATAGGTAAATAACAAGGACCTTCTGTTTAGAACAGGGAACTCTACTCACTATTCTATAATAACTTAGATAAGAAAACAATACAAAAGAGAATGAATATATGCATATTTTAACTGATTCACTCTGCTGTATACTTGAAATGCAACATTGTAAATCAACTGTACTCCAATATGAAATAAAAATTAAATTAAAAATTTAAAAAAATTTAAAGTGCCACTCTCCCAATACATTCCTAAGAGATTCATTCTATTGAAGAACAACAGTCCTGCTGAAGCACAGCTCTATTTCCTTCAACTCTGAAAGGGAGCTTTTGAGGTTTTAGCTGCAGACACATGCCTGTGAAAATAGTTAACAGTCTTCATATTTCAAGGTATTTTAATTTACTCATGGTATAAAATGTTATAAAATAAAACTTACTTTATTATTAATAACTTGTGTTCCCATCCCAGGAAAATCATTTCTTGGTTGTGTGTGTATCATTTCCTGGGTGTGTGTGTGTGTGTGAGAATCCTTACTAGCTGCCCCGCACTCTGCAAAGCTACAGAGATATGATGATAAAGATCATCTTTCTTTTCAGTATCTTCTGTGCAACAATTACTACAACGCCTATCATTTCATTGAGAGATACAACGATCTTCGATTTGTAAGTGAGAAATCAGATTTCGAAACTTGATTTGTGAACTAAAATATATGTCATTGCTGAAGCAGCGCATTTATAAGGCTAGGGAGGATGCCAGATGACTTTGCTGCTTTGCTTTGTTTTCTCGGCACCACGGGTCAGCAAGCTGTTTCGCAAAAGGCCGGTCGATAAATATTTTAGGGTTTTCAGGCCGTGTGTCACATATTCTTTGATGTTGTGTTTTGCTTTGTTTACAGCCCTTTAAATCTGAAAGTCATTCTTCGCTCTCAGGCTTAAAAACAGGCCAGACTTGACCTGCGGGCCACAGTTTGCCAACTGCAGTATGTTTCACTTCAATTCATTTATAATATCTCATTTCAATTAAAATCACTGAAAGATTATATTGCACTATTCAGTACCAATCATAGCAGAAGGGATCACACAAGCTTTCTGTGGTTGCCATCTGATTGCGGATCTTCCCTGAGAAGATCTGAGGATGTTAGAAGCCAAGCGTGGTGACCTGACCTGGGGAGCATGACTTCTTGTTGTTTTATAAAGGAAAAAAAAAGTGCTTATCTTAATCTATGATTTGATCTTCTGTATGAACTGTGTTCATTCTGTGGCCACAATAACAGACCATAGAAGATCTATATCAAGACAACAAAACACATCTGTCTTCACAAGGAAGACAGGAATAAGGGATCAGTATTTCTTATTCAGATACTTGGCACAAAAACTAAGCAGATTATTTCTGCTGAGTTAATCGCATTTCTAACGGCAGAAAGTAAAGTGGAAGAGTCTCTTGATGAGGGTGAAAGAGGAGAGTGAAAAAGCTGGATTAAAACTCAATTTTCAAAAAACTAAGGTCATGGCATCCCGTTCCATCACTTCATGGCAAATAGAAGAGGAAAAAGTAGAAACAGTGACAGATTTTTCTTTCCTGGGCTCCAAAATCACTATGGAATGGTGACTGCAGCCACAAAATTAAAAGGTACTTTCTCCTTGAAATGAAAGCTATGAAAAGCCTAGACAGCATATTAAAAAGCAGAGACATCACTTTGCCAACAAAAGTCTGTGTAGTCAAAGCTATGGTTTTTCCAGTAGTCAGGTACGGATGTGAGAGCTGGAACATAATGAAGTCTGAGCACCAAACAATGAAATTTTTGAACTGTGTTGCTGGAGAAGACTCTTGAGAGTCCCTTGGACTACAAGGAGATCCAACCAGTCCATCCTAAAGGAAATCAGTCCTGAATATGCATTGGATGGATGGATGCTGAAGCTCCAATACTTTGGCCACCTGATGCAAAGAACTGACTCATTAGAAAAGATGCTGGAAAAGATTGAAGGCAAGAGGAGAAGGGGATGACAGAGGATGAGATGGTTGGATGGCATCACCGACTCGATGGACTGGGAGTTTGTTTGAGCAGGTTTGAGCAAGTTCTGGGAGATGGTGAAGGACAGGGAAGTCTGATGCACTGCATTCCTTGGGGTAGCAAAGAGTCAGACACAACTTAGCAACTGAACAACAGCAACTGCATTGAAGCAGAATGTGTTCTCTATTAGAACAGATGTTGTGAAATAAAACATGAAGGCTTCCTTGGGAGTTTGTTTGAGCAGGTTTGAGCAAGTTCTGGGAGATGGTGAAGGACAGGGAAGTCTGATGCACTGCATTCCTTGGGGTAGCAAAGAGTCAGACACAACTTAGCAACTGAACAACAGCAACTGCATTGAAGCAGAATGTGTTCTCTATTAGAACAGATGTTGTGAAATAAAACATGAAGGCTTCCTTACTGCCCCCATGGTCTCCCCGGTTCTTTCGTGCCTTGAGAGGTCTACTTGTCCTCAGGAAGACTAGAATTGCTTAGCACGAGTCAAAGAGGAAAGAAAGACTTATACTCAGGTCTTTAACTGCCAAATCAATTTAAAAATCAATAACAGAGTCAGCAGTCTTAAAACCAAAGCATCTTCTTTTCCAGAGTCAGGCTTCCTGAGAGAACCGTTTGAGAATCCACAGTGATGAGAGCAGCAGTCCGCAGGCCTAGAGGTCAGGCCACAAATGAGAGGTTGAAAGGAGAGGGGAAACAGATGCAGGGGAGAGGAGCTGAGGGCGGCTTGGGAGGTGGGAGGGCACCGGAGGGGCAGCTCCCAAGGAGAGGGGGGTGTGGCCAGGAGGGGCCTCGGGAGCAAAAGCGGAATCTGGGTTACAAGAGTGCTAGCCTCTGCCGGCATAGACACTTCTTTCCCAACACTGAAGTACCAGCCCAGCCGGGCAGCAGGCAGTGTGTGGCCCTGTGAGTGAGTCCTACAGGTGATCTTGTCTGTGCCAAGAACAGCTCAGTGTGCACTGTCCTTCCACAAGGGCCTGCAGGGCCTTTGGTGATCATCCACCAAAAATGGTCCTCAAGGCAGCTCTGTCATTGCTGTTCAGCTCACTCAGTCACGTCCGACTCTTTCTGACCCCATGGGCTGCAGCACGCCAGGGCTCCCTGTCCTGCACCATCTTCCAGAGCTTGCCCAGAGCTCAGCACAGCTCAAACGAGCAAGGTCGGGCAAACTGGAACCAGCTTGAACGCCCCTCCCTCCACAACAGCACCCTTACCTGAAAACTCCAGGTATCACAAGACACCTTAGGTTCAGGGAGTGCCACAGACGCAGGGGCACCCTGCTGGCAAGGGGCAATGCCGAGGCTGGCCAGCCGGGGAAGGCCTCTCCCCGCTCGGCTCTACAAGCACTGAGTCAGGCGCCACCGCAGTCCCTGACCCTCAACACGTGCAGACACCAGGGTGGAGATCAGGAAAGGGGCACTCGGTGCTCTGGGAAAACTGGCAGGACAGGCCTGCAGACAGTTATCTTCGGAGGAATTTTCTATGAACCTGAATGCCTGCACGTTCCCATACTTAGAAAACATTAAAGCCATTAAGACATCGGCTCCTTGTGACTAGCAGCAGCCTTGTACTGAGATGTGTGCTTGGCTGCATGTACCCCCTGGGCCAAAATCACATGTTTACTAACCTCCCCCCTTACTTCTTGAAAACACCTTCTCAAAGCTCTCTGAGAGTTTGTCTCCTGGGCCATAGTCGTCAGGGAGACACTGAATAAACTTGACTCTCAGCTTTTATGTTGTGTGTGTGTGTGTGTGTGTGTGTGTCTCTGTGTGTGTGTGTGTGTGTGTGTCTGTGTCTGTGTGTTTTAAATCAGCAGACTCAAGCCCAAGTCCATCTTGCTCAAAAAGAATTGCTTGCCCAAATTCATTCTGGGCCTACTTTCCTACAATGCTTTCTTATGAATAAGCAGAGCAGGAAAAAATCTCATCTGAAAAGGCAATGACACACAAAATTCCTTATATATATCCTTGGTATGCCAGAGTTCCTTGTATACAGTAGCTAACTGAATCCCCACAACCCCCACAATGTAAACAGTGCTGGAGATGGGAAATGGACGCTCAGACATCAATTAATCTATTCAAGGCCACACAGCTAGCAAGTAGCAGAGTCAGGAACTAGATCTTGTCAAGCCTAGATCTGGCTGAAGCCAAAGACATTATTCTTTATACTACAGCAATTCTGCAAAGAAGTGTGTGTGTAGAACTTAAAAAAAAACAAATTGCATTGTATTTTTTAATTTGCCATTTATTTCATGTAAAATAAACTGTCTACTCAAACAAATTCCTGTCTATTACCCTCCAATTTCATGGACAACAGCTGAACATAAACTTAATTTTGTTCTGCTTACAATGCTGATCTTTTACAAACAGCTTGTCTTATTAGATTATGTTCCTGACCTTAAATATTTATTTACACTCAATTCCCAGCATAGGATTCAGATACACAAGTGATGAGAGAAGAAAGGGAGAAGGAAATGAGTCAGGGAAAGAACAAAACAAATGACTAGAATTAGGAGTAAAATGATTACAAATATCTGCCTAGAATAGGTAGGCTTAAAATCACAGTAAGAAATAATATCTCAGGATTTCACAAATAAATATGCCATATTTTTTGTAAGTAAAACCCTCTATACTATTTTAGGGGAACAAAATTTGCTACCCCAAAATGTCTGTTTGGCATGAGAAATATTTCAAGCTGAAAATAATCAAGGCCCAAAAGACTCAGGAAGAAACCTTGACCTTCCCCTCAGCTGCCTGAAGAATGCAGACTGAGGGCCTGCTCCAGCAAGCATCCCCGTAGGTGTCTACAGTATGAGTCAGACGTGTAGACAGGGAGGAGCCCAGCAAAGTCGGCTAAAATTCTGCTCTGTGTGCCGTTGACTCCACTGGTCCAAATCTTTGGACTTCCATTTCCAGGTGAATTACCTTCTCCCCTCTGAAGTCCCAAATCCACACCCACAACATTCTCTTCAGTTTTAAGCTAAAGGTGGTGTATAAGGTGAGGGTGTTCAGTCTTACTGGGCATCTCTCAGGGGCTGCTGTTCTTCAGTCTCTCAGTCATGTCTGACTCTGCCACCCCATGAACTGCAGCACGTCAGGCTTCCCTGTCCTTCACTATCTCCCAGAGTTTGCTCAAACTCATGTCCATTGAGTTGGTGGTGCCATCCAACCATCTCATCCTGTCAGTCACCCCCTTCTCCTGCCTTCAATCTTTCCCAGCATCAGGGTCTTTTCCAATAAGTCAGCTCTTCCAATTAGGTGGCCAAAGTACTGGAGCTTCAGCTTCAGCATCAGTCCTTCCAATGAATATCCAGGGTTGATTTCCTTCAGGATTGTCTGGTTTGACCTCATGCTGTCCAAGGGACTCTCAAGAGTTTTCTCCAACACCACAGTTCAAAGCCATCAGTTCTTCAATGTTCAGCCTTTTTTACTGTCCAGCTCTTAAATACATACATGACTACTGGAAAAGCCATACCTCTGACTAGATGGACCTTCACTGGCAAAGTAACGTCTCTGCTTTTTAATATGCTGTTTAGGTTTGTCATTGCTCTTCTTCCAAGGAGCAAGCATCTTTTAGATTTATGGCTGCAGTCACTGTCCAAAAAATAAAGTCTGTCACTGTTTCCATTCTTTACTCATCTACTTGTCATGAAGTGATGGGACTGGAAGCCATGATCTTCATTTTTTGAATGTTGAATTTTAAGCCAGCCTTTTCACTCTCCTCTTTCACCTTCATCAAGAGGTTCTTTAGTTTCTCTTCACTTCTTGCCATAAGGGTGGTATCATCTGCATGACTGAGGTTACTAATATTTCTCCTGGCAATCTTGATTCCAGCTTGCACTTCATCCAGCCCAGAATTTCGCATGATGCACTCTGCATAGAAGTTAAATAAGCAGGGTGACAGTGCACAGCCCTGATGTACTCCTTTCCCGATTTGGAGCCAGTTCACTGTTCCATGCCCAGTTCTAACTGTTGCTTCTAGACCTGCACACAGGTTTCTCAGGAGGCAGAGAAGGTGTCTGCTATTCCCATCACTTCAAGAATTTTCCACAGTTTGTTGTGATCCACACAGTCAAAGAATTTAGCGTAGTCAATGAAGCAGAAGTATATATTTTTCTGGAATTCTCTAGCCTTTTCTATGATCCAATGGATGTTAGCAATTTGATCTTTGATTTCTCTGCCTTTTCTAAAGCTAGATCTGGAACTTCTCAGTTCACATACTGTTGAAGCATAGCTTGAAGGATTTTGAACATTACTTTGCTAGCATGTGAAATGAGTGCAACTGTGCAGTAGTTTGGGCATTCTTTGGCATTGCCTTTTTTGTGACTGGAATGAAAATTGACCTTTTCCAGTCCTATGGCCACTGTTGAGTTTTCCAAATTTTCTGGCATACTGAGTGCAGCACTTTCATAGCATCATCATTTAGGATATGAAATAACTCAGCTGAAATGCTATCACCTCCACTAGCTTTGTTCATAGTGATGCTTCCTAAGGCCCATTTGACTTTGCATTCCAGGATGCCTGGCCCTAGGTGAACGATGATACCATCATGGTTATCTGGTCATGAAGATCTTTATTGCATAATTCTTCTATACATGTACTCCCAGGGGTACATGTTATTAAACGTTTGTGTGATTTTCTCCTGTTAATCTGTGTCAGGTCTATTTAATTCTTAGGCAAGCCAGAAAAACACAGGAGGGTTGAAGAAAATCTCCTGGACAAAGGGATGAAGAGAACATGGACAGTATGCTCCATGTCAGGTAGTCTTAGCCATGCCTGACATAACTCTGTATGGTTCACATCAAAACCAGGTACAGTGTCTAGAAATTTGTCTAGTCGTGGATAGACAGAGACTGTCGTGCATAGTGAAGTAAGTCAAAATAAGAAAAACAAATATCATATAGTATCATTTATATGTGGAATCTAGAAAAACAATGCAGATGGGCTTACTTGCAAAGCAGAAATAGAGACAAAGGTGTAGAGAGCGGACGTGTGCACACCAAGGCGGGGAGAGGGGCTGGATGGCTGGGGAGGCTGGCATACGCACCGCTGACACTATGTCAGTTAAACAGGTAACTGGTGAGACCCTCCTGTGCCGCACAAGGAGCTCTGCCTGGTGCTCTGTGGGCCTGATGGGAAGGAAATCCAAAACAGAGGGGACAGACATGCTCCATGAAAAAATAACTTAAAAAAACTTTGTGAAAAAACTATCAACAGCTCCTCCAAGTGGACACATCTCAAGCACTACAAACTTGCCAGCTGAGGTTCAGTTTTACTCAGTCTATCGGAAGTAATTCTAAGGAAAGGTTAATTTTTAAGGCTAATTTTTAAAGGAATTCTCACTGGCATTATTTACAGTTCGTTGTTACCTAACAAGTTATTTGTGTACTAGGAATTTTTTATCTTTAGCAACGATACACATGAGGTTTGAATACACGATCAATGGGCTATAACCCTTTTTTAAGGATTCACTAGCTTATAAGGGGTGTTGCTTCTTGGCCACAGCCATAAAATATTTCCTGCATCCGGTCCCATCACTTCATGGGAAATAGATGGGGAAACAGTGTGGGGGCAGGAGGAGAAGGGGACGACCGAGGATGAGATGGCTGGATTGCATCACAGACTCGATGGACATGAGTCTGAGTGAACTCCGGGAGATGGTGATGGACAGGGAGGAGGCCTGGCGTGCTGCGATTCATGGGGTCGCAAAGAGTTGGACACGACTGAGCGACTGAACTGAACTGGAGTAAATAACAGCATGCACACAGCATGGTCGGGCCGTAAGAACCTATATTCCTCTCTAGGCCAAAATGAAACACATTTCCTCCATCTGAATTCACTGAATACACTGGGAGAGATCCTGAAGCCACGTGGTGGTTCTCTATCCAGTGCAAAGGACAGAAAGCAACGTTCACTCCGGCAAACTCACTTAGCAAATCGCCTACCAGGCACAGCCTTTAAATCTGCCCCACCCTTCACCTTTTTCCCTTTGGATGAATTTATCAGGGTCAGTATCAGCGAAATCTATAAGAGAAGAAAGGTGCGTTTCCTGTGTCAACACCTCCATTTTACTGTAGGTGACATCATTCCAGCTCCAAGACCACCCAGCCCTCCCATCCCAAGCTGGTCAACTTCACCCTCAACCTTGTGGCTCTATTCTCAGTCCTAATCTACACCCCTGCCTCCATCCTGACCCACACAGGTCATGAACGTACATCAGTAAGGCTGAGCAGTTGCACACCACCCCCGCCTGGAGCAGTGGGGTATTTACAGAGGCATGTGAAGACCAAAGTGTTCATTAGAAATCACAAAAATGGAACTTCCTGGGGACCCAGGGGCTAAGACCCCATCTCCCAATGCAGGGGCCCAGGTTCGATCCCTGATCAGAGAATTGGATCCCATATGCTGTGACTAAGAAGGTCCACCATGCTGCAACCAAGGCCCTGTGCACCAAGTACATAAATATTTATTTTTAAAAAAGGAAATCACAAAAATGCTTTGACTCAAGGGCCGTGGTGCTTTTCAAGCCACCATAAAGTGGTGACATAAATCAACACACCAAATTTTTAGAATGATGATCAGAGGCCACCTTCACTGCCACTTTGGAAGCAGAAAAGGGATGAACTGAAGTGAAACTCACTTAGTCAGGTCCAGCTCTTTGCGATCCCACGGACTATAGCCCAGCAGGCTCCTCTGTCCATGGGATTTCCCAGGCAAGAATACTGGAGTGGGTTGCCACTTCCTTCTCCAGGGGATCTTCCCAACTCAGGGATCTTCCCAACTCGGGTCTTCTGCATTGCAGACAAGACTCTTTACCGTCTTAGCTACCAGGGGAAAGGGATAAGCCACACTAATATGACTTTGGATAGAATGCAGCTTCCCCAAACCCCCTCCCTTCATTCAGTTCCTCCTGAAGACTGTCCAGGCACTGTGATGGGTACTGCAAGCTACATGGACCACATTACTCTTTTCTGCAATAGTCAAATTATGGTGGGGATAGACACCTACACCAACAGTTACCATATAGTGTGACAAGCATTTAACAATTAAAGTTACCTAACACAGATGACAGGACCAGGCTGTGCAGGAGAAGGAAATAAGGGTGGGAACATTCCGGGAAAGGTTTCCAGAGGAAAAGACGTCTGGGCTTAACGCCTGCCAGGCAGAGAGAGGGCACAAGGGATGGGAGGAGGCCGGTCAGGAATATGGATGGCAGGAGGGTGGGAAAGCGGGTCTTCAATTCAAAAGATTTTGTCTCTATCCCTCGACCCAAGGAACTCTGGCAGCCTGAGAGGAGGCCAAGCTCACATGGGCTGGCTCCTGATTTAGAGCAGAGCGCCAGCTCCTGTTAACACACTGTGGCCTCAACCCCTGAACCCAAGTTACCACATGCCTGCCCTCCTGGGACAGCCTCTCCCCAACCCGACCTGTCAACCTGGCTGACTCTCACATCCAAAGGGTTCCAAGAAATGGGCAAGGGTGCCCCCAGGATTTTTTTTTTCCTCACAGAATTACCTCCAAACAGTGTATTCCATTATAAAATTCAAAACTCTGGGCCAATTCTGACCACATATTTTGGGGGGCACAAATCCACATCCCCTTTGTTTTGTTTTTCCAAGAAAATCATAACTTTAGAGCTTGCTTCCAGGCTTCCAAATTTCAGTTCCTATTTCAGTTTGGTTTGTATATTCAAACCCTGAATACAATGGGCCCAAGTCGAAAGTTTCTGCTCCCAAAGTGGAAACTTGTCCTCCGTGGTGGATATGGTGAGTCTGCAATCTTCCCAGTGTGGTGTCGCGCTGCTTTTACAAATGATGAGCATGAAAATAGTTCTATCTATCTCCATCTAGGAGAATCAAATGGTCAGGTTTATTAAAACATCGTGGAAGCCACTAATGAATGGAGACTCCGAGTAGCACCAGCAGCAGATGCTGTCTGTCACACGTCCCGGGAGCCGGTTAAATACCCTGGACATTCACCAGCCATGTGGCCCTTCCTACCACACCGTGCACTTCCTTTCAAGAAAGGACCTAAAGGACCCTCTGTTATAAACCGCTGTCACAAAACTCAACTTTTATTACTCTCTTCTTACATCTTCTCAGTGGAAAATAATAACCATCAAAGCTTGGGGCTTTCTGGAAGCAGATCTTTCTGGAAGCAGATCTTAATGTGCGCAAGTTGCAACACATGTGTGCCAAGCCACGCAGTCGCGTCCGATGCTCTGCGACCCCATGGACTGTAGCCCACCAGGTTCCTCTGTCCATCGGGCTCTCCAGGCAAGAATGCTGGGGTGGACTGTTCTGCTCTCCTCCTGGGGATCTCCCTACCCCAAGGATCAAACCTGCGTCTCTTTTGCCTCCTGCGCTGGCAGCCAGGTTCCTTACCGCTAGTGCCACCTGGGAAGGCCGGGTGAGAATATGGAAATGTCCTTGCTGTAATAATGTCAGATGTCAAAGTCTAAGGCTTCACAGTAGTCTGCATGGCAACATGTTACTAACTGTGCAATACAGGGTTATTTAACCACCAAGGCATGGCTGATTTATGTACAGTGGCTCATTCTACTCTCGCTGGACAAGGCCAGGAACAACAGAAAGTGATACCTTAACATTTTATTGCTCGCCCCAAAACACTGCACACACCCCAGTTTTATGCCAGTCAGTTCTCAGATTAACTGGAAGACACAGACCACACAGAATGCTTGAAGATGTCTGTCCAAATATCATGTGTTCCAAAGCAAACAAAAAAGTGATGTTAAACAGCTGGTTACCAAAACCATTTTTAAACGAGACGACTTCTGACTATCCGAAGGAAGAAAAGTCATTTTTCTTCTTCATCATTTGAGGATAGAAGGAAAAATGTCATTTTGAAAAAGCGTTGAGTTCCCTAGTTGAGCAACTCCAGACCGAGAAAAGGATGAAATTACCTCTGAGAAGTAAACTCAAGTGGTTTAATGCTATAAACCACAAGTTTCTACCAGAACTGTATTTAAAAGTGGTTTCATAGCTCCAGTCTGGATTCACTTCCATGAAAGTCGAAGAAGACTTAAGGCATACCTGATTCTATTTTTCCACTCATGAAACTGTCGATTTCACAAAAGACATTGCAGAGGGTTACACTGAAGCTCAACATGATACACAGGGGAAGCAATGTGGGAAGTTCAGCAGTAAAGTCACAAGACCGTCTGCTTTACTGCAAAACGTTCAGTATCGAGTTTCCATAAAATTATGAATCTTGGGTTATGTTTTGTCCTCTATCAAATACATATGCTGACCTGAAAGAGCCCTGCAGTTTTATACCTGCTTAAGTGTGGCTTAAAACATCTGATCACAGAGCATGAGAGTTATTAGAAACCTTAGATAATCACTTCTTTCTTTAATGACGGGGAGAAACTGAGATCCAGCGAGGCCCTCCCGTTGGTTTTCTCCTTCCCGCCTCCCAGGCCCCTTCTTCTTCCTCCTCATCAGTCCTCAGCTCACAGACTGATGCCTGTCCCCGACTCCACCCCCATCACAGGAACTCTTCCCCTCCGGACACGACTGCCTTTCCGTCTTGGAGCTTCCCTTCCCATCCCTCCACGCAGTGGTCCTGATTTTCTCACTGTCTCTGGTGCCTTTCCCTTGGGAAGCTCTCCGCTTCAAGCTTTGCCTCCAGTGTTGATGGCCCGGGCTTTAACACAGATTCTCTAGCTTCTCCACCCACACAGGCTCCACCAGGCAGATCCAACTCTTCTGCAAAGCGCTGTGTACCCAAACCTCCCTCCAGAGCATCAGGCCCCGGTCTCCAAGTGCCGACCTGAACCTCTGCCCTGCCTATTGCACAGATTTCTCAAACTTGCCATGTCCCAAATGGATGGCCTTCTAGCCCCCACCTCAAACCCCTCTCCCTCCCGGGTTTCCTAAATTAAAGAATGGCATTCTAGGTGTCCAAGCCAAACACCAATATCTCATCCAAAACTCCACCCTCTCTTCCGTTCCTCAACCCCAACACTCAATGAATCAGTAAGTCTTATAGATCTTATTCATCAAATGCTTCTCTGCTCCTGGGATTTCCCTGGAGGTCTAGTGGTTAAGACTCTGCACTGCCTCTGCAGGGGGCAAGGTTCACTCTCTGGTCAGGGAACTAAGATCCCACATACCTCGTGGTATTGTCATAGAAGGAAAAAAAAAAAATGTTTCTTTGCTCTGTCCACTTATTTCTATCTCCACTGCCTCCATCCTAGCCCAGGCCATTGCATCAGCCTCCGAATGGTCCCCCCTCCCTTCAATTCAGACTCTTCCCCAATATATCCTCATCAGAGCAGACAAAATGATCTTTCTTATCAATTTCATTGCTAAATCCCTTCTACGTCTCCCCAGTGATCTTAAAATAACTCCAAAATCCTAGACACGAGTGTTGAGGCTCTGTGTTGTCTCGCTTCCACCCGCTCTGCAACAGGCACAAATGTCGCCTCCGTGGTTCTCAATGCAGCTTTTTTATGCATCCACTTCCTCCAGAAGGCTTAAAAACATGTAGACGCATGTGCAAGCATAGCTCAGAGTTCAGTGATGTGCTCTAATCTGGCCTCTTTTCTTTTGCTGCCCTGATTCCGCCATATCACCAGGATGAATCTGCTCATTTCTGCACACACCCTGGAGGACCAGAGAAATAATTACTGGTTTCTAGAAATACAGCAGCTATTTCCGTTTTCTCTTTTGACACTTCTCTCAATGCCCAAGTTCTACAAACCAGACCCTTCCACAGAAGGGAGCTCTTGCCAAAGGAAACACCTGACATCTCGTTAGAAGATGAAAGTACCACAGAGAACAAGGGATAGAGGGAAGATGAGAGAAGCAGTATCTCCTCTTAAGACAACTTCCCATCCAGACCCTGCCAACGGCGATCCTGACATCACAACTAACAAACTCAAATTGCCAATGGCTTACCGAGTGCCTCTTGGGAAAAAAAGCAGTTGTTAAGACAAATATACCAATGGTTCTAAAGAATAACAGAAACTTTTGAGAATCACTGAGAGAGCTTTTGTAAAGTACAGATGGCCTCAAGTAATCCCTGAAGCCTCTGATTCAGTAGGTTCTAGATAATGCTGGAGCATACATGCTTAAGACCCCCCAGGCCATTATGATGCACAAAACATTTAGGAACCACTGAGAGACACATCTGTAATAAACACCTAGGAAATGAGCGCCAAGCGTCCTCCAGAGTGTCTGTGTTCTGCAACTGCCCTAAGAAGCCTGCCACAAGAATTCCAGAATTCAAACTCTGGAGGTGAAGAGGATTTTCCAGAGCTTCAGGAAGCATCAGCATGCCAGCCATTGGGGTAACAATCCACAGCCAATCCCTCCCTCATCTGGAGACACAGGAAATGCCAGGGTGTAGCTCTGAAATAAACAAACAAGAATCTATAAAAAGAAAGAAAATCAAGACAGTTACTATCCTTGTTTCTGATGACAGAAAAAAAAAAAGGGTGATTTTTTTCATTTTTTTCTGGGTTGTAGGTTTTAAGGAACTTTGCAGGTGTTTTTCCAGTTTTTTGATATGCTACTTTTATAGTGAAAAATAAAAGGTCTCTGGATTAGCATATTTCTGGTCAAATCTTTGCTCTCTTACTTACAAGTTGTGCAACAGTGGCAATCTGCTGACTTCTTTTGAACCTCAGATTCCTCTGATGTAAACCGGAGTAATGCTAAGTAGGAAAAGGGAAAGTTCTCCAGTGAATCAGACTGGCCCACAGGCGGCTGCAGAAGGGGTGTGACTTTCTCGGGGAGAGGAGAGTGGAGGGTAAATCAGAAGTGTGCCTGGCAGGGGTGCTCTTCAAAGAGGGCTGAAAAACACTCTGTACTGGTAGGAGTTGCAGCTAGAGACGAAATAAATAGATAAACCAAAAAACCACTAACAGTTCATGACATTAACTCTCTGGTTTATGCTTAAGGCTGGGCCGTTCCACCAGCCGTGCCTCAGTCCCTGACACGGAGTTTTATGGAACAAGAAATAACAGAGAGCAGAAAAAGTGCTTTTAAGTTTCAGTGCTTTTAAAACACTTAAATACATCAGTCATATGAATGCTCATATTTCACCTGGAGGAGTTACTTGAAGCAGCCAGCAAACCCAAAACACTAAACCAGACTGAGAGAACTTCAGGGTGAACACAACAGGGGTACCTCCCAAACACACCCATGAAGGCTGGACCAAAGACCATCGAGGGATGCAGAGGCTGGGAAAGGACTGCAGACCAGGCGCTGGTACTGAGCTCCAGGGCAAGGCTGCAGGAGCTTCACCCTGGGTTGTATTAGGCTGGTCCTATGCCCACAAGGTTATTTCACATGTACATAAAACTGCTAGCACATACTAAGAACACAAAAGATTTTCTCTTTTCCTTCATACACCATTTGTCCGTTGAGTGGGCAATTGTCCAGGAGAAGAAACTGTTACCCTTCCACGCTTGAAATACACAAGAATGTCAGGCCCTGGTAGGGAGATGCCAAAGACGCTTCATTACCCCTCCTGACACTTTAAACAATTCTTATCTGTAGTGCCAGTTGCTGACTGCGTTAAACCCCAAAGGATGCAGAACATGTTTATTTTGCTTTTCTGTCACAGAAGACAGCGAATGAGGCATGTGTGCTTCTGTGTAATGTCCACTAACACAGAGAGACAGTCAGGCACAGGGGCAGCACCTGGCCAGTCACAGACCAGTGCAGAGCACACAAGGAGCCAAGCTTAGTCTTCTGCCTGATTCCCCATCTCTGCAGGGGAGCTGGAAGAGCAGAGGTGTCTCCGCTTCCCTGAGGTTATTTAGAAGTAGTGTTTCAACCTAAACGTCCATCAACAGATAAATGGATAAGATGTGGTACATATATATACAATGGAATACTACTCAGCCAGAAAAAAAGGCAGTTTAACTGTGCCGTTTACAACCACTTGGATGGACCTAGAGATCATCATGCCAACTGACGTAAGAGAGAGACGAATATACGGTCTCATTTACATGTGGAGCCTAAACGATGGCACAGTGAGCTTCTCTACGAATGTGGAGCCTAAACGATGGCACAGTGAGCTTCTCTACGAATGTGGAGCCTAAACGATGGCACAGTGAGCTTCTCTACGAATGTGGAGCCTAAACGATGGCACAGTGAGCTTCTCTACGAATGTGGAGCCTAAACGATGGCACAGTGAGCTTCTCTACGAATGTGGAGCCTAAACGATGGCACAGTGAGCTTCTCTACGAATGTGGAGCCTAAACGATGGCACAGTGAGCTTCTCTACGAATGTGGAGCCTAAACGATGGCACAGTGAGCTTCTCTACGAATGTGGAGCCTAAACGATGGCACAGTGAGCTTCTCTACGAATGTGGAGCCTAAACGATGGCACAGTGAGCTTCTCTACGAATGTGGAGCCTAAACGATGGCACAGTGAGCTTCTCTACGAATGTGGAGCCTAAACGATGGCACAGTGAGCTTCTCTACGAATGTGGAGCCTAAACGATGGCACAGTGAGCTTCTCTACGAATGTGGAGCCTAAACGATGGCACAGTGAGCTTCTCTACGAATGTGGAGCCTAAACGATGGCACAGTGAGCTTCTCTACGAATGTGGAGCCTAAACGATCACACAGTGAGCTTCTCTACGAAACAGAAACAGACTCCCAGACATCCCTTTCCTCACAACAGAGAGCAGACTTGCCACGGGGAAGGGCAGGTGGGGAAGGGATGGAGTGGGACTTGGGGATTAGCAAACTAGTATGTAAAGAACAGATAAACCACAAGGTCCTACTGTAGAGCACAGGGAAATATATTCAATAGCCTGTAAGAAACCATTATGAAAAAGAATATATATGTGTATATATATATATATATATATAGAGAGAGAGAGAGAGGTGTGTGTGTGCGCGCGTGTGTGTAACTGAATCACTTTGCTGTATACAGCAGAAATTAACACAGCAGTGCAAATAAATTATACTTTAACTTAAAAAATTAAAGCATAAAAGTAGTGTTTCATACACATTATGCTGAACATCCCTATGATATTGGGGTTATCTACTCAACATCTCTTTCCTAGGAACTCTCTGCCATCAGCATAATAAAGTCCAGAGCCACTGTCTTAATAGAGGTTCACTGCAACAACTGACTCCAGGAATAGCTGCCAAGGCAAGCTGAGACAACAGGTCTCCTCCAGAATTTGGGACAGTAAGAAAACTTGAGGATAGGCCCTCGAGTTTTTCTGATGCTTCGCTCCCCATTATGAGAGATGAACCTGTGCAGAGTGAGAGGCAGGGGCCAGGGTACAGCCTGGTTCCAGCTGCCTGAGCCCTACTGCAACCCTGCTCTTCCCAAGGCCTTGCCACTCAGGTCTTCTTGACCCCAGGAGAACTCCCTTTATCTTGCCTTTGATGTTGTTGTAGTTGTGGTTTCTGTTTAAGTCAGCCTGCGTTCATTTCTGTGGCATACATTCTGAAGAACTTAAACTAATACTTAATGATCAAGCTTCCCAGCTTAGTTATCTAAGCGAAAAAAACGTTGCTGTTGTTATTCAGTTGCTAAGTTGTGTCCCATTCTTTGAGACACCATGGACTGCAGCACCCAGGCTCCTCTGTCCTCTAATACCTCCCAGAGTTTGCACAAATTCATGTCTAATGAAAAATCATTTGGTCTGATCTTATTTTTAGTCTCTTTCTAGAAGTATTCCTAACCATCCAACCAGGGATATTAGCGCTACCTGGTCTTACTTACATACTGTGAACGCAGTAAGTATCCTGCGTACAATTCAGTAGACAGACAATCCCTGACTTACAACAGTTTAACTTACGATGAGCAATACACACTCAGCAGAAGCCATACTTTGAATTTTGTCCTTTCTCCTGGGCTAATGACACGTGGCGTGGTATTCCCAGCTGGGCAGCGGCAGCAGCCACAGCACCTCGTCAGCCAGGTGATAGTGAGGGCAAACGACTTACACCCTTTCTGGCTTTCACTTTCAGTACTGAATAAATTACAGGAGGTAGTCAGCACTTTATTATAAAATAGGCTTTGTGGCAGATGATTTTGTGCATCTGTAGGCTAACGCTATTGCTCTGAGCGTGGTCAACGTGGGCTAGTCTTGAGTTGTGGCTTCGCTGGTGGTACAGATTCCACCTGCCGATTCAGGAGATGGGGGTTCGATCCCTGGGATGGGAAGAGGAAAATGGAGGAAAAGGAAATGGCAACCCACTCCAGTATTCTTGCCCGGGAAATCCCATGGACAGAGGAGCCTGGCGAACCACACTCCATGGGGTCGCAAAAGAGTCGGACGTGACAGAGTGACTAAAGAACACAGGCTGAGCTGTGATGTAGGTCAGAGTATTAAATGTATTTGAGTTTATATTTTCAACTATGAGTTTATTGGAACCTAACCTCATTATAAGTCAAAGAAGATCTGTAGTGGTTAAGAACCTGAACTCTGAAGCCAGACTGAAGCTTTGAATCTCAGCTCCACCTGTGGATTCTGTGACGTGCCAGCCACATCCCCTGTTAGAACTAACTAATTTCATCCCCCGGCTCTAGGGAGTGGTGCCAACAGCAGCTGCCTAGGAAATGCCTTCTGCAGAAGAGAAGACAGTGGCCTCACCCAAGGTCATGACCCTTTTCCAGGGACAATTTGCATAATAGAAAAGCAAGCCTTGCTCCTCCCCACCCCCGCTCATCCCGGCTCTGGAAAACTGCAGGGCCAGACCTGCCCCAGAGCTCCCCATGGGGTTCACTAAAGCCTCTGCTGGGACTGCATCGTACCCCGACTTCTGCCCAGCCCCGCTTCCTTCTCTGCCCCCAGGGAATGATCCTGGGAGCGCACCCTGACACCTCGTGTGTGCAGATCTCCAGACCACAGCCCACTTCCTGGGACCCCAACCCACAACAGCACACTTGCTGAGAGATCCTGCAAGTCGCTCAGCTCCTCTGTGCCTCGGTTTCCCCATCTATAAAATAAGGGTGATAATATGACCCACTTCACAATAATGGGAAGAGGATTCAATGAATGAATATACACAAAGTGCTTGGGACAGAATGGCATCCTGTATGATGTAACACCATTTAACTCTCACTCGTATACTTACCTCACAGTAACAAGCTGACTCTTACTTCCTTTTTATACAAGTGAAATTGATTATAAAGATTAGACTAGTTCCCAGGGGACCCTAACTTTGAACACAAAGAATTTCAGGCTTTCCAAGTCCCTGAATCATTTCCCTTCTGATTTGGTTCATTAAGAGTCCAAGGATGTAGGCCCTTGGGGCTCACAGAAGGAGATTCATCTTTTAACTGGCGCCTATGCCTGAGACAGCGCAATGGGGGTTAGCCTTGGAGCCTGACTTTTGCCAATCTGTTGTTTTTGTAAGTGGTGCTTTGTACTTGTGCCCAGAGGTGCTGACGATGAGTGCATTGCTATAAAACTCAACATAAAACACGTGAAATGGAGCCTAAATCATAAATACAAAACTTCTAACAGCAGGTTAGATTTTATGGCTCTAATTTGTCTTAAATTGACACGTAACATGGCTCTTGGCATCACTTGGAGTGCTGTATGCAAATCAAAGGTAAATATGTGCCCAGATAGTTGAATGTAGCTCCAAAGTGAGGTCAATATTAATAAATGAGCTCTAACCATAATTTTTATGAAGGGATACATTTTCTTTTATTATTCTGTAGTGAAAGATAAATAACATGTTTTATACTTGCTTTCACCTAGAAGGTGATTAGTGACTATTTCAGTGAAAGTTTCCTATGAATCCAAGGCAAAAAAAAAAAAGGAGATTCTGTTAGCAAAAAAGAAAAAAAGGCAGGATCTGAACCACACAGAATGTGCCCCTTCCACAGTTTAAAGTCATCACGGGCCAAGGGTCCTGATATATCAATGAGGTGAGAATGGAGAGAAAGCAGGTATCAAAGGAGGCCAGCTGGCTGCAGCTTGGAGAAGAGGTTCTCCTGGGCAGTACTATGGATTTTAAAGTGAAAAGTGTTAGGCACTCGGTCATGTCCGACTCTTTGCAGTTCCATGGACTATAGCCCACCAGGCTCCTCTGTCCACGGAATTCTCCAGGCCGGAATCCTGGAGTAGGTAGCTGTTCCCTTCTCCAGAGGATCTTCCTGACCCAGGGATCAAACCTGGGTCTTTTGTACTGCAAACAGATTCTTCATCATCTGAGCCACCAGGGAACGCCTAAGTCCAAGACCATTGATATGTCGATAACTCCCACATCTTCATCCATGTCCTCTCTGTAAAATATGAGTCTCCTACCAAAAGCTTCCTTGAGTGGCAAGTAAGTATGTCAAATGTTGCATGATGCTTGACTTGTCCTCAAACCCTGCTTCTCGCTTGGGTTCCTCCTCTCTGTAAATGAAACTAGTATCCTTGTGGTTGCTCAAGTCAATGGCCTAGGCCTTACCCTTGGTTCTCAACCCCCAGTTAATCTCCAACCATACTCAGAATCCACGTGCTGCTTCCCGTCTTCAGCACTACCTCCTGCACCCAGCTCCCACGTCACACTCTTCTCCCAGGATGCTCCAGCCCTGCTGGCTTTCCCTCTGCCCCTCGACCACCAGCTCTCTGCCCTTCACTCTGATTCTCTCAGGTCACCCCA
This sequence comes from Connochaetes taurinus, assembly GCA_006408615.1. Taxonomy (NCBI): domain Eukaryota; kingdom Metazoa; phylum Chordata; class Mammalia; order Artiodactyla; family Bovidae; genus Connochaetes; species Connochaetes taurinus. The sequence goes on along the minus strand of SJXO01003427.1, from coordinate 125,854 downwards.
ACTTCATGCCTTTTTTGAACTCCTTCCTTTGCCTCAAGGGCAAGAACTCCTAATCTGCACCTCAGAACCTCCTTCTTGCCACTCAAATCTTTGCTCATATATCTCCTCTCCAAATACGCCTTCCCCAATCATCCAAAATAAAGAAGACATCAAGAACCTGTATCTCCTTTAACTTGTTGCAAATTCCTCATTTCCATCTGATAGTTTCCATTGTTTGTTTATCCAGCAGCTTATCATCTGTCTTTCTTATCAGACTGCATCTTACAAGAAAACAGAGTAACTTCCCTAGTGGTCCAGTGGATAAGAACTCACCTGCCAATGCAAAGGACATGAGTTCAATCCCTGGTCTAGGAACATTCCACAGGCCAGAGGCAACTAAGCCCGTTCTCCACAAATACTGAGCCCATGCTTCAGAGCCGGGAGCTCCTCAACAAGAGAAGCTGCCACAAAATAAGTCCCCACACTGCAAGGAAGAGAAGCGCCCACCAGCTGCAACCAGAGAAAGCCTGTGTGCAGCAACAAAGACCCACCACAGCCAAAAATTAATTAACTAACTTTCAAGAAAAGGTATCACTAAAAAAACAGAGAGAGAGAGAATAGGAACCCTGGCTGTCTCTGTCCCCACTGAATACCCAGTGCCAAAAGGAGTGCCCTGCCAGAAATACAAGCTCAGCAAACATTTCTTGAATGAGTGACTGGGAGGTAGTCACTGAAAACTGGACAATCAAGTCTAAAGCCAGAGCTACTTGATAAAGGAAGGCATGTGTCAAGCCTGCCATACTCTGGGTTCTGTGTTCACCACGTATGTGTTTTATCTTATTTAATCTAATCCACATCTCTCTGAAGTGGACTGTGTTATGATCATCTCAAATGTCTATGTCAATGAAACAAAAATTCAAGGAAGTTAAGTAATTTTCCCAAGTTCAGACTGCTAATAAATACAAAGATAAATCTGGCTGTAGAACCCAGACCCTTCCTACAATCAGGCTGGTTTGCTATCAGCTTATAGTCTTGTACTCGTTTATCTTTTTTATTGACAATGGGAAATAGGCAATCAAGATGAAAATTATTTTTCCACATCCTACATGTGCAAAATTTCTCAGATTCCACTTATATCCTATGCAAAGAATTACCAGTTCTCTGTTCTTCATACTAATCAAGGAGAAAAGAGATTTGTATAGGAATAAAGTTCAATAGTAAAAATGTATTTTATATTTGTCTCTGGGAAAGAGATAAATATATTTTTAGCCCATTGAGCTAAGCTAACCTCTGGCTGAAGCTTGTAGAGAGACAGGCCGGGTTCACGCTGCCTCCATCTCTCCTCGCCTCTTCCTCTCCACCTCTTCCTTCCCTCGCCTCTTCCTGTCCGTCTGTCCGCTTCTCCTCCTCTTCCTCCCACTCCTCCTCTGCCGTCTCCTCTCTCTTTTTCTCGTTAATACTGCTCCTGGAATATGTGTCATAAATGTTATCTGGGGAACACAAGCTGGGGGAACCACGGACAAGAAACATGGCATCTCTGTACTGTTTCTCCCACTATACACCCCAAGGGATCCCAACTGTTCCCACATTTGTGGGGATGGTGGGGAAGAAAATAAAAATCTGTAGACCAGTCCAGAGTTCCCAAAAGTAAAACAGAGGTCCATAGATGGATACCAATTCTCCATAGATGGATGCCGTTGCTTCTCTGGAATGTAGAAAGCACAGCACATTTTTACAAACAGGACCATTTTTATCTTTTGGCCACTACACGTGAAAAGAGGGGGTGGCACCAGATGGCCTCTAAGACCCTTGCCAGCTCTAGCCTCCCAGGAATCAACCAGCAGAATGAATCAGCTCAGGCTTTGAAGTAAAATAGACTTAAATTGCAACAGTGACTATCTCAGAACCTCTATTACTCTGTAAAATTGACATAATAAATGTACTTCTCATCGTGATTATAGAGACCAATAAAGCCTTGCTACAAGGACCAGCACATACATATCTAAGAGGGGCCCACTTTGATTATTATGGGTTGAATTGTGTCCTCCCCCAAAAAAAAGACACACTGAAGCCCTGAACCCTAAATAACTCAGAATGTGACCTTACTTGGAGACAGGGTCTTTTCAGAGGTAATCATGTTGAAATGAGCTCACTAGGGTGGTCTTGACCCACCATGACTTACAGAAAGTCATGATTTTAGAAAAAGAGAAAATCTGGACAAAGAGATAAACACGTGCACAGGGAGGATGCTGTGTGCAACGAAAGCAGAGATTAAAGGGGTGCACCTGCAAGCCAGCAACCCCACAGATGGCTAGCAAAGCCCTGGAAGTGGGGAAAGAGGCAGGGAACAGGTTCCCCCTCGCGGCCTCAGAAGGAGTCCACCTCGCCAGCGCCTCGATGGTGGACTTCCAGCCTCCAGAACTGAGAGACGGTACGTGTCTGCTGTTTAAGACACTCAGTCTGTGGGACTTGGCTACAGCAGCCCTAGGAAATGAAGACACGATTCTTAGAGGCTAGTTTCTCCTGCTGTATTTATAGTATCTTTTCCACCTAGAACTCAAAATTTTTCTCATGTTTTTGACAGCAAGCTCAGTGAGCAAAGGATTTTAGAGTCACGAGTAATATAAAATGATATTGGTTGTTATGATCTAAAATTCACTCTGACATTTTCTATGCTGTTAGCTTCAATCTGGTGGTGACCTACTAAATTAATTTCACAACCTGCCTGAGAAACACTAAGCCGGACCTCAAACTCCTTCAGAACAGACAGTCTGCTCTGTTCTCCTTCCTCTAACCCAACACTGGACCTGTAGAGAGCAAATAAACCTTTGATGATTGACTCTGAAAGTCAATATATATTTGATACCTTTTTATGCCACTACTTGGGGTTTTGTTAATAAACCTCTGCCAAAATATTCAATGGCAGCGAGAATTTTGAAATGGTTGTTTCCTAAACAGAAACAAACTCACAGACACAGAAAACAAACTTAACAGCTGGCAAAGGAGAAACTGGGAGAGAGGGATAAATTAGGAGCCTGGAATCAGCAGATATGCACTACTATACATGAAGCAGAACCAGCAGGGTCCTGCTGTATGGCACAGGGAACTCTATTCAAGATCCTCTGATAAACCATAATGGGAAAGAATCTGAAAAAGAATATAAACGCATATCTGAAGCTCTTTGCTATATGCCAGAAATGAACACAACATTGTAAGTCAACTATACTCCAAGTTAAGAAAAAGACAAACTAGATCTGGGAACTGTTCATGTGCCAAAACAAAGTATCGCTCCCCTGCCCCTGACACTGCCCGGGAGGACCCAGCAGCCAATGCCTCAAACCTTTCTCCTGGAGTTAGAACCACACTCCCCCCACAAAACCCCCCTCCCTACCCTGATCCCCAAGGCAAATGTGGCAACCTCAGAGCTTCACCTCTGCAGCCTTCACAACATGATCAGCTGGACATATGCTTTGAAAACGTACAAAAGTAAGACATTCTATGTATTTCCACTGACTTCCATGGCCTTTCCCTAGTGCATGGTGGTGTGGGAGAAGGCTCAAGTGGCCTCAGCTCTTCCTGTCAGCCAAGGAAGGGTTGAGTTCAGGATATACTTGTGGGTGTAGGGGGAACTATTTGTTCCCACTATTTGATTCACAGTCAATTCTGAGGTAGTAAAGTTAATCCTCCAGTGGAAAAATGGCTTTGGGGAATTCTAAAGCCCACTCTGCTAACTCACTCAGCCAAAAGTCGCATCATGATGTCAATGCTTCCTATAGTCCCAAGCACCACCTCCATGATCTGATCTCCAGATGCAGATCATGGAGGAAAAGCATCATATCTCTCATATTTGAAAGAAACTGATAAAAATTTTGCTAAATTTGACAGCACTCAAAATGCACATATTACTAACAAGTTGGAAGTTGAAAGAAACTTGCCAAATGACAAACAATGAAAAATTAATAAAGCAAAAAAGTAATTTAAAAGCAATAAATTAAGCAAATACAATGAAATACCAATAATCTATTATAGAGGAAATATTTATGCATTTTCCTATTCTCTCTGAAATAGTAATTGGAAATAACGTAGGCAAAAAATTTAGCATAGTCAATAAAGAAGAAATAGATGTTCTTCTGGAACTTAAAAGGTAATAAAAACTCCCAGAGGTGTGTCAAGAAGTATAGCAACTGCCATGCACAGGAACAATAAAGTCAGCTTCATGGAAGGAGATCTCAGAAAACCACACACACACACACACACACACACACACACACACACCCTTTCTGAAAGAAGGGTTTACCCTAAAGTGAAATGTATAGCTTTTGCAATTGCCAAGGATGTAGGGAAGATAGGTAGGAGATGGAGAAGGCAGATAAATACAAAAGGACTCAAAAAGGGTAGTGAAATAGAGGCAAAATACCTCAAAACTAACCAAGACAAATGATTTCTCTAAAGGGAATGGCTATAAAAACCTAGGCCAGGAATGTGCAACTCATTCTTTCTCGAAAAAGTAGTAAAAAATTGGTATAACCTCAATACAAGAATACTACAAGAAAAATGAGAGGAAAGAGTAGCAAAATTTACCAGACAAAAAACATCCACCATGGAAAGGTTGTCACGGAACAGAGGAAAAGAGTGATGAAATACTTTGCCACAAATTTTTCTTTAAGTTACTTATCTAAAAAGTAGACCCATAAAGCAGAAATGCAGAAACCAGAGAACAGATTGTGAGAAAACAAGAGCAAGGGTGAGCAAAAGGATTGACATGGATGAAATATTGTGAGAACTCAAGGAAAAAGTTAAAAGAAAAGGGGCTTTAAATAAATAAGAACTAAATTAAAATGAAAGCAAGAGAAAATAAGAAAGCAAGAGGCTTCAATAGTATGTGAACCATGAAATTCCAGATGTTCAAGCTGGTTTTAGAAAAGGCAGAGGAACCAGAGATCAAATTGCCAATGTCTGTTGGACCAGAGAAAAAGCAAGAGATCCAGAAAAACATCTATTTCTTCTTTATTGACTATGCTAAAGCTTTGACTGTCACAACAAACTGTGGACAATTCTTAAAGATATGGGAATACCAGACCACCCTACCTACCTCCTGAGAAACCTGTATGGAGGTCAAGAAGCAACAGTTAGAACCAGATATGGAACAATGGACTGATTCCAAATTGGGGAAGGAGTACATCAAGGCTGCAATTTGTCACCCTGCTTACTTAACTTCAATGCAGAGCACATCATGCAAAATGCCAGGCTGGATGAAGCATAAGCTGTAAATAAGATTGCCGGGAGAAATATCAATAACCTCATAGGATGAGATGGTTGGATGGCATCACCGACTCAATGGACCTGAGTTTGAGCAAGCTCTGGGAGTTGGTGATAGACAGGGAAGCCTGGCGCGCTACAATTCATGGGGTCACAGAGTTGGACATGACTGAGCAAATGAACTCAACTGAACTGAAATTAAAATGAAAGCAAGACAAAATAACTATTGGGATGAGAATAGTGATTAATAATAATTATAGATATTTAAAAAGCAATCAAAATAAAACAAGAGCTTATAAGGAAGAAGGAAAAATTGGGAGATGAAAGAAAAAAACAGGCAAAAGTTTCTACCATAGTATGCAACCAACATTCCATATCCTCAGGTACTGCATCCACAGATTCAACTAACTGCAGATCGAAAATATTAGGGGGAAAGAAATCCAGAAACTTTCAAAAAGCAAAATTTGAATTTGCAACACCCTTGTAACTACCTACACAGCATTTACATAGTATTAGATATAGTGGTCCCCCGTCTATGGGGTCGCACAGAGTCGGACACAACTGAAGCGACTCAGCAGCAGCAGCAGCAGCAGCAGCAGCAGCAGGTATTATAAAAAATCTAGAGATGGCCAAAGTATTGGAGCTTCAGCTTCAGCATCAGCCCTTCCAACAAATTTTCAGGGTTGATTTCCTTTACGACTAACTGAAAATTCAGCTCTTTTTTTCCTAGAAAGTTTATCGAATTATAGTTTCAAAAAATTTGTTCTGAAAAGAAGAGTTGATCAGAACAAATTCTGAAACTATAATTTGATAAACTTTCTGGGAAAAGAGAGTTGAATTTTCATGTTGAAATGGCATACCATGTCCCTGACGATGTTTACCCAGAGCAGTTTAGGATTAAGACAAATCCTAGCAAGATTACTGAAATCCAAAAATTAAAAGAAATAATTTCATTTGTCAGGCAAATTGACCAAGACACTGAGAAGGGAAAGAACTAGCCTCAGATCAGATTTTTTCATATCATTCAAAGCCAAAGACAGCATAAAAATTTCTAGAAGACTCTCAGGGAGAAAAGTGTGAGCAAAGGGATTTATAGCCAGCCAAGCTGTCTTTGTGAATAAAGACTACTGGAAAACACCGTTGTACATGTAATTCAGGGAATGTCTCTCTCATGAGCCCTTCTTAAGGAAACACCTAGACAACAAACTCCTGCCAATTGAGAGATGACTGCAGAAACCACAGCAAAATGATTGCATATATTAAATGAATATAACTGTGGAACCAACATTCAAAGAAGTGTGAGAGTTATGGGAACATCAGATTATAAACATCAAATATGTATACACTCTGTGCCAAGGAACTGCCGTCATGGTTATATTCCCTAAAGAAGCACATGTATCCAGCGAGCTGTCTTCAAGAATCTTATTGCTGCATCATTTATTTTTAAAAAAATGAAACAACCTAACTTCGTGAAACTCTATATGCACGCAAAACAGTACGATACGATGCTTACGTATAAATACACAGTTAAAATCAGGACTAGTTACATAATTTGCAGGGCTTAGTGAAAAATCACAATGCCTTAACACATTTCACAAGTGCTGTCTTGACCTAGTTTTGAAGTCCTGGAAGAAAAACCTCAATTTCCCGTTAGCAGCAGTTTGCTGAACCTTCGCTCTAACCACTTCCTCTGTTAGACTCTCACTTCCCTGGGGCTGCTGTGCACACACCTGATCAGGGACCCCACACCCCAGGGCCAAGTCCAGACCACTAAGGAGGGCCATTTCTTCCCTATCGTGTGAAATTATTTGGATCAGCCGACCTGCAGGGTCCCCAGGAAACCTAGCTCACCCCATCGCCAGTGTGCCTTGCATAAACCGTTATATTAAACAGCTCCGGCTTTGTTACCCTGTGGGCGCCATCCTTTTTGAACCCCAAGTGGCATTCTTCTCTCATTTGCAGCTCTAAGAAAGAAATCTTCCCTTCATCTATCTGAGCGTCAGTATGTTGCATCACACCATCAAAATAACCTTTAAAACTTACAAAACTGGGGCCACTTGCCTTGTTCAAAAATAGGAACATCAAACCAGACACAGGACCCTTCTAAACACAGGCCCTATACACACCTGTAATGCCTTTCCTGGTTAAAGTTTGAAACACATGGGATTCAGAAACAATGAATTCAGAACAGTATGGACTTCTAGAGAAGGAAAGGGAATTAGACTAGCAAAAATAACTTCACCTAGGATCTTTAATTTTGTTCAAAGAAAAAAAACACCTGAGCCAAAGATGAAACATTAAGATCTGATGAAGCTATAGGTGATAGTTATATGGGTGTTTGTCATATTTTCTGAATGCTTGAACTATTTCACTTTTTTAAAACAGATAATTACAGTAATATAATTCATGCAGAGAACAGTCTACAATTAAATGCTAGGACAGTATTCAAAATTCTCTACAATGGACTACAGAGCTCATGAACAGATTTTGAAAGCAGACTACAAATGAAGGGTGAGTTAGGAAAAGTTAAAAAGTAAACGGTGTTTGGAATTGGCTGGAGGAGGGGAAATGAGGACCTGCTGATCAATGGGCATGAAATCTGTCATGGGAGAGGAAAAAGTTCCAGAGACTAGCTTTAGAATAGAACACAGGGCTTATATTTAACCATACTAGACTGTACACCTGACCATCTGTTAAGAGAATAGATCTACGTCATATGTTTTTTATCAAAATTAAAAAAAAAAAAAAACCTACGCTGGAGATTAGGGTATGTCCCTAAGTTTTAATTTATCCAACACTTAAATGACATTAATAATAATTTGGTCTATTTTCAGCATTAGAGTAAGAGTCAAAGAATATATATTAATCATTTAGTATAGTCTTAATATTTACCATTGGTATAATTAGTATATTAGCATAACCATATCATTGAAAACTACAAAGTAAGTTGTTCACAAACAAGTAAAACAATAGCAAACAAACCAAAAGTGGGAAGATATTATTGTAACATAAAGTGTAAAGGAAGCTGGATCAAAATAAATTACCAATACCTCCCCCTAAATTACAAAAAATACATTTACAATATATGTACTTGTTTCTGAACTTTTTCCCCTTTTCTAGCAGGAAAGGGAAATTGAGATTCATGATTTCTCTGTATAAAGTCTACCACGTATTGATTTTGTTAAGATTTTTCTTTTTTAAAACTGCAACATTATAGTCTGAAGACTCAGCGACACCTTGGTGTCGAGGTCTGTGAGAGAACACAGGTAAAACAGCTCAATTAGACTGAAGTAATGCTCAAAATTCTCCAAGCCAGGCTTCAGCAATACGTGAACCATGAACTCCCTGACATTCAACCTGGTTTTAGAAAAGGCAGAGGAGCCAGAGATCAAATTGCCAACATCCGCTGGATCATGGAAAAAGCAAGAGAGTTCCAGAAAAACATCTACTTCTGCTTTATTGATTATGCCAAAGCCTTTGACTGTGTGATCACAATAAACTGTAGAAAATTCTGAAAGAGATGGAAATACCAGACCACGTGACCTGCCTCTTGAGAAATCTGTATGCAGG
>SJXO01003427.1:87500-116288 GCA_006408615.1 Connochaetes taurinus | reverse complement strand
CTGCCGCCGTGGCGCCCTGTGCTGTGGCTGACCTGCGTACGCGTGGCACGGGGCTCGCTTGCAGCTCTCCAGTCCAGGCAGCTGTAGCCGAGCGGGCAGGCGTCTGGACAGGGGTGACGGTGAGGTCAGGGGTCTGCCCCGGGTCCCACCCGCCCCGGCCTGCCTGTGCGGAGGCGACGTCTAGCTGCCCATGATGGCGAGCCTCCTTGCCGCGCCGTTTCCTCGAATCCTGCGGCATATTTATTAGGCCCTTCACTAATCACCTAATTGGAAGGCGCCTCCGTGTCCTGTTGAGACAGGGAGAAAGGGAAGTGCAGTATCGGAATGACTCGGCCACAAGAAAGGAAAGAGAGTTGCCGTGTGTAGAGACCTGGCTGGACCTAGAGATTGACATACAGGGTGAAGGCAGCCGGCCAGAGAAAAACCAGTATCGTACATTAACGCGCATAGGTGGAATCTAGAGAAATGGTACAGATGACCTTATTTGCAAACCTGAAATAGAGACATAATGTAGAGGAGTAATGTATGGATGCCAAGGGAGTAAGCCTGGGAGGTGGAGGAACTGGGAGATTGGGATTGGCATATATACACTACTGATATACACGAAGAAGAAATGGAAGTCGCTCAGTCGTGTCCGACTCTTTGAGACCCCATTGACTATACAGTCCATGGAATTCTCCAGGCCAGAATACTGGAGGTGCTAGCTTTTCCCTCCTCCAGGGGGTCTTCCCAACCCAGGAATTGAACCCAGGTCTCCCGCACTGCAGGCAGATCCCTTACCAGCTGAGCCACAAGGGAAGCCCGTTGACATACATGATAGATGACTAATCAGAAGCCACTGTATTACTCAGGGAACTCTACTCAGCGCCCTGCGGCGACCTAAATGGGAAGAAAATCCAAAAATGAGTGGATATATGTGTACATACAGCTGATTCACTTTACAGCAGAAACTAATACAACATTCTAAAGCAACCATACTCTAATAAAAATTAATGCCCCGTGGGTGACTCAGCCCACCACTCAGTGTCACTCTTTTAGTGGGGAAAACAAGAAAAGAATTAACTAAGTATGCAGTTAAATACACTAAATTATTAGGAATACCATAATTATAATTATTAAATGCTTCTGAACAAGTTAGTATTTTGTGGAAAACTTTACATCACTTAGGACTTCTCTAGAAGTTCAGACAGTAAGGAATCTGCCTGAAATGTGGGAGACCCAGGTTCAATCCTTGGGTGGGGAATATCCCCTGGAGAAGGAAATAGGAACTCACTCCAGTATTCTTGCCTGGAGAATTTCATGGACAGAGGGGCCTAGTGGGCTACAGTCCACAGGGTCGCAGAGAGTCAGACACGACTGAGCAACATTTAGCAACATTTACTAAGACATCATTTAGTCGTTTATACCCTCACCCCCAAAACATGTAAGCAGCTTAAGACAGAGATTATGCTATGCTAAGTCGTTTCAGTCGTGTCTGACTCTTAGCGACCCCATGGACTGCAACCTACCAGGCTCCTCTGTCCATGGGATTTTCCAGGCAAGAGTACTGGAGTGGGGTGCCATTGCCTTCTCCAAGACAGAGATTAGTCACTCTTAAAGAATTAAAGAAGCAGAGCCCTGGCCCCAAACAGCCAACTGATTTGGAATAAAGCGTCTTTCAAGAGGCTGGAACCCCATCGGAAGGATATAAATCAGTACATGGCTTCTAAGTGGTGCCAATGGCATTCCCACCCCACTTAAACTACTACCCACAAGCTTTAATGTGCCTGATTTAACCCCTTCGTCAGCTCAGTACCATAAATAATGGCTTTCATTGCCCCACAGTCTGTGCTGCAACAGGAGGGGTGAATCGAGATTAGTAAGATGCTACACGGGAAAAGCTGGCTGCCGTGTCACCCCCAGCTAAGCAGTCTGGGTCAGGGGGCACTTATTTCCAGAAGGAGATGGCAGCCCACTCCAGTGTTCTTTCCTGGAGAATCCCAGGGACGGGGGAGCCTGGTGGGCTGCCGTCTATGGGGTCACACAGAGTCGGACACGACTGAAGCGACTTAGCAGCAGCAACACGGGAAAAGCTGGCTGCCATGTCACTCCCAGCTAAGCATTCTGGGTCAAGGGACACTTATTTCCAGAAGGAAATTAGTCCCAGAATTTCTCATCCTCTTTGCAAACCAAACCCAGAGTGCCCCCCTGTGTATAAAGTGGATATAAATGCCTACAGTTGCCATTGTTACCAAGATAAGTTGATATATATGTGTGCTGATTCTTCTGACAAAAGTACATAATTATGCTGATAGTTTTCAAGCGCAATGTGTTTAACAAGTTGTCATATGGTGGGCATCATTATTTACAGTCCAAGCTATGTATTGTTTATTGGTGGAGTTTCAGAAAACTCAGAATCTCAGAAACGGGAACAAGCCCAGTTTTACACGAAATTAAAAGTAAAGGCCCAAGTATCTATTATTCACATCTTGTAGACAGTTATCATTTGAGATTAAAAATTGTTAACAGACTGTTCAAACACTTGAAAACATCACAAAATTTACTAACCCTCACCATGGATGTCAAAGGTTTTTCCCTCATCAGGGCTTTTACCTAAATAATTTGCCTGGGATAACTCCCTTTGGCAGCAAAGAGAATCCCTGGGTTTTTTTTGTTTTTTGTTTTTTTTATTCTGTGAGCCTTACTAAGTTCTCCGTGTTCAAAGGGCTTGTCAGACACAGATCATCAACCTGCAAAGGACTTCATCAGTCAATGAAGATTAAATTAAGGTTAGGCTATTAAGCAGAACTTCCAAAGCTGACTCCTACATAAAAATGTAAAAGTTACTAAAATAATTTATGTATTTACCTCCTGGAAAAGTCATTCATCAGCCATTTCTAAAATTACAACTCTGAAAGACGAAAAGCATCAGTGATAGAGTTTGTTTTTCAACAGAAATATTGATAATTAGTCAGTTCTGTAGTTAGCCATGAGGTTTAATTTTGGAGAAGAATCTGTCTGCTTTTGTGCAGAGGATTTAAGTTCCTCATGTAGTCCTGCATTCTCATCTATTTGCTGTGCTCTAGTGTCCTCCAATGGATGTTCTTGATAGTACTGCTATTACAGAATCTGTTTGAATCTGAGGATCACCAGGAAGCCAGGTGGACAAGAGCTTTCTGAGCAAACAGTCCCTAAAAGAACCCAGTTCTCCCCATCTGAGCTGAAATCAAGTAACACTTGAGGTACATCCAAAAATCATTCTCCCTGATAGACAATGAGTTCCAGAGTCATTCAGATTAAATTTCCTTTCTCTTCTTATCATATTGAATAATCTCAAAAGTTGGACCTGTATGTATGAAAGTTGTTGAAAATATAAAGAGAGTATGGCTTTAGAGGTATGTGGTACAGAGTTAGACTTTGGAGGTCAATGAAGACACATTTGATATTGTTTGATTAGCCTGGAAAATAACTGAAAGTACCCTAGAGCCCAGGGCCTCCCCGGTGGCTCAGTGCTAAAGAATCTGCCTGCCAGTGCAGGAGACAGGTTTGATCCCTGGGTCAGGAAGATTCCCCTGGAGAAGGAAATGTCAACCAATTCCAGTATTCTTGCCTGTAAATTCCATGAACAGAGGAGCCTGGTGGGCAACAGTCCGTGGGGTTGCAGAACAGCCAGACAGGACACAACAAGCCTAAAGCATAAAGTCTGATTCTAGAAGAGTCTGTTTTGCAGGGCTTCTCCAGTGGCTCAGGTGGTAAAGAATCCACCTGCAAAGTGGGAGACCGGGCTCGGTCCTGGGTTGAGAAGATCCCCTGGAGGAGGGCATGGAAACCCATTTGAGCATTCTTGCCTTGAGAATTTCAAGGACAGAGAAGCCTAGTGGGCTCCACATGGGTTGCAAAGAGTCAGCAACAACTGAGAGACTAGCACTTGTTACGCAACATAAGAAAAATAAAGAAAAGCTCTTATTACTTGACATTAATGAATAAATCAGTCTGAATTATTGAAAAGTATGAATTATTGAGAAGTCTAAATTAGAACATATCTTTTAAAGAGCAGTGCTTCTGTATTTTCTTAGCCAAAATTAGAATGTAGTTTCAATAGATAGCCCAAGTAATTATAATAAAATCCAGGGCTATTCTTGTAAATTGCTTGTGTCTAGTGTTCTTGCCTGGAGAATCCCAGGGACGGGGGAGCCTAGTAGGCTGCTGTCTGTGGGGTCGCACAGAGTCGGACATGACTGAAGTGACTCAGCAGCAGCAGCAGCAGCAGCGTTATTTAACAACAATATGCCCCATATGTTCTTGTTATTTCTATTTAAACAATTCCTCCATTCCCACAATAAGTGTTGAATCTTGTATTCAATCAAGTGTCCCAATTTTGATCCAGAAAATATTGTGACTCAAACTGTGGGTGGAAGAAAGGGTGTACATGGGAAGGAACTTCCTACTAGATGTATGCAAATAACTCCTGGGAAAATATAACAGTGTGAACCTCACCCTGCCACCACACAGACAGTTCAGTTCAGTTCAGTCGCTCAGTCGCGTCCGACTCTTTGCAACCCCATGGACCGCAGCACGCCAGGCCTCCCTGTCCACCACCAACTCCTGGAGTTTACTCAAACTCATGTTCATTGAGTCAGTGATGCCATCCAACTGTTCATCCTCTGTCATCCCCTTCTCCTCTGGCCTCCAATCTTTCCCAGCCTCAGGGTCTTTTCAAATGAGTCAGCCTTTCACATCAGGTGGCCAGAGTATTAGAGTTTCAGCTTCAGCATGAGTCCTTCCGATGAATATTCAGGACTGATATCCTTTAGGATGGACTGGTTGGATCTCTTTGCTGTCCAAGGGACTCTCAAGAGTCTTCTCCAACACCACAGTTCTAAAAGTATCAATTCTTCAGTGGTCCAACTCTCACATCCATATATGACTACTGGAGAAACCATAGCTTTGACTAGACGGACCTTTGTTGGCAAAGAAATGTCTCTGCTTTTGAATATGCTATCTAGGTTAGTCATAACTTTTCTTCCAAGGAGAAGGCATCTTTTAATTTCATGGCTGCAGTCACCATCTGCAGTGATTTTGGAGCCCCTAAAAATAAAGTCTGTCACTGTTTCCATTGTTTCCCCATCTATTTCCCATGACGTGATGGGACCAGATGCCATGATCTTCGTTTTCTGAATGTTGAGCTTTACGCCAACTTTTTCACTCTCCTCTTTCACTTTCATCAAGAGGCTCTTTAGTTCTTAGCTTTCTGCCATAAGTGTGGGGTTATCTGCATATCTGAGGTTATTGATATTTCTCCCGGCAATCTTGATTCCAGCCTGTGCTTCATCCAGTCCAGCATTTCTCATGATGTACTCTGCATATAAGTTAAATAAGCAGGATGACAATAGACAACAATTAATGTATAATGCTTTCTTATATCTCACAGGTGTATATATTTCCCTAATGTAATTAGTGGAGCATTATATATAATACACACACACACACACACAGTCACTCAGTTGTGTCCAACTCTTTGCGACCCTGTGGACTGTTTCCTGCCAGGCTCCTCCATGCATAGCATTTCCCAGGCAGGAATACTGGAGAGGGTTGCCATTTCCTTCTTCAAGGGATCCTCCAGACCCAGGGGTCGAGCCCCTGTCTCATGTCTCCTGCACGGGCAGGCAGGTTCTTTACGCTGGCGCTGCCTGGGAAGCCCATCTATGGATCGTTTGCTGTACCACATTGTAAATCAACCATGCTTCAATAAAAGCAAATAAAATAGCCCTCTAGCACTGTAACTATCTCTAGGAACAATATTACAGGTGTGTTTCATTTACCCATCATTCCAAAGACTTGCTGTGGCACCTGAAACACAGGACATCTGGACACTTTCTGAGCACTGGATGGCTGTCAGATAGTTTAATAAAAGGATAAATCGCAGTTCTTAAGGAGCTCCACCAATTAGAAGTTAACTTCAGATAGTGATGACTGTATCCTGAGATAAAATGAAATAACACCGGTGGCATAGCTTAAAAGCAAGCAAGAATAACTCTGTAAGTGGACTGTAAATATGAAAGTATATAGGCTTGCAGGTACATTCCTGGGGGACCAGATTACAGTTCTGCACACGGTGCTCCATGTCCTGCTGGGCTCTCCCATCAAGAAGACAGCAGGCCCTTCATCGGCTCTTTCTACCAAGTTTATTGACAGACACAAACCACAGAGCACAGAGAGCATGTGAAGATGCATGTGTGCAAGCATCACATGTGGGTGAAATGAATACAGAAATAGCTGTATCGGGAACTACCCAAGACTGGAAGCCTAGCATCCTGTGAAAGAAAATCCACTAAGTTCCCGAGAGCCTGTGTGGGATTAGCAGAAATAGAGGAAGAACTAGTATTTCCTAAATGCACTGCACCAATGCCTGCAATTGTACATTTTCGTCACCAAGACAGTTAAGATGCTCCTCCTCCTTCTGTGGTGTGGTACCCAGCACAGGTCCAGGGCAGCTCACATGTGGAACTGCTCCCATTCTAAGTCACTTAGGGGTTTCCCCTGTGGCTCAGCTGGTAAGGAACCCACCTGCAATGTGGGAAACCTGGGTCCGATCCCTGGGTTGGGAAAATTCCCTGCAGAAGGGAAAGGCTACCCACTCCAGTACTCTGGCTGGTGTCACAGAGTCGGACATGACTGAGCGACTTCCACTTTCACATTAAGTCACTTAGAGGCAGGTGCTTAAACTCCAGGAAGACCCAATATGATTCTCACTCACTCGTGCATTAGCCTTCACAACTATGCTATTTTAATAAGGCTCTTGGTGAACCTAGACAGCATATTAAAAAGCGGAGACGTTACTTTGCCAACAAAGGTCCGTCTAGTCAAGGCTATGGTTTTTCCTGTGGTCATGTATGGATGTGAGAGTTGGATTATAAAGAAAGCTGAGCGCCAAAGAATTGATGCTTTTGAACTGTGGTGTTGGAGAAGACTCTAGAGAGTCTTTTGGACAGCAAAGAGATCCAACCAGTCCAACCTAAAGGAGATGAGTCCTGAATATTCATTGGAATATTCATTGGAAGCTGAAACTCCAATACTTCGGCCACCTGATGCAAAGAACGGACTCATTTGAAAAGACCCTGATGCTGGGAAAGATTGAAGGCGGGAGGAGAAGGGGACAACAGAGGATGAATAGTTGTATAGCATCACTGACTCAATAGACATGAGTTTGAGTAAGCTCTGGGAGTTGGTGATGGACAGGGAGGCCTGCCGTGCTGTGGTCCATGGGGTCACAAAGAGTCGGACATGACTGAGCAACTGAAATGAGCTGAACTGAACTTGGGGTCCAGAAGCTTATGACTTACAGAGAATATAGCTGATCTCTCTGCTAAGTATCCTAACTACATGGACTTCCTTCTCTATCCCTTAGATAAATAAACCTTACTTTATTCATCCATGAGCTGTCTCTGTTTCTCCATCAATCTGAATCTAGTATTTTCATTTAACAATGCAATGATCACACAGTAATTTAAAGAAAGATAAAACCTGCATGAAAATGTCATTATGAAATTTCTATAATGTGTACACTGTCTCTTGTGATAATCAATTTACTCTGCAGACTCAATAATCACACATTTCAGAAAAGTCACAGCTCCAAATAGCTAACTAGTCACAAGACATTTCAGAGTGAATATTCTGGTAGCATGACTACCTGTCTCATTCTATAGCCTAGGCTGCAGGGTTATCTGGTTCTTTTCATAAAAATGGAAGAAGTTCAAAAAGGCAAGCCTAACTATGCAAGGA
Organism: Connochaetes taurinus; assembly: GCA_006408615.1. Taxonomy (NCBI): domain Eukaryota; kingdom Metazoa; phylum Chordata; class Mammalia; order Artiodactyla; family Bovidae; genus Connochaetes; species Connochaetes taurinus. The sequence continues at coordinate 108,527 of SJXO01003427.1, read as the reverse complement.
AGTCCATTAGCCAAAGCAAGTTACATAGCCAAGGGCAAAGCCAAGTATCAGGGAAATTTACTCTGCTCATCATGAAGTGACAGAGGCATGAATGTGTGGATGCATGCCAAGTCGTTTCAGCCAAGTCATGTCCAAATTCATGATCCCACGGACCACAGCACGCCAGGCTTCCCTGTCCATCACCATCTCCCAGAGTTTGTCCAAGTTCATGTCTGTTGAATCAGTGATGCCATCCAACCATCTCATCCTCTGTCACCCTCTTCTCCTTCTGCCTTCAACCTTTCCCAGCATCAGGGTCTTTTCCAATGAGTCAGCTGTGCAAATCAGGTGGCCAAATTACTGAAGCGTCAACTTCAGCATCAGCCCTTTCAAAGAGAAGTCAGGGTTGATTTCCTTTAAGATTGACTGGTTTGATCTCTTTGCTTTCCAGTAAAGGAGGCAGAGGACTAAAGAACTGATGCCTTTGAACTGTGGTGCTGGAGAAGACTCTTGAGAGTCCATCGGAAGGAACAAGTAGACTGATGATTTCTGAAGTTTTATGAGATCCGAGTTATTCTCTGAGCTCATTACCTGTCACTTTAAATCAATTCCTTCTCCTATCATGCATGTCCTTTTCAAAGTCATCGGTCTCCAGTTCAGGATCATAATGCTTGATTTCTATAACTGAGTAATGACTCACTCCTATTAATATCTCCTTTCCACTATATTTTCTGTAGGCATTGCCCTCAGCCCCTCATACATATTCCTTCCTGTCCTTGACATTTAACTTTAATCCTAAATTTTTGAACAAATGTCCTAGAAGACGTCATAATTCTTGTATCACTTAGACTACTTATTTTTCTAAATAGCCCTTCCTCAAGTCCACATCGAAACCTTCAGTGAATTCCTCCCCACCGTTCCCTACAGGCCCCAACTCATTAGCCCACTGTTCAAAGATTTTCAATTTCACTTTTCCTTTCTTCTTGCTGTTCACTACAGCCACTCCACTTGAAGGAAACAAAATCATCCAAGTATGTTAACCTTCCTACTGTTAACAAAAAAAAAAAAAAACTCATCAAAAACAGGGAACAAAGGTTGAGTACCATATCCATTCAATGTCATTTGGAGGCATTGCTTAAAAGGTCAACCCAAGGATTATTTAAAGGGCATATACTTTGTTCAGCCACTGTTTACCATTAAATAAAGACCTAGATGTAAAGAAGTGACTGGTGTCTGAAATGGTAAAGAATCCACCAGCAGTACGGGAGGCCTGGGTTCAATTCCTGGGTTGGGACGATCCCCCTGAAAGAGCATGACAACCCACTCCAATATTCCTGCCTGAAGAATCACATGGACAGAGGAGCCTGGCGGGCTGCAGTCTGTGGGGTCTCAAAAAGTCACACATGACTGAGCCACTAACACCCTTTAACACATGTGTCGACACCCAGATTTTTGTCTAGCGGAAAAGGTGACCCAGTGTTACAGCATACTGTCTTACGGAACATTCCCTAGTTTGGTCTCTAACCCAGAAATCATATGCTAACTTTCCTTCATTAAATTTCTGAGGATACCCAGCACTTCAGATGCTCTTGGAAGCAGTCACTCCATTACACTGATTTCTTCAGTATATGAATTAATGAGATGAATAATATTTTTGACATGTGTTCATTTTAAATTTGTGAAACAGCTGTTTTTAACTTTTTGAAAAGTGTCCCTTATCACTAATCTCTTTTTTGGAAACTTTTCTCCTTCTCCTTCTGTTCCTATCAGAAATGTCTGCCACTTGTCCAAGCTTATCAGAATCCTAGCTCTCCTTCAACTTTTTGTCCTAACTCCATTTCCCAGAAAGGATCTTATCTCCCCTTAAACAGATCGGGCATTGACAGCCTGCACTACTTTTGCTTCTTTGTGATTTCATTTATTTTTAAATGTTTATTTTGCTTTCTTGACTGTTGCTCTTGAATTTTTGTCGTAACAAAATAAATTTAAAGTCTGCTAAACACTGGACTTCCCAAGTGGTGCTAGTGGTAAAGAACCCACATGCCAAGGCAAGAGATGTAAGAGACGCCGGCTCAATTCCTAGGTGGGGAAGATCCGCTGGAGGAGGAAATGGCAACCCACTCCAGTATTCTTGCATGGAGAATTCCATGGACAGAGGAGCCTGGTGGGCTATATGGTCCAAAAGGTCGCAAAGAGTCAGACATGACTGAAGGGACTCAGCACACATACATGTTAAACACTGATGTTTATAAACACAAAAAATAGCAGCTGTGTGGCAATTCCTAGAACTTTTGAAAGACATAACACAGTACGTCTCCTACATATGAACAAATTCTGTTCCAAGAGTGTATTCACAAGTCCAATTTGTTCATAAGTCCAACAAAGTTAGCCTGCGTACACAGCTAACACAGTCAGCTATATAGTACTGTACTACAACAGGCTTATAACATTTTCTCACGAATAATATATAATCACAAAAAAATAAGGTTTTTAATATTACAATACAGTACCTTGAAAAGTACTGTAGTGCAGTACAGCTGCGGGCACACAGGGCTGGCATCGAGCGAACAGGCAAGAAGAGCCACTGACTGGAGGAGGGAGAGGGAGGGAGATGATAAGCTGAAGGTCATCAGGAATAGAAGCGGGTGAGCTGCAATGTCACTCATGCATGATGCTGAGGGAAAGCACATTCACACCCTTGAAAGTTCGCCGCTTGAAGGTTCCTGTGTAGGAGACTTGCTGTAATTGTTACCTTGGTATCTCATGAAATATTACAGAGTGCTTTAGAAAAGAAGAAAAAAGTTGAATGAGGAGATATTCAACATCAAAAACATATTAATTAACACTTTTACTACTTTCCTAGGTCAGCTTAGACAAGATCTGGGAAACGCTCTAAATAAAGTCTTTGCGAAGTGAGAAGGAATCGGCACAGATAGCAAGAAGGTGCCAGACACAGCTATTGAGTCAGCCTTCTGTGAGAAACTCACTTCTAGAGAATCACTTGTAAATTTATGTAGCACCCAAAACACTGTCATTTCAAAAAGAAACCCACTGGGAAGTTCCCAGGGTGGGAGTGTGAGGCTTCTGGCACTGGCTCACCAGTCGACCAAGGTCCTCCTGTGTGCATATTTGTTCAAGGTCTTCTCCCTCAACAGGCAGATATTGGAACAACTAGACTTGGGCACAAAACAATGGGAAAATTCAGTTCTGAGCTTCAGTTATAGTTTCATGGGAAATTCTTTTTATTATTGGCTAGTTGTTTCAGCTAGGAATACAATTTAAAGACACTACCCAAATAAAATTGAAATTCTACATTTTTAAAGCCTATCTAGATGGGAAAAAAAGATGTCCTCACTATTACCCAAGCCCTTTAACCAAGTTTCTCATTCTGGAGAGCTGCTGGGAGGCTAGGCTGGTGGGTAGATGAAGAGCAATATTAAAATCAGGCTTCATGAACCAGGAAGTTTGCCTGGCTCACTCTCTCATCTCCAGGGTTTTGTTCTCAGGCTACTCTACCTTCCTTCCAAGGCCATTCTCAGAAACCTTCAGGAGCCACACACTGGCTCCTAAAGAAACTTCCAGCTTCTCATCCTGTCATTCAAGACTCTCATCATCTGACTCCAAACTACCTCTCCTATGGTGTGGGAGGTCGATAGGCTATGCTACAATATTACTTATATTTCTTCACATCCATATCTTGGCCCTATCCTTTTCTCATTTGAAAAGGCCCTGATGCTGGGAAAGATTGAAGGCAGGAGGAGAAGGGGACGACAGAGGATGAGATGGTTGGATGGCACCACTGACTCAATGGACATGAGTTTGAGCAAACTCTGAGAGATGGTGAAGGACAGGGGAGCCTGGCGTGCTGCAGTCCATGGGGTCACAAGGAGTCAAACAAGACTCAGCAAGTGAACAATTCTTTTCCCTGCTTACCACATCCTTTCCCAATTATCTCTGCTTAGTCTTCTAGGCTTTATTCAAATACTGTGTAATCCGTGAAACATTTCCCAGTCACCACAACTCAACGTTATTTGTTTTTTCCAAATTCCTGTATCTTTTTGTTTGGTATTGGGTTGGCCAAAAACTCTAGCCCTGTCTGGTCTGGTGCCTAGGAGTCCTGCTTCTCGTCCAGGCTCCCCGGGTTCAATTCCAGGGCAGGGATTTAAGATCTTGCTTCATGCCACTGCTCACTGCTGCCTCTCTGAGAACAAACTGAACTCATAGATACAGAGAACAGACTGGTGGTTGCCAGAGGCAGGTGAAGCGGGTGAAGGAAGTCAAAAGGTGCAAAGTTTCAGTTGTGAAATAGAAGGGAGACATGAAGAAGGGGCTTGTGGACAGAGCAGAGTAGGGAGAAGCTGGGATGTGTGGACCCAGTGGGAGGAGAGGGTGAGGAGAACAGGGAGAGCGGCACTGATACCTGCACACTGCCCTGTGTGAAGCAGAAAGCTGGAGGAGGCCCGCTGCAGAGCCCAGGGGGCTCAGCTCAGTGCTCTGTGATGACCTAGCGGGTGGGCTGGGGAAAGGGAGGGAGGCTCAACAGGGAGGCATATACATACACTTATGACAGTCATTGTCACATCGCAGACGCCAACACAGCATTGGTAAGCAATTATCCTCCACTTAAAACTTTTAAAATAAGTTTTTGAAGTTCTCATGACAAGGAAAAAAATTGTAGCTATGTATGGTGATAGATGCTAAATAAACTTATTGTGGTGATTATTTCTCAGTATACACATCTATAGAATCGTTACTCTGTACACCTGAAACTAATAAGTGTTTTGACATATATGTCACTTGTATCTCACTAAAAAAACAATGAGTCTCCGCTGATTCGTCTTCTCTACTGCAGGGATTCCTGCCCAGGCCAAAACTCCTGTTTGTGACTCTCTTCGAAGCAAGTAGCAGTAACTGCCAATTACTGAGCTCTTGGAATATTGCATGAACCATACAAATCATTTAACACGTTTCATCTAACATGATCCTTCACAACAGCAGCATGAGGTGGTCCAGATGGGAAAAATCCCAGAGATTACGAAACCTAACATGCGGAGTGGTCCCGAGTCAGGGGCTGGCAGGTAAGGAAGCTGGTATTTGAGCTTTCTCCTTCCCAGTCACATCACTGCGCAGTCACACAGGTCCACCAAAGCCATCAGATTCATGACTTTGCACTGTGACGGTGAGGAACAGAATATTCCCTGCCATATCAGTAAACAGAGGATGCCATAGTCACCAGCCCTTCAACATGAGCCGATCAGCCCCGAGGAAACGCAGGGCTGAAAAGAATACCTGTAACCCAGCAGCTGCCAGGGCCTCCCCTGGTGGCTCAGAGGGTAAAGAATCCGCCTGCAATTCAGGAGCCCTGGGTTCAATCCCTGGGTCGGGAAGATCCGCTAGAGACAGGAAAGGCCACCCACTCCAGTATTCTCGGGCTTCCCTGTGGCTCAGATGGTAAAGAATCCACCTGCAATGTGGGAGACCTGGGTTTGATCCCTGGGTGGGGAAGATCCTCTGGAGGAGGGAACAGCCACCCACTCTAGTATCCTGGACTAGAGAATTCCATGGACAGAGGGGCCTGGGGGGCTACAGTCCACAGGGTTGCCAAGTGCCTGACATGACTGAGCGACTAAGCATAGCACCTGTCAGACTGCAGCCACGCCCTGAGGAAACTCAGGGTGTGGAAATACAGGATCCTGGCTGCAGTTAGCTGAGGCACATAACAAAGGGATGATTCCAGTGAGTCCAGACTCTTAAATCTTCCCGTACAGAGAAAAACACTAAATTCCTTAACTTGGGATATCTGGCTTATTCAATATCAGCAGTCTGGTGATGCTCCCAACTACCTGTCCTTTGTTGCAAGACTTCTATATACCCTACCTCCTCAGAGCAGTTTCTCGAGCTGTCTGAAACGCTGTCTCCAGGATTCAGTCTTCCTTTTGCCCCAAATAAAACTGCACTTGTATAGGCTTGTGGACACAGAGGGGAAGGAGAGGGTGGGATGAATTGAGAGAGTAGCATTGAAACGTAACTAGCATGTGTGAAATAGCTAGCTAGTGGGAAGCTGCCATATAGCAATGGTGCTCAACCCCGGGCTCGGCGAAAACCCAGAGCGTGGGAGGGGTAGGGGTGGGAGGGAGGCTCCAGAGAGAGAGGACACGTGTATACTTATGCTGAGTCACACTGTCATGTGGCAGAAAGCAACACAATATTACAAAGCAATTATGCTTCAACTAAAAAATAAATAAACCTGAACTTGCAACTCTCATGTTGTGCACTTTTTAAAATCAACAACAGTTTTTACAAGCTTGTGCAGACAGCCAGTGATTTCCCAGGCTCCATTCCAAGGATATTGAATAAAAGAGATAAGTCACCAGCAAATAAGACATAGGTCCTCAAAGGGCTTTGAGGTTGCTCTTGATTAGTACCAGGCTCTTGCCAAAAGATAAGTCTACCTGCAAAGGATGAAGCTTTGCCACACTGGAGATGGTTTTTGAAATCAGGGCACAGGCAGCTTACTGACAGGAGGCTACACAGAAGACAGAGCCTCAGGGCTCAGTCCCAGACGATGCTGAGCTGCAACACCGGTGCCACAATCACAGTGGTTACTCTCAGAGCAAACGCTAAGGAGGATGACACGCATGTGAAGCTCCGCTATGTCTGCACAAGTCCTGTTGCTTGGTGATCCCTGCTTTTAGTGTGCGACACAGACTTTGGAGGCACTTTTGAGTTCATGAACATTCCCTTTCTTTGTACTTCTTGCCAATGTTTGCCTGTGCTGGGTCTTTGTTGCTGCGAGAAGCAGCTCCTCTCTAGCTACAGCAAATGGGCCCTCCCTTGCGGGCAGAGCGCGGGCTCTGGACCGGGGTTCAGTCATTGTGGCTCCTGGGCTCAGTTGCTCCTTAGCAGGTGGGATCGTCCCAGACCAGACAGAACCTGTGTCCCCTGCCTTGGCAGGCGATTCTTAACCGTTGGACCACCAGGGGACCCACCGTGAAAGTATCCTTTATTAACCTAATTCATAAACTGTTCACAAAACCAGATTTCCTTACGATTTTATTTGAGTACTAACTGTAGGTTGGGCCCACTTACTCAACTTATATTTCCTCTTAGCTGATTTTTAATTATGGATTTTTTAAGTGCTTATTAAAATAGTAATGTATGTGTGTATATATATATATATATATGCTCCAAAAGGAAGAAATTGCACACTATCAATTTGATAGAAGTTGTAAAATTATATAAACTATAAGTAGACTTCCCTTTCAAGCACATTATAACACAGATAAACAGATTTTTTTTAACTTATTTGGCTGCACCAAGTCTTAGCTGTGGCATGTGGGATCTAGTTCCCAGGCCCAAGGATTGAACCCAGAGCTCCTGCACTGAAAGCAAGGAGTCCCAGCCAGAGGCCCACCAGGGGATAAACAGAATTTAACAGAATAAAATTGGTTCATTTTATAAACAAATTTATTGATCTAGCAATTATTTTTAAATTTGAAGCACTTACCTTTGATATTAGAATCCAGCTAGGTATAGAGAACATGCCAAAGAATAACCAAAAGCTGATGTGAGTATAATTTAAGTTTATAGCTACGTCTTCTCATATCCTTAAGAAACATAAATCATCACTTTTCAGTGAAGAAAAGCTTTTGATTTTTACAAAATCAGCAATGCTTTCTAGAATTGTCACAGATGATTGCAAAATTCTGTCTGTTCTGGAATTAGAAACATTCTAAGAACTTAGGATTTTGGTATAGATTCTTGATGACTTAGAGAAAACTTAAGAGGTAAGACAAATAAATCTACAAAAGTGATAAGCGGAAAGGTGAGGCAAGTGAAAATAGCTCCAGCAGTAAGCGGCAGGCACACCTCACTCTGCTCGTGGGCTTGTCTGAGATTTCACGATTGATCGGTTCTGCTGTCACAGACAAGAGAATGGTTTTCCCAATTTCACTTTTAATTTGCCCTACAAAGTCCACCTTTTCACTAAGGGTAAATGTAGTCTCTACTGCTGAGAAATCAGTTATATTAATTTATCCCTCAATGTCACTCAAAAGTGTTGTTGTTAGCCACTAAGTCATGTCTGACTCTTTGCAACCCCATGGACTGCAGCACACTGGGCTTCCCTGTCCTTCACTATCTTAGAGAGTTTGTTCAAGCTCATGTCTGTTGAGTCGGTGATGCTATCAACAGTCTCATCCTCTGCCACCCCTTTCTCCTTTGCCTTCAGTCTTTCCCAGCATCAGGGTCTTTTCCAATAAGTCTGTTCTTTCCATCAGGTGGCCAAAGTATTAGAGCTTCAGCTTCAGCTTCAGCATCAGTCCTTCCAATGAATATTCAGGACTGATTTCTTTTATGATTGACTGGTTTGATCTCCTTGCTGCCCAAGGGACTCTCAAGAGTCTTCTCCTACACCACAAATCAAAAGCATCAATTCTTTGGCATTCAGCCTTCTTTGCAGTCCAGCTCTCACATCCGTCATGACTATTGGAAAATCATAGCCTTGTCTATACGGACCTTTGTCACCAAAGTGATGGCTCTGCTTTTTAATATGCTGTCAGAGTTTGTCATAACTTTTCTTCCAAGGATCAAGCATCTTTTAATTTTATGGCTGCAATCACCATCTGCAGTGATTTTGGAGCCCAAGAAAGTAAAATCTGCCTTCCTAGGGCAGCTATTTCATCCCATTTTATGGATGATACAGAAATAAGATTATGACTTGTCCAAGTTTATGCAGTCTCAAAATGCATCAAGAATTGAAAATTAAGTAACTAGAACAGAGTTGGGATGGCTAAAGCATTATTCAAAGTACAGACATTTAAATCTCTAGGTCCAAAGAAATTACATTCTTGGGCAACTAAATAATCATTCAAAATTTTCAGATAATCAATAGCTGTCATTTTAAGCCTCTCTTAAAATTGAGACATTATCAGGAAACTAGAATATTCAAGAAATATTTCACACCAAAAACTGAGAATGAACTTTTCCATTAATTATAAATTTTTATTTTCTATTCCTTGAAAATGATGGATTGTGAAAAACTTTAGTAAATGAGGCAATTTTTCAAAAAGCCCAGGAACTTGGTAAAAAATAAACTTCTTTGTAACAGGTTAGTTCAGTTCAATCTAATTTACTTGTTATCGAAACAGGAATAAGGAAATGCAAATGGAAATATACCTTTACTTTGTTAGTTTTCCTTATTGTTATTTTATCCTAAATGAAGAAACACATGTGGCAATTATAATTCAAATTAAACCACTATGTGGTATTCTAAATAGTGGAGGATTTCTTGATGAGGGAGAAAATATCAAACGATGGTCTCAATGCATCATTACATAGTTTTTATTTTTTAGTTACTAGTATCATTTTTCTAAAGAACTATGTATCTGATTACTCATGTGAGTCATAGATTCATGTATTTGGAACGAGGGAAACGTGTTCTTTAGGTAGAATGGGTCTGAACACAGGAAAAGTAAATTCACAGTGTCCACTTTCTATTAGAAACACCACACTCCAGTGGTGAATACTACAAAAGGTTCTTAATTAAATCTCATATCCATCAGTCTTGACAATTACCATATCTTGATTCAGACCAAATGCTTTGACCTTAGAATAGTGAATATCAGAAATAGGCTTTTACTGGTGAAACTTGAGACTTGTAAAATGCCATAACATTGCTCTCATTGGTGAAATAACTGGATGTTAGAGATTTGGGAATTGGACAAAGGTGAGAAATACTCTGTGCCCCTTCATGAGGAGGGAACAAGGCTCTACAAAGGCTGTAGCCTGGTCACACCCACGTCTTGCTCCCCAGGGGACTGTTTCAACCTTCGATTAAGAGCGTTTCTCATCATCTATTAGCTGCAACGATAAGGATACAGCATTCTTCTCTGGAATACCATCCTGTCTAAGTAAAATGTGTATGCAAGGGGATGGCTGTTGTATTTACATGCAGAGAGAGCAGAGACTTCCTTAGGTTTACACAATAGTTGGAGGAACAGATTACATCTAGTTCCCAGTTAGAGTTCATTTAATAACTGAGAATGCAGAAGCTACCACCCAGGAATGGCATCAAAGACAAGAATTCCCTTATATTCCAGCTTCTTCAGTCTTCCATGGGTAGAAAAGCTTAAAATTACTTCCAAACCCCGTTTTCCAGTGAAGAGAGACCCACTTCAGGCTTCCACTGTGCCAGAGACGGTAGGTGGCAGCCTGTCCACGGTTCTTCATTTGGTCAACAAACGTGTGTTACACGCCTGGTAGCTCAGCTGGTGAAGAACCTGCCTGCAGTGCAGGAGACCCCGGGTGGATTCCTGGGTTGGGAAGATTCCCTGGGGGAGGGCATGGCAACCCACTCCAGTATTCTTGCCTGGAGAATCCCGTGGACAGAGGAACCTGGCAGGCTACAGTCACATGTAGGGGACCTGACTACCTGGGGTTTCAAAGAGTCAGACATGACTGAGCAACTAATCACAGACACAATGGGTTAGACAGACATTGTGTGTTAGGGGCTCAGGCGTCACCTAAGCTGGGATCAGGATGAGGCAGTGACAGCCCACACCTCCGAAAAGACCACTCACTAAGAAAAAAATTGAAAATACCAGAAGGAAAATGTGACCCTCTTTTATGCACGAGGAATCAATTATCAAAGAAGCCAAAGGTAAGAAAGGAACAGACTCCTGATTCCCAGGGGCCTGCAAGTCTAGCTGGCAGTAACACCTGGCACAGGAGGCCCTGCTCTCAGCATCATGTGGGCTGTGGCATGACCAGTGGGCACTCACCTGATCCCGGTCGCCACTGCTGCGTCCACCAACCGATGGCACTGGGTTTACTGCAGCCACTTGGGAATTTGGATTCCATCCTCAAAATGTTCCTGACAGTATACTGTTTCTCTGCTTTGGTGTACATTTGAAAGTTTTCCATAGCAAAGTACGTTTAAACCCCTGGCATACAAGAGGTCATCAAGCTTCACTTGAGCTTTTCCAGAGGTGACATCCTAACACTTCATCAGATCCTACCACTTCATAGGATCATAAGATCCTACCATTCAGCTGAAACTTGACTTCTTATCATGTCTACCAGGTGATTAAACTTCTCTCCTGTGAATGACATAAAAGTACTTCTTTACACAAAAGTAAATCTCTCAACAAGAGAATCCTCCAAATAGCAAGAAGTTTATTAGGTATACAACTTACTATCCAAGACAGGGACAACTTTGAAAATAAAACATGGTACTAAAATAATGAATGTATTATAATTGTTAATATTTATATTGATTAATTGAGTACTAGATTTTAATATAGTGGGAGATCTATTAAAAGATGCTAATTCAAAAGCAGTTTCAGGAACTTCCCTGGCAGTTCAGTGGTTAAGACTCTGCTCCCAGAGCAGGGGACATAAGTTCATTCCCTGGTTGGGAAACTAGGATCCCCCCTGCCCCATGGTGCAGCCAAAAAAAACAAACAGAAAAAAAATAAATAAATAAAGCATTAAAAAAAATAAATTGCTCTCCAAAATGTAAAAATAACGTATCTGGGACAGATGCTAAATCAGATGGGATACTAAGAAACATGCGTGAACAGGGAATGACCTGGGTGAACCCAACCACATGGTCACCCTACTTACCACATCATCACCATCTCCCTCGTTCAGGATGAACATCCCCAAGTCTTTGAACTCTGGGCTTCTTCAGCATCCAATTTCCTTCATTTGACAATATCCACTTAAAATATGGTACCAAAAATAGTGCAATAATCCTGATGAGTTCTGACCAGTGCCCATCACAATGAGCCATCATTGCCATTGACCCAAATAGTATGTTATCCCGACACCCCCTTCAGATTTCATTGGCCTGCCCAGCAGCTGCAGCTGTACTGTTGGCTCCTATTCAGCTTGTAATCAACTGAAATCTTCTGCACATAAGCCCTACTAAACTCAGTCTTCCTCTTTATATAAATTCACAAAAGATCTTATTTTCAGCCCTAGATTTAGGAATTACATCCGGTTAGTTCCAGGTCATCATGATAAGATTATTAGCAAAACTTCTGATGAACAGCTTATCACCTAATACATTGACTGTTCTTCCAATGTTTTGTGACATCCAAAGTTTATTGAGCAATTTCTATGTATGTCTTTCATCCCAATTGTAACTTAAATGTTTAACAGAACAGGGCCCAACCTCATCTGGTTGACCCAGTTAGCCAACATTTTTTTCAGCCAGGTAAGAATTTACCTCACTATTCTGACATTGGAGAAGGCAATGGCAACCCTCTCCAGTACTGTTGCCTGGAAAATCCCATGGATGGAGGAACCTGGTAGGCTGCAGTCCATGGGGTCACTAAGAGTTGGACACGACTGAGCGACTTCACTTTCACTTTTCACTTTCATGCATTGGAGAAGGAAATGGCAACCCACTCCAGCGTTCTTGCCTGGAGAATCCCAGGGATGGGGGAGCCTGGTAGGCTGCCATCTATGGGGTCTCATAGAGTCGGACACGACTGGAGCGACATAGCAGCAGCAGCATTCTGACGTTGCATCTATAATTGTTTCCATTTAATCCAAAAGAATATCATGAGAGGTATCAAATACACCAGATACTTCCCTCTGAATGTAAGCTGATAGAATCTTCAGCGTAATTTTACATTTTTTATGAGGGAAGAGGGTTCATGACAGTAGTGTAGGAAGGTCCTGAACTCAGCTCCTCTCATGAACATGTCAAATACACAGCCATGTGTAGGACGATTCACCACACTCCAGCTATAACATTGCATAAGGAGGAGGGATCGCAGAGGTGTGACTCTTCCATGAGGAGCAAGCGATCTGGGTCCCACATGAGGCACACCAACCCCCTGATGTTGCACAGGAGAGAGAAGGCTCCAAAACACTTCATGTTTAAAATGGCCTGGGAATACACACAGCAAGACCATAGAACTGCAGAGAACAGAAGACCCACTCTCAAGAAGCACATTCACAGACTCACTTGACCCAAAAGGCTATCAGGAGATTTTCCAGCAGAAACCTTATGGGCCAGAAGGGAGTAGCCAGATGTATTCAAGGTTTTGAAAAGTAAAAAATTTCCAAATAAGAATTTTCTATCCAGCAAGGTTATTATTCAGAATTGAAGGAGAGATTTTAACAATTTCCCTTTTAAAACGGCCTGGGAATACACACAGCAAGACCATAGAACTGCAGAGAACAGAAGACCCACTCTCAAGAAGCACATTCACAGACTCACTTGACCCAAAAGGCTATCAGGAGATTTTCCAGCAGAAACCTTATGGGCCAGAAGGGAGTAGCCAGATGTATTCAAGGTTTTGAAAAGTAAAAAATTTCCAAATAAGAATTTTCTATCCAGCAAGGTTATTATTCAGAATTGAAGGAGAGATTTTAACAATTTCCCAGATAAACAAAAGCTACCGGAGTTCATCACCGCTAAACTGGCCCTACAAGAAATACTTTAGGAAAAGTTTTAAACTGAAAAGAAGTGGCACTAATAAATAAGAAGAAAACATGCAAAAGTGAAAGTCTCTCTAGAAAAGGTAAATACAAAATAAAGGTAGTGCATTAATCACGTATAAAGTGAGCATGAAGGTTAAAAGACAAAAGGAGTCAAAGAAACTAAAATTATAATAATTATTTAAGAGATGCATGAAATAAAATATTTTAAATGTAAAGAAGATATAACATTTATAAATGTATATGCATCCAACATGGGCTTCCCAGGTAGTTCAGTGGTTAAGAATCTGCCTGCCAGTGCAGGAGACATGGGTTTGATCCCTGGGCTGGGAAGATCCCCTGGAGTAGGAAATTGCCCACTCCACTCCAAACCCACTCCAGTTTGCTTGCCTGGAAAACTCCATGGACAGTGGAGCTTGGTAGGCTACGGTCCATGGGGTTGCAAAGAGTCAGATATGACTGAGCATACACGCACACATACACCCAACATGCATGCATGCTTGCTAAATCACTTCAGTCGTGTCCAACTCTGTGCGACCCCATGGACAACAGCCCACCAGGCTCCTCTGTCCACAGAATTCTCCAGGCAAGAGTACTGGAGTGGGTTGCCATTTCCTTCTCCAACAGAGAAGTATCTAAATATTTAAAGCAAATATTAAAAGACTTGAAGGGAGAAATTAAAAGCAAAACAATAATAGCAGAGGATATTTAACACCAAACTTATATCAATGGATATATCATTTAGACAGAAAATCAATGAGCAAACCATGAGCCTTAAATGACATATCAGTCCAGATGAATTTAATAGATGCATGTATATATATAAAGCATTTAATCCAAAAGCAGTAGAATATAATTTCCTCTCAAGTGCATTAAATAGATCATGGTAGGTTACAAAATTCAGTTTGGTTCAGTTCAGTTGCTCAGTCATGTCTGACTCTTTGCGACCCCATGAATCGCAGCACACCAGGCCTCCCTGTCCATCACCAACTCCCGGAGTTCACTCAGACTCACGTCCATCTAGTCCGTGATGCCATCCCGCCATCTCATTCTCTGTCGTCCCCTTCTCCTCCTGCCCCCAATCCCTCCCAGCATCAGAGTCTTTTCCAATGAGTCAACTCTTCGCATGAGGTGGCCAAAGTACTGGAGTTTCAGCTTTAGCATCATTCCCTCCAAAGAAATCCCAGGGCTGATCTTCAGAATGGACTGGTTGGATCTCCTTGCAGTTCAAGGGACTCTCAAGAGTCTTCTCCAACACCACAGTTCAAACGCATCAATTCTTCGGCGCTCAGCCTTCTTCACAGTCCAACTCTCACATCCATACATGACCACAGGAAAAACCATAGCCTTGACTAGACGGACCTTAGTCAGCAAAGTAATGTCTCTGCTTTTGAATATGCTATCTAGGTTGGTCATAACTTTTCTTACAAGGAATAAACGTCTTTTAATTTCATGGCTGCAATCACCATCTGCAGTGATTTTGGAGCCCCCAAAAAATAAAGTCTGACACTGTTTCCACTGTTTCCCCATCTATTTCCCATGAAGTGATGGGACTGGATTCCATGATCTTCATTTTCTGAATGTTGAGCTTTAAGCCAACTTTTTCACTCTCTTCTTTCACTTTCATCAAGAGGCTTTTGAGTTCCTCTTCACTTTCTGCCATAAGGGTGGTGTCATCTGCATATCTGAAGTTATTGATATTTCTCCTGGCAATCTTGATTCCAGCCTGTGTTTCTTCCAGTCCAGCGTTTCTCATGATGTACTCTGCATATAAGTTAAACAAACAGGGTGACAATATACAGCCTTGATGTACTCCTTTTCCTATTTGAAACCAGTCTGTTGTTCCATGTCCAGTTCTAACTGTTGCTTCCTGACCTGCATACATATTTCTCAAGAGGCAGGTCAGGTGGTCTGGTATTCCCATCTCTCAGAATTTTCCACAGTTTACAAAATAAGCTCAGTAAATTCAGGAAGATTGAAATCATATCAAGCATTTTTTTGTGACAGCAGTATATGAAACCAGATGTTATTTACAAAAAGAAAACTGGAAAAAATCAAAACATGGAGATTAAACAACATGCTACTGAATAATCAGTTCAATGGTTCATCAAATAAATCAAAGGAAAAATAAAATATCTAGAGACAAATGATAGCAAAAATATGATAGTCTGCAGGACAGAGCAAAAGCAGTTCTAAGAGGAAAGTTCACAGCCACACAGACTTACGTCAAGAAACAAGAAAAATACCCAATGAACAATTTAACTTTACCCCTAAAGAAACTAGAAGAAAATAACAAAAAATTTCAAAATTAGCAGAAGGAAGAAAATAATAAAGGTCAGAGCAGAAATAAACAAAATAGAGCCATAAAAATCGTAAAAACCAATGAAACTAAGAGCTGACTCTTTGAAAAGATAAGCAGCATCAGTGAACCTGATTTACTGATTGAGCCTGCACACACACGTGTACCCAAAACTTCAGCTAGACCAACCAAGAACAAAAAGAGAGGAGTTCAAGTAAATGGGAGCAAAAGTGAAAGACGAGGATTCACAGCTGATACCAAAGACGCACAAAGGGTCCTAAGAGACCACTACAGTTACAGGCCAACAGACTGCACAACCTAGGACAAAGGAATCGATTCTTTAGAAAACATAATTCAAGCACAAATCATGAAGAAATAGAAACTCTGAGTAGACCAATCACTAGTGCTTATGGGAGCGCATGGGCAAGACGAAAGCAGGGGGTCAATGGTGTGGTGATAGACGGTAACTCGGTGTGCGGTAGTGATCACTCTGTAGTCTATAAAGATGTCAAATTACAACGCTGCATAGCAGAAAAATATAAAACATTAAAAATTAAATTAAATTAAATTAAAATTAAAAATTAAATTAAAAATTTAATAAAACATTAAATAAACTGTTTGCCTAACAGTCTACTTATAAGTGTTTGTCTGGTGAAACAATCTGAAAATTCTTTAACAGTGAAAGATACGAGTTGTACAGAACTTACCACACAATCCAGGTCATTGAAAAACTGTTAAACGTCACCTGGTTAGAGCAGAACCCAGAAAGAAAAGCAGAAGGCATGTGGAGTGCATTTGGCAACTAATTGCTTTGATTCAGTGCAGATGTTCCATCCGTCTGTGCTCTTCTTTCAGCATCTCAAGCTCACTGGCGGGCCACTCTGAGTTGTTTTCTATCCAAGGGTCACACCTAAGCTAGGTTGAAAAGCAGTGGTGAAGAATCACCATAATACAATGCCTGAGTGTGTGCTCAGTGATGTCCAACTCTTTGAGACCCTATGGACTGTAGCCTGCCAGACTCCTCTGCCCATGGGGTTTTCCAGGCAAGAATACTGGAGTGGGTTGCTATTTCCTCCAGGGGATCTTCCCAACCCAGGGATCGAACCCACGTCTCCTTCATTGGCAGGCGGGTTCTTTACTACTGAGCCAGCTAGGAACAATAGGATTGGTTAATCTGAGCCAAGAATGATCGTACAAAGAACCAGGACCAAGAGAACTCTCTGATGAAGAGTTACAGAGTACATGACTTCACCTGCACAAACAGAAGAGAGAGAACGCTGGAGATCTCTATTATATGTTATCAACAACGACAAATTACTAAGTCAAACTCAAAATGTCTGGAATGTGAAGTATCCTAGAGACATAACAGTCATCTCCATAAAAAACATCCAAACCAAACTATAACTGGTTTTAATTGTAAAGGATTATGGAGGAAATGAAATGTAGAGAAATGTGCATCTGGTCTGAAATCAAGCTCCAATTTCTTCACTTACTTGTTGTGTGGTTTAGTGTTTTGTCATGCACACTTCCCAAGCCACAGTTTTATTACCTCTAAATGGAGCCCTTTTTCCAAGTTATGCCATGTTATAAGAAAAATCGCTGTCAAACTCACAGATTTGTTACGGAGATCAGATGAGAAGACCTAAATAAAAGCTCCACACAAATATATTTTCTTATAATAATTAATCATAGTATTATCAGCTATTTTCAGTGAATTTGAATAAGTGTGTCCTTTCTTTCATTTTTACTGGTGTATAGTTGCTTTACAATGTTGTGTTAGTTTCCACTGTAGAGCAAAAGGGATCAGCCATCCTTACACATACATCCGCTCCCTTCTGAACCTCTCTCCCATTCAGCTCACCACGGGGCATCCGAGTCCCCTGCGCTCTCGGTGTGTCCTCAGCCATCTGTCTCGTACGCAGTGTCCTCAGTGTGCATGTGTCCATCGCAACCTCCCTTTGCCTCCCACTCCCTCTTTCCCCCCTGGGGTCCATGTACGTGTTCTGTTTGTCTGCGTCTCTATTTCTGCTTTGCAAATAAGACCATCTATACCAACCTTCTAGATTCCACATGTATGCATTAATATACAATATTTGCTTTTCTCTTTCTGACTCACTTGGCTCTGTATGACAATCTCTAGTTCCATCCATTTCTTTACAAATGACCCAATTTCATTTCTTTTCATGGCTGAGTGATACTCATATATGTATATATACCACCTCTTCTTTATCCATTACTCTGTTGATAGACATTTAGGTGGCTTCCGTGTCCTGGCTATTGTAAATAGCACTGTTTTGAATATTGGAGTGCATGCGTATTTCTGAATTATGGTTTTCTCTAGGTATAAATGTGTTTCTTAGAGTTTAAACTACATAGATAGATAGTGAAAGTGAAGTCCCTCAGTCGTGTCCGATTCTTTCTGACCCCATGGACTGTAGCCTACCAGGCTCCTCCATCCATGGGATTTTCCAGCAAGAATACTGGAGTGGAATACCATATCTTTCTCCAGGGCATCTTCCCAACCCAGGGATCGAACCCAGGTCTCCCGCATTGCAGGCAGACGCTTTACTGTCTGAGCCACAAGGGAAGTCAGCTAGACAGATAATAGGATACAAAGAGATGATAGATATGGATGTATTTATGAAAGCAATGCTATCAAAACAAATTCTTGTAGAATAACAAAAATTTTAACAGAGTCTTGTTTCACAACTTTGTTTTACAGAAGAGCAAACTGAACTTTAGGTATGTTTAATGAGCTGCTTAAGATCGTTAATAAAAGACTAAGGCTAAAACCGAGGTTTTTAGACACGCGGCTTGTGTTCTCTCCACAGAACTGATGCTAATTCTGTCAGCAGTGACGCTATCAGAGTTCTCCATTCAAACGATCACTATTCGAAAGACACATAAAGCCAGCACTTTCTCAATACTGCCAAGGTACCTCACAAAACTTTTCTTGATGTGAGCCTGAACAAGGTGGCGCGGAATCGGTGAATGCGACGCATGACCATCTCCACTCTCGTTCCGCTTTCATGGGCCGAAAAGCAGCTTCTGACTTTGAAAATAATGTGCCCAGCAAGTACCACCAATCAGTCAGAGCTGCCAGGTCAGATAAAAGCTGTTTATGCCTCTTGCTGTGCTTGGTCGCTGTCCTGTCCGACTCTTTGCGGCCCCGTGGACTGCAGCCCGCCAGGCTCCCCTGTCCACGGGATTCTCCAGGCAGGAGTACTGCAGTGGGTTGCCGTGCCCTCCTCCAGGGGATCTTCCCAACCCAGGGATCGCACCCAGGTCTCCTGCACTGCAGGCGGATTCTTTACTATCTGAGCCACCAGGAAAGCCCTTCCACCTCTTAGATATATTGGAAAGATAGTGAAATGAGAAACTGTAAACTCCAGTTCCTGAAACTGCTAGTCATGTCACACCAGGCAGGCAAGATAAGGGTGTTTCCTCATCTGCAAAGTGAGGCATTGAACTTCCCAGTTCCAATATCTTCTACCTCCATGACTAACGGCTAAGCCAGCTTCAGTTACATGCTAGAAATAAGATCATGACTGTTGAAGATAAAAGTCGATGACAAAAAAGTATCTCCTTTGTGATTTATGACATTTTCTTATTTTCAAATCAGATAACTACCAGTATAATAACGAATAGGGCTTAACCAAAACAGCATGGACTGGCACACAAAAAAACAGACACGTAGATCAGTAAAGCAGAATGCTGCTGCTGCCGAGTCGCTTCAGTCGTGTCCAGCCCTGTGTGACCCCAGAGACGGCAGCCCACCAGGCTCCCGCGTCCCTGGGATTCTCCAGGCAAGAACACTGGAGTGGGTGGCCATTTCCTTCTCCAGTGCAGGAAAGTGAAAAGTGGAAGAAGTCGCTCAGTCCTGTCCGACTCTTTGCGACCCCATGGACTGCAGCCTACCAGGCTCCTCCGTCCATGGGATTTTCCAGGCAAGAGTACTGGAGGGGGGTGCCATTGCCTTCTCCATAAAGCAGAATAGAGAGCCCATAAATGAATTCACCAACATACAGTCAATTAATCTAAGACAAAGACTGTCCAATGGAGAAAAGACAGTCTCTTCAATAAGTGGTGCTGGGAAAACTGGACAGTACATGTGAAAGAGTGAACCTGGAATATTCCTCACACCATATTCAAAAATAAGCTCAAAATGGTTTAGAGACAAATATGAAATCTGAAACCATAAAACTCCTAGAATGGAACATAGGCAGATTACTTTTGACATAAATCATAAAAATATTTTCTGACTCTGTGTCCTAAGACACAAGAAATAAACATACACATGGGACCTCCTTAAACTTAAATTTTTGCACAGCACAGGAAACCACTGACAAAGCAAGAAGACAACCTAAGACACAGGAGAAAGGATTTGCAGAGGATAGTAACAGCTACAGATTACTATCTGAAATATATAAACTGCTCATTTAATTCAACATCAAAAAAGCAAACAACACCCCCCCAAAAAAATGGGCAGAAGACCTGAATAGACATTTTTCCAAAGAAAATATATAGACCATGGAATTCTCCAGGCCAGAATACTGGAGTGGGTAGCCTTTCCCTTCTCCCGGGGATCTTCCCAACCCAGGGGTTGAACCCAAGTCTCCCTCATTGCAGGCGGACTCTTTACCAGCTGAGCCACCAGGGAGGCCCAGATGGTTTACAGGTACTTGAAAAGATGCTCATCGTCTCTAATTATGAGATAAACGCAAATCAAAACAGCAATGAGCTATCACCTCCCACCTATCAGAATGGCTATCATGGAAAAGTCTACAAATAACAAATATTGGAGAGGAGGGGAAGAAACAGAACCCTTGTACACTGTTGGTAGGAATGTAAATTTGTGAAGCCACTATGAAAGTAGGATGCAGGCTTCTAAAAAGTAAAAATAGAGCTACCATACAACCCAGAAAATCCACTCCTGGGTATATATCTGAAAAAACAGAGCCACTAATTTGAAAAGACACAGGCATGGTTCATCGCAGCATTATTCTCAATAGCCAAGATATGGAAGAAAGCTAAATGCCATCCGTCAACAGATGACTGGATAAAGAAGATATGATACATATACACAGTGGAGTATTGTGCTGTGTTAGTCACTCAGCCGTGTCTGACTCTTTGCAACCTATGGACTGTAGCCCACCAGGCTCCTCTGTCCATGCAATTCTCCAGGCAAGAATACTGGAGTGGGTTACTATTTCCTTCTCCAGGGTATCTTCCCAAACCAGGGATTGAACTCAGGTCTCCTGCATGGCAGGCAGATTCTTTACTGTCTTAGCCAC
>SJXO01003427.1:0-82500 GCA_006408615.1 Connochaetes taurinus | reverse complement strand
AATCTTCACATGAGGTGACCAAAGTACTGGAGTTTCAGCTTTAACATCATTCCTTTCAAAGAACACCCAGGACTGATCTCCTTCAGAATGGACTGGCTGGATCTCCTTGCAGTCCAAGGGACTCTCAAGGGGCTTCTTTCATTCTTTTTAATAGCTGAATAATATTCCGTTGTATACATGTCCCACGCCTTCTTTATCCATTCATCTGTCGACGGACATTGAGGTTATTTCCATGCTTGGCTGCTGTGAATAGATGGCACAAGTTTTGACTGCTCTAAGTAGCCCCTCAATCCAGCAGTTAACTCCTCTATCTTATAAACACTTTGTTTTTACAAAGCTGACCTCAGGAAACAAAATAAGACTGTGCCTTTGCCAGGTATGTCTGGATACAGGGAAACCCCAAACAGGTGTTCAACTAATGAAGAGGCCCAAAGGAAGCATGGTCTTTAAAAAAAAGAAAATAGATGAGGTTTCAACTTGTACCAACTGAATAAGAATAGATTGATGTGAGTAGACTGCAGTTCAACAAATACCACCAGAAAACAAAACGAAAACCTTCCCACCCTTGAGGCAAACTGATGTCCCAGAGAGAGAGTCTGTGGTTTCATTAGTTGAAGAGAAAGAAAGAAGAGCCCCAGCTTCATCTCGAACAGACCCCTCAAGCCAGCAACGTGCGGCAGAGCCTGACCTCCGGAGCGAAGATGCCAAGCCTGCACTGGACCTTAGGTCTCCCAGTCCCCACAGTGCAGTGTGTTTATGCCGCCAGGTCCTGACTAGTGAAACGTGGAACAGATCTCAGATAAGCTGGTTGGAGGCCCAGCTTAAACACAGGCTCATAGCCGTCCACACCATCGCTGTCTGAGGACGCCTAGGACCCTGAGATGACAGAGAGCTACCTGCAAGCCCGTGCACGAGAACCGGAATGGGAAGCTTCTGTTATTGAAAGCCACTAAAGCCTGGAGATGGTCGTAGCAGCTGGTGCTGCGTTTTTTCACTTGTTGCCATCAGTGGTGATTTAAACCTACTTGAATTCCTATCTGCAACTTCTTTTGCTGATATGACCAACACTGCCTTTATCTCCGTCACATGCTTGCAGCCCCAAGAAAGAAATGGCAGATGGGAACTCGCGTCCCACTTGTCTGAAGCTTATTTAATTGGCTTTCTGATGGTAGTCAGACTGGCACACTCCCATTGCAAGGGGCATCTTGCCTGGGAGATTGTTAAGATCTTGATGGACTCCTCTCTCCTTCTCCCCACCTCCCATCTGGACCACGAAAATGAGTTTCTGGCTGGGATCCCCTTCTCCACACGGTAGTGAGAATCAGTCCCCGCTTCAGACCTTCAAGTGACTCCCCACTGGCATATCATAATCCAGGTCCTGGAGCTTGGCCTGCAAGGCTCTCCACGGTCGGGCTGTAAAAGCATCTCTCTCCACCCTCCCACTGGGTTTCTGTACTCCAGCCACTCTGCTCTTCATTCAGCCTCTTGAACATAACACACTTGTCTCTGTCTCAAGAAACTAATACTTTTCTTCTTCTGTTCTCATCCTTCAAATGTCATCTCCTAAGAGAATACTTTGGATGCTTCCCCGCAGCTAAACCAGTGGCCCCCAAAGCCAATGCTTATTGCATTTCTCTATTCTATTTCCTTCAGAGCACACATCAGTATCTAGTCTCATTGACTTGGGTTTAGTGTCTGAACTTCCCACCCCATCCACCTCCAGTGGATGCAAGCTACATGAGAGCTTTTTTCCCAACACTCTGTCCAGTACCCGGTGCCTCATGCACCCTTCAAAGAATATGTGGTAGCTGACTGATGAGATCTATGAACACACTTGCCCCAAAGCGTTCACCTACAAAAAAAATTCTCATATTATTCTGAAGCCCCTGAAGGCCACACATATGTTAGAACTTCCCTAGAGATCCAGTGGCTAAGAACCCCCCTTCCAGTGCAGGGGACTTGGGTTCCATCCCTGGTCGGGGAATCACAACTCCTCCTGCCAAGGGGAAACAATTCCCATGTGCCACAGCTAGCATGCCAGCCCACTGCAACGAAGCGCCTGTGCTGTAGCCAAGACCCAACACACTAAGTGAGTATTAGAGATGCACAAAAGCCACGTGTGTGTTGCCTGAGGACCCATGAGCCATAAGTTACTAAGCACAGAAATCAAATATACGATGGCCAGATCCGGAAGCTGGGCTAGTTCAAACCAAATCTGGGCGAGAAGTTTAGGAATCCTGAGTTGTTCTCCATAGCTTCTAAATATCACTGATTTCCTTTCTAATCATTACAACAGTTATACCAAATGGGGAATTGAGGTCTTCAAATATTTTTCTCAAATTATCTATTTCTCCTTTCAATTCTGTTACTTTTTGCTTCCTATATTTTGGGATTCTGGTGTGAGATGCTTATATGTTTATATTTGTTTTGATTTCCTAGAAAGCTGTTAATAATTCTTTTATTATTATAAAATGTTCCTAATGCAAGGGGCTATTATAGTCTTTATTTGGCCCATTTAGCATAAGTATTCACACTTGATATGAATCTCAAAGATGAAATAGTAAGATGCATAATTATGGAGTGCTGCCCTAGACTTCACCGGGGGTATTACAACATATGATATTTGCACCAAATTTCCTTTAAAAATTCCAAAAACAGATGACTCCAAGGGTTTTAGATAAGGGATGTTGGGTCAGTCATTTGCTTGAGATTTAAATAGGTACCAGGCACCGAGCTAAAAATATCATAGGAATCTCAGCATTTAGTCTGCTGGATTAGCTAGAAAATGAAGCCATGCTTGAGTCCCTGGGTCAAGAGGAGCAAGTCGCCTCCAGCTGCTCTGTGAGATGAGGCCAGTCCAGCTGCACAGCCCAAGAAGCTCAGGTTGTCCATCTATTCTATCACAGGCGTGTTCCGGACCATAAACAGGTAGAATCCCAGGTGGATGAAATCCCTGCTGGACTTCCCTCGGTGGCTCCATGGTTAAGAATCAGCCTTCAGTGCAGGAGACCTGGGTTCAGCGCCCAATCCAGGAAGGTTTCAGGTGCTGCACACAGAGCGACTGAGTCCACGCTGAAGCCTGTGCTCCTGGAAGCTGTTCTCCTGCCACTGCCCTGAGAAGTCTCTGCACCACAACAGAGAGCAGCCCCTACAGCTAGAGAAAGGCCCAGCCCACAGAGACCCGGTGCAGCCATAAAGAAAGAAATCACTGCTCCCTCCCGCCTCCCCCAGGAGGGGGCACCGCCCCCAAGCCATCACTCTCCAAGGAGCTCGCAGCCGCTGTCACCGAGATCTAAGGCGCTTCCTCTCGCCCAGTGGTTTCAGCTTCCCGACAGGCTAAAGACCTCAACACGAGGTAGCTGTCTGTTCATTCAGGAATCCGTTTGGCTCCTTCCTCCACAAGGTCAGCTGTACTGAAGGACCAGCTGCTGTCAGCATGCAGTCAGAGGGTCTGAGCGAGAACCTTCACATCTCTGAAACCTGGAGGACCGCAAAGGTGCACCGTGCACGGATTCAGAGCTCACTTCTGAATGTGCGTGTGCGTGTGTACATATGTACAGGAATATGGGCTTCTCAGGCTTCCCTCATAGCTCAGCTGGTAAAGAATCGGCCTGCAATGGAGGAGACCCCGGTTTGATTCCTGGGTCAGGTAGACCCACTGGAGAATGAACAGGCTACCCACTCCAGTATTCTTGGGCATCCCTGGTGGCTCAGCTGGTAAAGAATCTGCCCATAATGCGGGAGACCTGGATTCAATCCCTGGGTTGGGAAGATTCCCCTGGAGAAGGGAAAGGCTACCCACTCCTGTATTCTGGCCTGGAGAATTCCATGGACTGTATAGTCCTTGGGGTTGCAGAGGCAGACATGACTGAGTGACTTTCACTTTCATAACCTTCTCAGATGGTGCTAGTGGTAAAAACCTGCCCACCAGTGCAGGGGACATAAGAAACAAGATTCGATCCCTGGGTCGGGAAGACCCCCTGGAGGAGGGCATGGCACCCCACTCCAGTATTCTTGCTTGGAGAATCCCATGGATGGAGGAGCCTGGTGGGCTACAGTCCATGGGGTCACACAGAGTCGGACACAACTGAAGCGACTTAGCACACATGCATATATATTCATCTGTTTAAAATACTGTAATAGAATCAGTATGCACACTTAAATGTCATATCAAATTGAAATGTTCTAGAGACCACAATAATTGTAAAGCAACAAAAAGTTGAATTTTATACCAATCCTGGAATAAAAATTCTATCATTTCTGTGTTCAGTTAGACTTCCTGTGATGGTGCCAGTGATGCCAGAGGCGGTAACCCGGCAGTGGTCTAGTTTTTTCACTCCAGCCTATACATGTCCACAACAGACACAATTATGAAACTGACTGGATAGTTACTAAATATGCGTGAGCTGGGCTTGTCTTGTGTGCAACCAAAAGAAAACAGAGAAACAAGTTGAATGTAGTCATTGTTATTCATAACCTTCAATTTCATATATTCTTTTTTTTAACTTGTAAGTTGATTTTTATTTTTTTATTTTTTGGCTGTGCCTTATGGTTCACAGGATCTTAGTTTCCCGACCAGTGATCGAACCCCTGCCCCCTGTAATGGAAGGGCAGATTCTTAACCACCAAGTCACCAGGGAAGTCCCAATTTTATATATTCTTTAGAACACTATGGTGATTTTCCATTTATTAACTTTTATTACACTTATGAATTTAGAAGATAAAATTATTCCAATAAAAGAGTGCCTTCTCACACCCAACATCTAATCCCGAATTTGTTTTGACAGAGATCAGTGTTTTCAGCCTTCTGCCTCTGATGTGAGCTGGGGGTGGGGCTGGGGGATGTTAGCCATCGGAGTCGTAGCAGCTCCCCAATCTTAGGAACTTAAAGCATCTCACAGTTTATCTTCTCAGACTCCCTGCAGGTCAGAGTCTGGACACAGAGTAACTGAGTTCTCTGCTCAAATCTCCCAGGCTGAATCAAGGTATTGGCTAGGATTGACCTGCTTTTCCCAACCCCATTCAGGCCACTATAAAATTCAGTTCCTTATTATTTGTATCAGTTTGCTATTGCTGAGTAATGAATGAAACATGTTAGTGATAAAAACAAGCCCATCAGAAAAACAAGCTTTCAGAAATGCAGGCGTGGAGTGCTGGGTTCTTTGCTCAGGGATTCAAGGAGCAAAATCTGGGTCAGCCGTGCTCCATGCCTTTCGAGAAGTTCTGGAAAGAACCTGCTTCCATGCCCGCCAGACAGATGGAGAGGCAGGTCTCTGTGGGTGGGGGCGTCTGCCGGCTCTGCTATCAGCTCCCACGGGCCACCCCCAGATCCTTGCTGTGTGGCCCCATCTGTCTTCAAAGCTGGTGGCTTAGAGTCTTCCTGGTCCCAAATCGCTCACACTTCCAATGTCTGTCCCGGGGATAGCTTCCTGCTTATGTTTTCTTCCAGAAGTTTTATGGGTTCAGATCTCAAATTTAAAGTCTTTAATCCATTTGGAATGTATCTTTGTGCCTGATGCAGTCCAGTCTGATTCTCTTGCATGTAGCTGCCTTGTGTTCTAATAACGAGATAGCAGCAGAGTCACAGACGCAGAGAAAAGGTGCTTCCCAGAGGGGAGGGAGTGGGGGAGTAGAGAAATAGCTGAGAGAAGGGAAATAGCTGAGATCGCTGAGAAATAGCTGAGGTGTGAAGAGACGCACACCTCCAGCTGCAAAATGAGAGCGTCAGGGTGTAAGATAAACGGCGTGCGGGAGGGTGATCAACAGTTGTGTAGCGTCTGCCCGTGGTGACAGATGGTGACTAGATTATCGTGGTGAACATTTTGTGATGTACAGAAATATTGAATCACTATGTTGTGTAGCAGGAACTAACAGAGTGTTGTGGTTCAATTATGCTCTAAAATCAAACAAACTCACTCATAGGAAAAGAGATAAAATTTGTGGTTATCCAAGGGGGTAGAATTGGGTAAATGCAGTTGAAATGTGCAAACATCCAGTTATAAAACACATAAGTAGTAGAAATGTAAGGTACAGCATGATAAATATAATAACACCATTGTATGTTATACATGAAAGCTGTCACGAGAGTAAATCCTGATGTCTCATCACAAAGAAAAAAATCTTTTAGCTAAATACATGCAGATTTTGTTAAATCTCGTATAAATTCTGATATGATGGGTGTTCACTAAACTTACTGTGGTCATCATTTCATGATGTATGCAAATCAGATCATTATGCTATACACCTTAAACTTGTAAAGTTTTATGTCAATCATATCTCAATAAAAGTGGAAGCAAATATAAATTTTTTAAATTAAAAATTAATAACCAAGTTGAAAAAGCTAGCCAAAGTCCCTCCTCTCACCTGAAATTTGTTAGTATATTATAGAGCTGCTATGTTTCAGGCACAGCGCTGGAAACACAAGTATACCTGTCATTGAAGACCTCACAAATCATTATTACACAGAAAGGTAAACAGCTATTATAAATGAGAGTAAATAGCATATTGTGTTGTTATACTGAGAGTCTCCATGATTCTGTGAGACTGTATCTGAGACCTAGATGAGGCAGTAGAGATGCACAGGTGAGTAAAGGATTTGCGTCTACGAAAGACGGAAAAAATGCGTCACAAGAGACGTGAAAGTTGAGCTAGGACTTGATGTTGAGACTGAAGTACCTGAGGGGGCCTTGCCTGGAGGTCCAGCGGTGAAGGCTTCTCCTTCCAACGCAAGGGGTGCAGGGCTGGTCCCTGGTCGGGGAGCTCAGATCCCACATGCCTCACGGCCAAACACCAGAGAAAAAAAAAGACTTTAAAAATCTTTAAACAAAAAAGAAGTAGTACCTTGAGAAGAAGAGGAAAAGACATTCTAGAAAACGGGTAGCCTCTGTGTATCTTGCTGTTGTGGAATCAGGAGGTAATGTTATTTTGGTAGCATCTAGGAAAAAAGCATGCCAGCTCCCCACCCTGGCACTAAATCTCCAGTTATAAAACACATAAGTAGTAGAAATGTAAGGTACAGCATGATAAATATAATAACACCATTGTATGTTATACAGTTGAAGCAAGATTCATGGGGCTCATAGAGCCTTTTGAGCACTTGAGGATTCTGTTATCTGATATACAAAGACTATCATTTGTGAGAGTATGCATTATGAAAGAGAAGTTTGAGTTTCAAACCAAAATCAGTGCTTTCCCCCAGAAGGACAGTACAGGGGCCTAGAGACCTGTGACCCGCACAGCCGTCCTGTGGGAGGGCTGCCTTGCTAGCTTTACTGCAGCTAAATTGTCCTTTTCTCTTTGTTTTTACTCTTGTTCTGTTCTTAGTCATTCAGTCGTGTCCAGCTCTTTGAGCCCCCATGGACTGTAGCCCGCCAGGCTCTTCTGTCCATGGGACTCTCCAGGCAAGACTGCTGGAGAGGGTTGCCATGCCCTCCTCCAGGGGAATCTCCCCAACCCAGGAACTGAACCCAGGTCTCCCACATTGCAGGCAGATTCTTTACCATCTGAGCCACCAGGACTTATCCCATAATAAATCTGACATGCTGAACCAGCATGGACAGTTTTTTAAACAGTTGCTATTCTTCCCACTGGCTTTCTGAAATCTACACTTGAGAAGACCTCCCTTGGGAATTTCAAACAATAAAAGCAATGTGAATTGCCTTTTAGAAGGAAATCTAGAAAGGAAACACTGATTCTGGAATATTCTTGCTCCGCCTTAGATGAAGAATATGTCATATGTCGCTTCTTGGGTTCCAAACAACTTTCACAAAACACACCTGAGAGAAGGTCTAGAGGATGCTATCAGAGCTACACTCCTCTTTTCCAGTAAAGACAAAGCCTGAAGAAGATCGCCTCACATTTGTAGTGCCCTGAACTGGACAAAGGCCTTTTGCATTCATCATCCGGTTTAATTCTGTAAGTAATCTTGGGAAGAAAATAATAACACTTTTACATGCAAGCATATTGAGTTTCTGAAGTCAATATGTAACTCAAGATACAACAGCTTAGGAAATCAGTCAGAATGTGAGCGCCTGCTTCAGGCTGCTCCTCTATAAATTGACAATAGTTAGAATCCTCCGGATCATCCATGATCTTGACCACAGTGTGTGTGGATGAATGGCACGAGTTTCAGAGGCCTTAATCCTTTCTGTATTAGCTAGCTAGGGAAATTTGTCTGTTCTCTGACTCTTCATTTCCTCATCTATTATATGAATTTTCTAGGGCTACCATAACAAAGTTTCACAGACTGGGTGGCTTAAACAACAGAAATATTTTCCTCACAATTCTATAGGCAGGAGCCCAAGATTAAGGTGCAGCAGGGTTGGAATCTTCTAAAGGCCTTTCTTCTTGGCTTACAGATGACATTCTTTGGAGGTATCTTCCTGTGGTCTTCTCCCTGTGTGCGTCCGTGTCCTAATCTTTCCCTTTAAGAACACCAGACATTGGACCAGGGATCCCTGGGTTGGGAAGTTCCCCTGGAGGAGGAAAATGGCAACCCACTCCAGTGTTCTTACCTGGAGAATCCCATGGACAGAGGAGCCTGGTGGGCTACAGGCCAGAGGGTCACAGAGTCAAACAGGACTGAAGCGACTTGGTACGCACGCACAATGTATGTATGTCCGTCTAACTCTCCCAGCTCATCCCTGGCTTTCCCTTCAGGGTCCATGCATTTGTTCTCTGGGTCTGTGTCTATTTCTGCATTGCAAGTGTGTTCATCTGCACCATTTTTCTAGACCCCACATATATGTGTTAATAAGTCAGAAAGAGAAGGAATTTCCTCTCTTAAAGGTGTGTATAATTAGATTGGTCCCACCTGAATATTAAAAAAAAAAAAAAAGTCCCCTCATCTAAAGGTCCTTAACCTGAATCCCACCTCAAAGTCCTTTTGTCATATAAGGTAACATATTCACAAGTCCCCAGGATTAGGGTGTAGACCTTTGGGGGAACATTATTCTGCCGATCACATAAGTGCTTGACGAAAGAGAGCTGCTGTCTCTTTAACAATTAAACAGACTCTTTGGTGAGCCAATGAGACTATTTAAAATTGGATGGGTTGTTCTGGATAAATGGTTTCAGCCAGGGGACATCTGACAAATGTCTAGAGACATTTTTAGTTGCTGTAACTGGTGGGAAGGGGATGACACTGGTCCCTAGTAGGTCAAGGGCAGAGTACTGTTCAACATCTAACAAAGCCCAGAACAAACCCCGCAGCAAAGAACTAACCAGCCCCAAATGTCAATAGTGCCAAGACTGAGAAACCCTGATTTACCTGAACCCTTTGGGAAAAGTGAATTGATCTACATGGAAGTGAAATTTTTATTTTTACCAAATGAACTTTCATCAACACTTTATCAAGTGATATCTTTTGTTGCATGACAGAAAAAGAAAAGCTTTTTCTTCTGTTGGAAAAAAAGTATGAGATAGTGTTCCATGATGATATTCTTTTTGCATTTGAGGTAAAAGTAGATGGCTATATTCCTGCTCTAAATTCAACCTTATCTAAGAAAATGAGAGTTAATGTCTTCTAAAGGCCAATATATGTATACATATGTGTGTGTGTGTGTATACATGCATAATAGATAAATATATATACATATCATTTGAATAAATATATACATATTTTATTCACTGCTTTATCGAAAGCTTAGCAAGGGCCAGGCGGATACTGTTCCAGGGACTCAGTACACATCCATGAACAATACAAAGATTCCAGCTTTTGTAGATCTATATTCTAAGGAGGGAGATAGTCAACGAACATAAATAAATAAGGAATTATGTGATGAGAAACGGTCTAAGAGTCACCCAATCAGGACTACAGTGGTAGGAGAGGGTCAGGGAAGGCAGCTGCAGTAGAGGGATTACAGAAGGCAGTCAAGGCAGGCCACCTGATCTTCATAACTTTTTTATTAACTTTATTGCCAAAGTATTTGCAAATTGTGTGTGAGAGACATAAACACTGACATAGCTTTGTGGTTTTATTGAATGAGAAAAATCAAGTGGAAAAGAGATGAACTCATTAGTATCCACCCACCATAAACAAAAGCTCAGAGCTTGGCACTGGAGTCCTTGAGTTACAAAATCGCTATACTTTTCTCAAAGACACTTTCCCTTCTCACTCTGCTCCAGTGTCAGGAACCAACAGGAATATATGGTTTTGACTCTGCTATGTAATAACCACTTTCACCCTCACCCCGCATTCCAAAAACAGATTCAAGGACAGCTCAGGTGAGTTATAGCTGAGGATTTGTTTGTTGGAACAGTCTAATGTCCATTGTGCCAACTGCATTATATTTGTCATTTAAATTGAATGAGGAGAAAAGAGAAAAAGAGACACTAAAGGGAACAGTCCAAAATACTACTAAACAATTCCTTATTGGAATTGTTCTGCCTTTGACCAAAGTCAAAGTCATTAATGACTCGCAGAAAAATAGCGAAGTCCTCAATGGCAACATGTCCTGAATTCCCAGAGTTTGGTTCTGCCTTAATTTTTTTGTTTTGCTTGTTTTATTCATCTTTTAAGTTCTGAGCTTAAACATTTAGTCTTTAAATATCTTGAAAAGTTTCACCATTTATTCTTCTGATAGGAGAGAAGAATCTGGTTTAGAATATAATTGGGTTCCTGGGTTTGCACTGGGTCTGATTAAGACCACGCTATGGAATGCAAGTGAACAAGTTAAAACTTGCTGGATGTTCTGCTTAACAAATCAAGGAGTCAAATCAGTATTTCCCTAATACAGCCCTGAGAGGAGAGCCGTCTAAGGAAAAAGAATCGTATTCTCTGTCTTCTAAGAGGTCCAGACAACAGGGTAGGAGCAGACATTTAAAGATTAACTTTCTCCAGACATGCTTGTGTGGCAAATAGCTCTGGTTACACACTATCCGGCCTTGCCTGTTTTCTAGTCTCACCCAAACTCATGAGAGCAGGAGCCGCCCGCTGGCTGGGGAAGCCCGTGAGCATCTCAGTGTGTGTCATCCATTTCACAGCACAGCGTACTCTCATCAGCAGAGTGAGCGAGCTAAAGTCGCTCAGTGGGGTCCGACTCTTTGCGACCCCGCAGACTAAACAGTCCATGGTATTCTCCAGGCCAGAGAATGTAAATCACTGCTTTTCTACATTCTTGCAGATGCTCAGGGACGCCGTGGGGAGCAACCATGGTTAGCCTTCCCCATGTCCTTCCCCACAGCCGGCACCCCGCCCTCCAGTTTTCCTTTTGGGGAAGCCATCTGCTTCCGTCACAGGCTGTGTGTTCCAAGTGTGCTGAGTGGTCTGCTCCCAGGCAGCCCCATGAGGGCATCCGTCGCTCCGGCCTCTGTGATGAGGACGGTCCAAGCCCAGGCAGCGTCAGCCAGGGCCTGCCGGCTGGAGGGAAGGGAGAAGGATGCTCTCTCCTCTGAGGTTCAGTTCAGTCCAGTGTAGTCGCTCAGTCGTGTCCAACTCTGTGCGACCCCATGGACTGCAGCACGCAAGGCCTCCCTGTCTATCACCAACTGCCAGAGTTTACTCAAACCCATGTCCACTGAGTCAGTGATGCCATCCAACCATCTCATCCTCTGTCGTCTCCTTCTCCTCCTGCCTTCAATCTTTTCCAGCATCAGGGTCTTTTCAAATGAGTCAGCTCTTCACATCAGGTGGCCAAAGTATTGGAGTTTCAGCTTCAGCATCAGTCCTTCCAGTGAATATTCAGGACTGATTTCCTTTAGGATGGACTGGCCTGTCTCCTTGCAGTCCAAGGGACTCTCAAGAGTCTTCTCCAACACCACAGTTCAAAAGCATCATTCTTCGGCGCTCAGCCTTCTTCACAGTCCAACTCTCTGTGGTTGCTAAGGTGCAAAATGGAAGCCTGGGGTAGCCTTGCTCATCCCCGCCTCCTCCTGGGAAACACTCGACTGGAGACAAACAGTGGAAGAGAGCTTTGAGAGGAGGAAAATTCAAGAGGCCACTGCTGGAGCCCTTGACTCATCCCACAGACCTGCCTTCCGTCTCCAGGCAAAACCTGACATGGCAGAGGGGCCAGAACTCGTCTGTGCTCCCCCACCAAAAAAAAGAAGGCCCTCCTGCGGTTGGGGGCATGCATGAGAGGGGCGTTCATTCTGCTTTCCTGTGACCAGCTGTGTGGTTCCTGAGAGCCTCGAGTTGTGAGCGCCCTTCGGTTTGACAAGAAATAGTCACCCTTTGGCCAGTACTGCCTGCAACATAATCATCCCCCCAAGCTCTTTCCTTCTCAAAGCCCTTCTCCATATCCTCTGACTCAGAGTAGGGATGTGGTGTTTAGGCAGGTTGCCTGGACAACTCTGTTCATGCGCTGGTAACATTGTCTGGGAAGTCCAAGGAAATGGGCATCTTGCCCCTTAACCTCCGGGGATGGTGAATCACTCCCAGACGGACACACGCGCATCTGCCGTGGAGTCCTCTCAGGTCAGATGATGTCTGCCTCAAGTGTGTCAGCAGCTGGAGCTATGGCCCTGTGCCGGGTCTGCAATGCCTACTAATGCTCGGCTTAGGTTCCACTAAACATTCAGACTCGCAAGACTTGGGGCCCATCTATTAGGTTAGAGAGCAGAGCCCAGAGCAGCTGCCCAAACGGACAGCTTCGGGTGGACTGTTTCTGTAGTGGTCCTTGGAGCAGTCTAATGGCTCAGACGCCAGGAGACGAGACCCACATCAGGCAGGTTCAGGATCCACCCTGACCTGAAAGATGCTAACCCACAGGATTTATAGTGTCCTGGGTCCCTGCGGGATGCATGCCCAGGTCCAAGAGTCCCAGCTCTTAGGGAAGTCCAAAACATAGCTTCCCAATCAAGTATTTAGAGCCTTTCCAAGCCAGATGCAATGTGCCAGTCAGAGGTCATTCCCAGCATGAACAATCCTGCCTGGAAACACGTTGACGGGTCTATCTGGCTCAGAGGCACTGAGCCAGACAGCTAGCCAAAGGTCAGACTCTCATTCAAAAAAAGGGAGGGGAAAAAAGTGAAGAGTTTTGTTAACCATTAATCCACAAAAGTGACAGATATCCTCAGAAGACGTGGCAGGCTTCTTACAGAGAACAATGGTGCCCCGTAACTCAAATGGGCACACTGGCAAAGAAGCCATATGGAAAACAAAAGCCAGCATCACCAGCTCCCTCCTCGGACAATAGGACAACTTCAGCAACGGGACCAGGATCCTCCAGGGGGGACCCAGCATGCAGACTGCTCCCCTGCCGACATACAGGCAGGGCTCTGCCTCTCACGACTGCACATGCTGAGCCAAAGAAAGGTGATCCAGTCGGTATCGTTATACCAGTGTACCAGCCCTTCTTGAAAAGGCCAAACGTGGGCCTAGAGAAGGTGTTTTCTCCTGAAAAATCATGAGAATAAGTATAAGAAGTTCTCCACTTCTGACATCTGTGCCATTTGGGCCCAGATTGACTGCCACACATACAGAGCAATAACCAGGAATCCCTTACGTCTTCTGTGTGTGTTTGTGTGTGTGTGTGCGTGTGTGCACATATAAACAGTGAGAAGAAACCCATCAGTATCTCAATTTCCCCAGTCTAGCAAGAAACCAAGAACGAGGTATATTTAGCTTCCTTGGCAATTATGTGGCATTGAGAGCTGTTATGCAGTAATCTAACCGTGGTAGCCTGGCAGAAAATCTGAGCTCTCTAGCATACCACGTGGGCTGTCATGTGAAGTACTGTCAACAGAATAACCACTTTTAGCACAGGCACCATAATCAACAAAAGGACAAGTCCATCAGGGGCCTCCCTGGTGGTCCACTGGTTAAGAGGCCACATTTCCATGGCAGGGGGCATGAGTTTGCTCCCTGGTAGGCCAACTAAGTCCCTGCATGCTGCATGGCCAAAAAAAAAAAAAGGTACAAGTCAATTATTATCAAAAGCCATAAGTATTAGCTACATTGCCACGAGTACCTCCAGGTGCCATCATCGAGCCCCCAGTACCTAGAACCACAAGACCACTGCCATCTAAAGCATAGTTAATATAACCCAGAGCAAAAACTGAACTGAACTGAAAAGGATAGAATCACTGTCACTCAGAAACACGTGTCCAATAGCATACCTAGTCACAGTAACAAGCTGTGTAACAGACCCACTCAAAATTAAGTGGCTTTCCAATCTTCAAAAACAAGAACAAAGCTGGGGGTACCACAGTTCCTGATTTTAAGTTACAGTCACAGTAACAAAATTCCATAGTAATAAAATGCCATAATAATAAAAATAATACTAATGCCATGGTAATAAAAATAGGATGGTACTGCCATTAAAAAAATAGACATGTAGACCAATGGGAGAGAACAGAAAGCCCAGAAATTAAATCCAGGCATATACAGCCTGACAAAGTAACCCCTGAGAGAGATAAACAAGACAGACGCCAACGTTAGCTTGTCTTGTTATTCTGCAAGTTTTAAAATATGTAAGTGTGGTCTTTGAAATGGTGATTCTAACAGGTAATATGTCAACCTTCTTCTTGTGAAAGGATCAAATACATTTCTTTGGGGAATCTTCCCTGAGTACATTTCCAGAAAGCAAGTGTTTCTTTTCTCGGAAAATGAAAGTACTACTTAGAAAAAGTTTCTTGAGAAGATGGAGAGCATGAGCAAGGTTGAATAATTACTGGTCATTACTGGTGGAATCAGAAGCTATTTATAAAACCCAAATACAAGGTAAAAGTGAAATATATTATACCTAGTAAAATAATACACTTGGCAGAAACTCAAGCTTAGTGAGTTCTAGGATATGGTTTTAGCAGAGCCAGGAATTTTCTGGGAGCACTCACATGAGCACAGATCTGTCTTAAAGGAGCCTGCTTGCTGCAACTCTAAGGCCGGCTCCTTGAAGACGGAAGACACCAGCACCTTCTGGAAGAATCTTCCTGCATCTGAGAGACAGGGTCACCAAGGGTCATTTCTGTCACCACCTCTGAACTGCGAGGCTGGCCACACTATCAGAGGGCAATCGCACTGACCCGCTGAAGATGCTGTCTTCAGAAACAAGCTCGTGTCTTCAGAGGCCAAACAATACTGATAGCGATGGAAGATGTCCGTGTACTTGGCTCAATGTTAATTGTGTTTGTCCAGCAACGCTCTTAGTTATTTACCCGGGGGGCCGGGGGTGGGGGGCTTCAGATTTCGTTTCATTGTGCAGCATTTGCCGCCTCTTCTTGGGGGCAGGAGGAGCAGTCCCTGTATTGTTGGGGAACCAGTGAGTGGGCCTTGCAACCATGAGCAGAGGTCGCTGAGATAGAGACTAATTTTTTTAAACTGTTTCTGGTATAGCAGGCAGGTAGCTGGGCATGAGCAGAGGAACTGGGGAGGGAGCCAGGTGGCAGGAAATGACGCATCCTGTAAACAGCAAGGTCCACAGGAAGACAAAGGAAGGCAGGTGCCTCCAGACTGGCAGGAAACCACACCTCTGGGTGGCAAGGGTCTGAGCTGCAGACAAAGACAGGTGGGGAAAGGCAGCAATCTCCGGCATCTGGAGGTAACCTTTAGCTCAAGTGCTCTCATTACCACAAGATCAGCCTCACAGATAAGAAGTACTCATCAAGCATCAAAGCCATGACACTTCCCATCTAAGTTAAATGGGGACAAAATACCTCCTCCCCTCAGGAACATGGAGCTGGGATGAAAATCAGGAAAGTCGATCCCACAACGCCTCCTTCCCCAGGGAATATTCTACCCCTTCATTTGATTGCCACTTAAAGTGAAAGAAAGTGAAGTTGCTCAGTCGTGCCCAATTCTTTGCAATCCCAGGCTCCTCCATCCACAGGATTCTCCAGAGAAGAATACTGGTGTGGGTTGCATTTCCTTCTCCAGGGGATCTTCCTGACTCAGAGATCGAACCCGGGTCTCCCGCATTGCAGGTGGATTCTTTACCATCTGAGCCCCCATCTATGCCAGTTAAAGCAAGCTTAACAAAGAAACCCAGGGCAGCAGCTCTTCACATGCCTGTCTGCTCTCCCTCTGAGACTCTGGGTCTGAGTTGCTCAGTCGTTTCCGACTCTTTGAGACCCCATGGACTCTAGCCCATCAGGTTCCTCTGGGATTCTCCAGGCAAGAATACCAGAGTGGGCTGCCATTCTATTCTCCAGGAGATCTCCCCAATCCAGGGATCAAACCGGGGTCTCCCGCCTTGTAGGCAGATTCTTTACCATCTGAGCCACCAGAGCGTATCCTTGCTTGAATAAACTCTCTCTTCACTTAGGGCTTCCGAGGTGATGCAGTGGAGTGGGTTAGATCTCTGAGTTGGGAAGATTCCCTGGAGAAGGAAATGGCAAATCACTCCAGTATTCCTGCCTGGAGAATCCCATGGACAGAGGAGCCTGGTAAGCTACAGTCCATGGGTTGCAAAAGAGTCAGACATGATTTAGCCTCTGAGCAAGCCCATATTACTTTCTTAACCTCTCTGCTTCAGCTCTGAATTTTTTCTTGACCAAGAAAGAACCTCAAATTCATAAGCAACATTTCACAGCTATTCTTTCAGGGTCGCCTTGGCCCAATCATGTTCTGGAAGTTCCAATAATCAAACCTCATTCATTCAACCAATGTTTATTGCACACATCCTGTGTGCCAAGAATTGTTCTAGGCCCTGTAGATCCTAAAGTGATAAAATAGACCATTGTTATTTACTCACTCAGTCATGTCTGACTGTTTGCAACCCAAAGAACTGCAGCCAGCCAGGCTCCTCTGTCCATGGGATCTCGCAGGCAAGAACACTGGAGGGGGTGCCATTTCCTCCTCCAGGGGATCTTCCTGCACCAGAGATTGAAACAAAATAGACCATGTTCCTGCCCTAATATAAATTTTAAAATGAAAACCAAGTGATAAATGGCAAACACATAAATGACCAAGGGAATGACAGCTTGTAACAAATGCTAAGAAGAATTGAACAGAAACTTCATGGGAGGAGGAGGGCAGGCCGAAGTCTTCTTAAGTAAGTGTCAGGAAACAAGGCTCTCAAGGTGACCGTGAAGCCCGGTTCCAAGGAAGAGAAGGACGCAGGCATGCCAAGATCAGGAATAACAGAGGAAACCACAAGTCCCTGAAGTGGAAAAGGAGCCGTTCTAGAATGTATTGGAAGGTGAATGTGCCGGGGAGAGGCATGAGACGACTCCAAAAAGGGATGTGGGAACTGGATAAAGCAGGGACTGGAAGGCCAACGTTGAGACCACGTAGTTAATTCCCAAAGTGCAGAGCCGCCATTAGAAAGCTTTAAGCCAGGCCAGGGCATGGTCTCGTTTGCATTTTTTAAAGATCTAGCTGGCTGCCCGGTGAAGAATAGATGGTGCCTATGTTATCACAGTTATTTATGCGTTCGGATACATACCAGCATATCAGCATAAACATCCCCAGTGTGACATTAACTTGGGCAAAAGGCCCACACATCACCTCACCTCCATTTAAGAATCAATGTGGTCTTAATACATTGCCCCAAGCAGCAAGATTCACTTCCTGGTTTGTGTTCCTTTTCTGTCTGATGCTTGGGCTCCTCCTTGTGGCCGTCTGAATGTGACACCCTTGGCAATGCCAGCTTCACACCAGGAATAGCGACCAGCAACCTTTTATTTATTTATTTATTTTAGCTACCTTTGTTAATAAAAGGTGCAAAGCCAGAAATGTAGGTTTGAAATGTTATTAGTGATTTGAAAAAATAAATTTCTAATCTGCTATGACCAATTAGTCCCTGTATATATACATATATATATGCACGGCATGGTATTATGGTATCATATGCTGACTCTCACCGACTGAACCCTGGTGTTTGCCAAAAGCTTCCTGACAACATCTGGTAACAAATAACATCAAATTTGGTAAGAAATAAGGTGTTTGCCTCCCTTCAGAGGTAACTTCATCAGATACAGACTGTCTTTAACAAATCTGAAGCAACAGGGCAAACGGAATAATCGTAATATTTCATTCTCAGAGTTAAAAATGAAGTGGCACACATTTATCTACTATGGAAGACGTGGATAAAAATAATCACTTTCTCCCTTCATCACCACATTACAGCTGATGACTGACAACTTGAATTGGAAAGAATCCCAACCAGTTGGGCATTAGGGACTTTCCAAAGGGTGTAGCTCTTCCTTACTAAGAACTACAGCTTTGGAAAATTGCTCTCAGAAGGCACATCTATTCCCCCCAAAAAAATCTAATTTTCAACTCACTTGTAGAAACCGTTCATGCCGTGAGCTCCCCCATGCAGGCAGGAGCCAGAGGGAACAGGGGGCCCCACTCAGCCCCAGAAAGCTGGAGCGCCTCACCTGAGGATGGAGACACCTCTCTACCACTTTCATTTTCTGAAAGCTCTTTTCTTAGCTTTACGCATTATTTCCCATCTATTTCCAGCGTGTTTAGAATTTCCGAGTTGAGACACGGGCTGGCATACAATGAAGAATGCCATGAGCTCCTTGGGGCCACTCAGCCAGCAGGCAGTCAGGGCAGGCAGGGGCCCAGTGCTTACACAGGTAGAAATATTGTGATGTGTCTTATTTGAAGCCTAAAAATGTCCTCAGAGCACAAATGGCATTCAGCGAGTATTCAAGGTACAAAACCACATTACACTTACACTAATATCACACTCCTTTGACACAGCCCTTTGGCCCACCCTAGGTGTGATACCCGTGGAAAATTTTCCTTAATCACAAAGGCCTGCTTTGAAATAGCAATAAGACAAAAAAAAAACCACTACAGAATTCTATTCCTGGTCATAACTCAGAAGGGTGGGAGTAACAAAAAGAAATTTACAAGTGCCAGCAGTTTCCTGCAAACAAGTATTTATAATATTGGGAATGCTGATTACTACTTCATGATATAATATTGCTTTATGATGTATGAAATGTGGAACATTTCAGTCATTTTGCTGTTTCCGTCAAAAGAGTAAGAGCTCACTAAAAACTGGGAATCGATTTTGCGTAGCCTTAGTTTACAGAGCAAATTCATAAAATGCAAAAAGCATTTGCAACAAAAATAAAACCAGAGTTAATAGGAAGGTATGGTCACTGAAATGCATGATCACTTAAATGAATTGAAATATGAAATTAAGATACAAATCACTGCAGATGACTTGACTAGATAATATATTTTAAATCCTTTGAATGAGGGTGTACAAAAAATATATTAAAATTCAAAAGGAAAATGAACTATAGTCTCCCATGTGGACTGCTGTAAACATGACCCCAACATAGTTTAAGAGATCAGTCAGGACCCTTTGGGTTTAAATACTAGGTCCTCAACTCAAACTGTTACCAAACCAAGCTTGGGTCAGCTTGCCTGAACCCAGTAAAACCAGCCCTCTGACAGCAGGTTGCGGTGAAGCAGAGTGCAGTGTTTATTGCAAGGAAGAGTCCAGACAGCTAGTGATGAAAAGGCCCACTTGGTGCTTATAAGCACAAGCTGGAGAAGCCAGGACAAAACGTGGTAGGAACACGGATTGTTCTTGAGGAAGACCCAGTAAAACAGGGCAACCAAAGAGGAAGCCCACAGGGACTTCAGAAGACAGGAACTAAAGCACCATTTTTCACAGTGCTACCCAGTCCTGAATGGCTGCAGACTGCAAACTAGATGAGCTATTCTGTTCTGTGGAAATAAGGAAACTGTGCTTTTCAAGCCAACTCTTCAAGCCAAACTTGGGTCTTCTGTGAAGAACTTCAAACATGACGCTCTTCGAAATGTCAGTCATGAAAGCTCATTTGGAAATGTGAGCTTCCTGTGAAGAAGTTAGGAAAGGATTTCACGTTTGAAGCTGGCTTTTCCTCCACACATATGCCCCTCCCACCTTTAAAAATAAAACAAACCACATGAAACGTATTTCCAAGAACTTGATCATTCTGAAAAATCCAAGGGAATCTGAGCCAAAACGGAGGAAAGGAAACACTCTTTGCAGAGAATAATAGCTGCCCCGCAACTTGTGGGGAATGCAAGTCCTCCAAGCAGTGGTCTACGGCGCCGTCATTTCACCTAATTAGATGGCTATACAAGCCACAGGATGCCGCGTCCCCTGCCTGCAGACCCTTTGCCCATGACCTTGTCTTCTACTCCACGGAGTTCAGGGGGGTAGGGTAATTGAGAAAGACACCGCATCTTAACCTAGAGGAAACTACGGCTCTGTTCGTGAACGGGGTTAGGGGGCGAGGGCTTCCCTTGATTAGTCTGTCCCATCAAAACCTCTGTGACTCTTGTGTTTCAGAAATCTATGTTGTTTGTTTTTTTCTTCTTTTTAATCAGAAGGTGGTCTGATTTTTTTGTTGCCATGCAGCTAAATTTTGCTTGCAATGTGTGTCACTGTTTAGGCTTTTCTTTTTAAATTCGAGAATTCAGCATTTCCCGTGCTTGTTTTTGCTGCTAAAATCTCAACTATTGAGTAATGTTGAATAGCTTCAGTTCTCTGGGCACTGGAGTTGCGACCCCACAATTAGGCTAATTATTGGATCTTGAAGGACACGTTGGTAAAGTCTTTTTACTATCCTTTTTCATTCTTTTTTTTAATTTTTAAAATATTATCCCATTTAAATTTTTTCAAAATTATTTTATATTTAAGTATAGTTGATTAACAATGTTATGTTGGTTTCGGGTGTACAGCAAAGTGATTCAGTTAACATGTCTATTTTTCCAAACTCTTTTCCTTATAGGCTATTAAGGAATATTGGACAGAGTTCCGTGTGCTATACAGTAGGCCCTTGCTGGTTATCTGTTTTATGTGCGTCAGTGTATATATGTTAATCCAAACAATGGGAAGTTGCACGCTGGTCTGTTGCACCCACGGAATCCAGGACGTCATGTCTCCTGACAGCTGACCCTGTGTTGCTCAGCTGGTGAAAAACCCACCGACATAACACAGGAGACCCCAGTTCAATTCCTGGATCAGGAAGATCCCCTGGAAAACGGATGGGCTACCCACTCCAGTATTCTTGGGCTTCCCTGGTGGCTCAGATGGCAAAGAATCCATCTGCAATGCTAGAGATCTGGGATCTATTCCTGGGTTGGGAAGATCCCTTGGAAGAGGGCATGACAACCCACTCTAGTATTCTTGCCTGGAGAATTCCCATGGACAGAGGAGTCTGGCGGGCTACAGTCCATGGGGTCACAGACAGCCACATATAACGGACAGACTAAACAGGCACATATTAAATATAAAAGGGGATTCACTTTTACATACGTAACAGAATATTCTCATGCACCATCCTAGTCAATACCTTCCTTTCAAAGGTAAACACCATCCTGAGCTGAATCACCATACATTAGTTTTGTCTGTTTCCGACTTCAAATAAGTGGAATCATGCAGCTGACTTTGTACTCAGCTGCTTCCTTCCCTCATCATTATGACTGCAATATACTGCCTCAAGTAGCAACACTGTTCTCTTGCTTATATTCCATTGAATAAATATATAACCATCCGTTGGAGATGTTGTACCACTACAGATCCATTCTACTGCTGGTGGTGCCCTCAGTCTTATTTTCTTTATGTGCTGTCCTCCCCAGATGTCAACTCTATCCCCAAAGCAGAGAGCCAGGTCCTTCTAGAAGCTATGAGCCATTCCAGGTTCCATGAGGTGTACACGAAGAAGGTAAATTCAAGCCTTTAAAGTTCTATCCTGGAGGAGATTTGAGGTCCTTTAGAGTCTTCTAAGTGAAACAGATAAAAAGTTAATAACAATAAACATGTCCTTGCTCATGTTGACCCCTGTCC
This sequence comes from Connochaetes taurinus, assembly GCA_006408615.1. Lineage (NCBI taxonomy): Eukaryota > Metazoa > Chordata > Mammalia > Artiodactyla > Bovidae > Connochaetes > Connochaetes taurinus. The sequence goes on along the minus strand of SJXO01003427.1, from coordinate 60,814 downwards.
ATTTAGCTAATGGATTTTTTAGCACCTCTTGTATGCCAGATATTTTTCAGTTCCTAGAAATGACACGTAAAATAGGACAGAGAAGAATACTGTTCTTCTGAAGCTAGCCTTCAAAGAGAAAGTTAGATGGTGATAAAAAGCTATGGAGAAAATGAAAATAGGACAGCACAATAAAATGGTCAGAAAAGTCCTCTCCAGGGAGACCAAAAAATAACAAGAAATAGCTCCTAGAGGACTGCGGGCACCATCAGGAGGAAGCATGTTCTAGACTGGCAGGGCGACGGTTATAATAGATCGCCGCTCCTGGGAATGAACTTGGCCTTCTTAAAGAACAGAAGGATGGCTCGTGAGGCTGGTGTGCAATGGACAACATAAAGAAGATCAAGTCAGAGATTTAAGCAGAGGTTGGACTGTACGTGACTTCGAGGTCAAGAGTATAGATTTTCTTCCCCGTGTGATGGGAAGCCAGTAGAGGGCTTTAAGCAGAAGAGTACTGCTCTGGAAACTGAGTAGGAAATGGCTTAAAAGGGATCAGGAGAAGAAGCAGAATGCCAACAAAGAGGCCATTTCCCTCAGGGACAGATGATGCTATCTTGAGATAAGATGGCAGCAGAGGAGGCAAAGAAGTGGACTGAATTCAGTGTGTTTTGGAGACAGTCAATAGGCTGTGCTGCAGGAAGGACGCTGAACAAGCCTCCGTCTCTGACTGCGTCTCCCTGAGAGCCCCTCTGTGCACTAGGATGTGTACAGGGAGGACACTCCCGCCGCCCAGGAAGCGCTTCCACCGGCCCGTGGCAGGCAGGAGGTACTCTCACGTTCACATTCTCCTTTGGTCCCTACAACAGGCTTAGAAGAGAAGAAAGCAGACTCGATAAGTTCAGTTTTACAAATGAAAAGCTCAGGATTTGAAGATCATCATGGACTCACCTGAGGCTACACGGCAAGTACACCCCTAATCCAAGACATGGGCCCGTCCTTTCGACATCTGGCCCCGCCATATCATCTTCCCGAGTGACCGTAAGAAATTTTTGCTTTGAGTGTTTTCGCTCTGCCAGACAATGGGGTAATTCATGGCGCCTGTTGCCTCTGCTGAGGCTTCCCCAGGCGCTCAGCAGTAAGAATCTACCTGCAAAGTAGGAGCCACAGAAGACACAGGTTCAAACCCTGAGTCAGGAAAATTCCCTGGAGGGGGACACGGCAACCCACTCCAGTATTCTTGCCTGAAGAACCCCATGGACAGAGGGGCCTGGCAGGCTGTGGTCCACAGGGTCGTAAAGAGTCGGACACGACTGAAGTAACAGCACGCACGCATGCACCACGCCTTTTCATCCTATGATGTAAGTAGCCTTATTGCCAGCCTTCTTTTGCAGATCTGAAACTCAGAGAGTTGAACTTTCCAAGCTGTCACAGAGGCTCACTCCAAGTCCATTTCCCCAGTCATCATGCTAGCAGAATAAACAGAATCTGGTGAAAATCTTATTTGCCACCTCCAGTGCTAAGTATCTTCAGTTCAGTTCAGCCGCTCAGTCATGTGCAACTCTTTGCAACTCCATGGACTGCAACACGCAGGCCTCCCTGTCCATCACCAACTCCCAGAACATACTCAAATTCATGTCCATTGAGTCGGTGATGCCACCCAACCATCTCATCCTCTGTCGTCCCCTTCTCCTCCTGCCTTCAATCTTTCACATCATCAGGGTCTTTTCCAGTGAGTCAGTTCTTCGCATCAGATGGCCAAAGTATTGGAGTTTCAGCTTCAGTATCTTAAATAATTTCAAATACCAATTTCCTCAGAGGCCTTAAACAGTATCGTGTGCTGTGCTGTGCCAAGTCACTCAGGCGTGTCCGACTGTGACCTCATGGACTGTAGCCCACCAGGCTCCTCTGTCCATGGGGATTCTCCAGGCAAGAATCCTGGAGTGGGTTGCCACGCCCTCCTGACAAATAAGTACACACACATTCCAGACATTTTCTCCTCACCCAGGACTTTCATCAAGGAATCTGTTTCTCAGCTTCTCTCATGAGCATCTGAAAAGCTCATGATGTGAGTCCGTGCTGTGTCCTTTCACCACTAGATCCTTAGCAACAGCTACGAGCATCAGTGTAATTAAAGATGTGTCAAAACGTCAGGGCTGTTGCAGGACTGATTTTATCATTCGCTGTGAAAAATATAAAGGATCCATTACAGAGCCAACCCTTCATGATTATAAACATTTCCAGAAGACAAATAAGTCAACGATAGACAGGGTAACTCCAGATTAAAGCATTTATTTCTGAGATCTTCTCCAAGATGTCTCCTATTATTTAACCAAATAGTACATTACTTAAAAAAAAAAAGTTTAAAATGCTTTCCAATTAAAATTTTCTTTTGTTTCATAAACCAAGCATGTGCTTTTTAAATGCATTCTGTTAAATTTTATGCAGTTTAGAGTCACCAGAACCATGTAATCTGATGGTCTCAGGTTATAGACAGAGAAGGTTACTGCCACCTACGCTCCAGGGTCCCCAGTGAGTTGATGGAAAAGCCAGGCCTGTGTCTCACCCTGGCCTCTGACTCCAGCACAGCAGTAATATTTTACTAACCTTCTTTGCTTTGATTTAAAAAAAAAAAGGTCTAGAAACTCAGTCCAGCAATTCCATTCCTGGATATACATCCAGAAAAAATCATGATTCGAGAAGATATGTGCACCCCAATGTTCATAGTAGCAGCATTCCCAATAGGCAAGATTTGGAAAGGACCGAAATGTCCATCCGCAGAGGAACGGATAAAGAAGACGTGGTAAGTGCACACGACGGAACGCCACTCGGTCATAAAAAGAGTGAAATAACGCCATACGGGTGGACCTGGAGATTATCACACCAAGCGAAGCAAGTCAGCAGAGAGAGACAAATGTCATATAAGATCACTTATGTGTGGAATCTTAAAAAAAAAATTATACAAGTTAACTTATTTGCAAAAAAGAAACAGACTCACAGATTTAGAAAACAAATTTATGGCTACCAAAGGGGAAAGGTGGATAGAAGGGATAAATTAGGAATTTTGGATTAATATATACACACTAGAATATATAAAATGGGGCTTCCCTGATGGCTCAGAGGGTAAAGAATCTGCCTGCAATACAGGAAATAAAGGAGACCCAAGTTCGATCCACAGGTTGGGAAGATCCCCTGGATGAGGGCATGGCAACCCACTCCAGTATTCTTGCCTGGAGAATCCCATGGACAGAGGAGCCTGGCAGGCTACAGTCCAAAGGGCCACAGAGAGTCAGACACAAGTGAGCAACTAAGCACATATATAAAATAGATGAGCAACAAGACTTACTGTATAGCACGGGGAGCTCTATTCAATATTCTGTTAATAACCTAAATGGAAAAATAATCTGAAAAAGAATATATATATATGTATATGTATAACTGAGTCACTTTGCTGTCCACCTGAAACTAACATAACATTGTAAATCAACTGTACTCCAATATAAAATAAAAATCAAATTAAAAAAGAAAAAATTAGTCTATAGTTACCCATATAGCCCTGTATACAAACATATAGTGATCTATGTCAACATGTTTTCACGTACTTTAGAGTTGGGGGAACTCTTTCAGAGCCAGTTCAGATGGGCCTTGTCAACCCCTCAGACATACTGAGACACTCTGTCATAGTGTTCCCAAAAAGTTGAGCTCATTGCTCAACTGTAGTAGTTCTCACTTTGTATTCTAATTCATCTGGTTAACCTCGTGCCTCCTCTGTAGGACAGTGAGCTCATCTCAGCAAAGATGTGAACCTCAGCACCTTGTATAAAATATGCATTCAGCAACACTTCTCATGACTGAACATACTGTGGAATGAGCCAGCTATTGGACAAACCCTTGGCCGACCCTGAGCTCAAGTAGAGAGACCAGTTATGGATGTCATACAAAAACACCTTGGTATGGGGGGGGGGGGGGAAGAATGGGTTGGGTGTTTGGGATTAGCAGAGGCAAACTATTATACATAGAATAGATAAACCCCAAGGTCCTACTGTATAGCACGGGGAACTATTTTCAATATCCTGCGGCAAACTATAGAAGAAATGGAATAGCCCTCATAGTCAACAAAAGAGTCTGAAATGCAGTACTTGGGTGCCATCTCAAAAATGACAGAATGACCTTGGTTTATGGGGGGGGGGGTGGAGAATGGGTTGGGTGTTTGGGATTAGCAGAGGCAAACTATTATACATAGAATAGATAAACCCCAAGGTCCTACTGTATAGCACGGGGAACTATTTTCAATATCCTGCGGCAAACTATAGAAGAAATGGAATAGCCCTCATAGTCAACAAAAGAGTCTGAAATGCAGTACTTGGGTGCCATCTCAAAAATGACAGAATGACCTTGGTTCATTCCCAAGGCAAACCATTCAGTATCACAGTAATCCAAGTCTGTGATTTTTTTGCTGTACAGCAGAAATTAGCATGACATTGTAAATCAACTATACTTCAATTTAAATAAAAGAAAGAAAGGCTTCTCTGTGAACTCTATTTCTCCCAACTTTTTAAAATAACTTACAAAACACAGTAACGGAAATAACAGCTCACAAGTTACCTTACACGATCATCAGATTATACCAGGTGTTCCTAAAATTTCTCACTTTCAAGGGATCCTCAAGTGACTTAGAAATTGTCTTCACAGCATTCCTAACTCCAAAGAAATAATCAGCTGCTTTATGTACTAAATAGTTAGGTCCATACAACTTAGTAAGTTGGGTGTTTTTTTTTTTTTTTGTCCTAAAAATTTAGTAGCCATTTGAAAAAATAATGTGCATAAACTGAAAGAAAACCTGCTTTTTTTCATCGTTAAATAACCACAAGCACTTATTAATCAGGATGTGTGCATCCTAGTCCCTTGCACAACTTTGGGATCAGTGTGGACTGGCGCCCACAACCCTCACCCACCTGGTGTTCCAGGTGCTGATTGCTGTTTAACACAGCCGCTGTCAAAATCCAGCAATTACATATGCCCCCCTGGAAGGGGATGTAGTCCAGTCATACTGAAGAAACCGTGAAGTATCTTGGGCTGATAGTTTTTGTGGTTTTCAACAAATATTGAATATTACTATACTGAGGCGACTTCACACACACACACACACACACACACACACTTGCCTCAAAAACTGAACATTTTTTTGAGCCACCCTAAGGTAACTTCACTCTGTTTGGAAACTACAGGTTCATACCCTTTATAAAGGACTAATTGTCAACAAAGGCAAAGTATTCCAAAAGAAGAGAAAACTCTGCAAGAAGCCCTACAAACAGTGTAACAAAATTTCCCTTAGATATTGAAGAGAAATCAGTTCTTCTCTGGCTTGTTAGGACAAAAGCAAATCCTTGTTAAACTAATATTAAGATTCTTAAAATGCTATGATCTTTTGAAAGAAAATTATCTTCCTAATATTTCCCCAGTAACAATCCATCAGTTTCCTTGCAATAAAAGAGACGTAGTGTGTAATTATTGTTGTTCTTCGATTTTCTCTCCTTCACCTTCTATTTCCTTGACATCCCATTTTAAATGAAATGTAAGGAACAATTTGGAACATTCAGCCTTCACCAAAAAAAGGAACCTTGATTGATTCAAAGTTTTACTTTATGTACCTACAATTTCCCAGTAGTCCTATTTCTGAATCAGAATTTGAATAATCTTTACAACTTGTATTCCTCCCAAACTCAGATTTAATGACTCGGTTGGTTCAGAAAGAGGAGTAACAGCTGCAGCTCATCCCGCCGTGCTGTTCAGTAATGACAATGTTCTACCACATTAGCAATTGTGTCATTAATAAAAAGAAGCCCATAGGATTAACCAAAGACAGCTGACTTTAGTCAAATGTAGGTCAGGCTTTGTTTGCTCAGAAGCCGGTAATAAATTCCCAGGTAAGTGCTCTCGTGTGTCACACATACGTGTCAGGAGCATAATTTCAGACCCACTTAATGATTCACATTTTTAAGTTTCTCTAAGCCATTTTTGAATTATTGCTAAGCATTAAGTCCACTGCCAAGCCTACAGGCTCCTTAAAATTATTAACTTATGTGACATTATAGCATGTTTTTCCTTTAGACACCACTTAAGAACACCTTGGAGGATTTCGCGTTCACCTTCCAGAAATCGAAGTTCTTACTAGAAGACGCTCAAGGGTCACCCCTAATTTATAGCATAATTATGGGGGAAGGGGTGTTGATGGCTAAGCCAGCCATCTGTAATTGCCAAGTCCTCCTTGTCTCAGAAAATACTATTGTAAGCCTAACGTGAATATTGCATTCTTAATCAAGTCTTGTGGTAGGCTTTATAGGAATAAGATGTCTAGAACCCACAAAGCTAAAAATATATTTTAAAAATTTAAACACTGTGGAAAACAGTGTAGCCATCTCTTAAAAGATTACCATGTGACCCAGCCATGGCTTCCAAGCTATTTGTCTAAGAAATAGAACCACATGGGCACAAAAAGGTCCACACAAAAAGCAGCTCTAGTCATAACGGCCCCAAACTGGAAACAACCCAGACCAACAGGAGGCTGGCCAAACGACGGTGTATTCATGCACCAGAAAACACCTCAGCCATAAAAAGGACGGAAGCCTAGATCTGTGCAACCACTGCAGACAAACTTCTAGAACACTGTTAGGTCAGAAAACATCACATACAAAATAGTACACATTGCATGATTCCATTTATGAGATATTCTAGGACAGTCGAAACCAGGCTATGGTGATAAATCAGAAGAGTGGAGGAGGGGGTCACAGAATGACGAAGGATTGTCTGAAAAAAGCACATGTTCTGAATGATGGACAGTTTTCTATCTCATTCGGATGAGGTTCTGTGCATGGATACATTTGTAGAATTTTTAAAAATATATATTTAAGATCTGTCCATTAAGAAGACATTATAATGAGGGTAGGGCAGGCACATGGATGTTAGGAAGCAACTGAGGCAGTCACACTCAGCCTCTGATCAGCGTCACAGCGGGCCCCCCTCAGAGTTAGAGAGGCCACTGGTCAGCGTCACAGCGGGCCCCCTCAGAGTTAGAGAGGCCACTGGTGAGCGTCACAGCGGGCCCCCCTCAGAGTTAGAGAGGCCACTGGTGAGCGTCACAGCGGGCCCCCCTCAGAGTTAGAGAGGCCACTGGTGAGCGTCACAGCGGGCCCCCCTCAGAGTTAGAGAGGCCACTGGTGAGCGTCACAGCGGGCCCCCCTCAGAGTTAGAGAGGCCACTGGTGAGGGTCACAGCGGGCCCCCTCAGCGTTACAGACGCCACTGGTGAGGGTCACAGCGGGCCCCCCTCAGCGTTACAGACGCCACAGGTGAGCATCACAGCAGACCCCCCTCAAAGTTAGAGACCCCACTGGTGAGCGTCACAGCGGGCCCCCCTGAGAGTTAGAGAGGCCACAGGTCAGCGTCACAGCGGGCCCCCCCAGAGTTAGAGAGGCCACTGGTCAGCGTCACAGCGGGCCCCCCCAGAGTTAGAGAGGCCACTGGTCAGCGTCACAGCGGGCCCCCTCAGAGTTAGAGAGGCCACTGGTGAGCGTCACAGCGGGCCCCCCTCAGAGTTAGAGAGGCCACTGGTCAGCGTCACAGTGGGCCCCCTCAGAGTTAGAGACGCCACAGGTCACCGTCACAGCGGGCCCCCCTCAGCGTTAGAGAGGCCACTGGTCAGCATCACAGCGGGCCCCCCTCAGCGTTAGTGATACCGCTGGTCGTCATCACAGCGGGCCCCTCTTCTAAGTTAGCGGTCCCACTCGTCCGACCTTCACGACAGGACTGGGCGACCTCACTTTCCCTTTTCACTTTCCTGCACTGGAGACAGCAATGCACCCCACTCCCGTGCTCTTGCCTGGAGAATCCCAGGGACGGGGGAGCCTGGCGGGCTGCCTTCTGTGGGGTCGCACAGGGTCGGACACGACGGAAGCGACTTCGCAGCAGCAGCAGCGGCGGCGGTCCCACTCAGCCGTTGGTTGGTGGTGCAGAGTGCCCTCCCATCCCCCTTCTTCTGTGTAAAAGGAGCCAAAATCAGACTGAGGGAATATGTTTTTTTGGTTTTGGTTTTTTTGTCTTTTTTTAAATAAATTTGTCTGCCATGTCTCTGTCTGCTAGCTTTCTGATTAAAGTCGTTGCTCACTGCCCCCAAAATCTCATCTCCCGATTTATTGGCGTGTTGGGTGCAAACAGAGCAAGCGTGGGCTCCAGGTCACTCTTCCCCTGTCCCATCCTGCACAGATCTCTGCACTGAGGCAGCTCAGTGGTGCCCCATCCCTGCCCCTGAGCCTCTGGTTGTATTGCCTGTGTATCTGAATTTTATATCAGTCTGTCCCCACCCCACCATGACCAAATTCATCCCAGTTTTCAGAACCCACTTCAGCCAACACCTCCCTGTCAAGAAAGTTTCCCTCTGTCCTCACCCAGAGGAATCTTCCTGTTATAAATACTCACCATGCTGAACGCCCAGTTTCTTATCATAATCATCACTATCTATCTTATGTTGTGAAATGGTTTTGACTCCAGCTCCAGCCAGAATCACTAGCTTCAAACCACTTATCTGCTCAGCTGTCAGAATTTAGCCAAGTTACATCATCTCTCTATGCTTCTGTTTCTTCATCTGCAAAAAAATAAAGCAGCAACTCTCTTATAAGATGGTTATAAGCAGAAAATGAAATAATGTACACAAAATGCTCAGTCTGACACATTAAGTTTTCAGGAAAATTTATGCCAAAATCTGTTAGCCAAAAGAGAATACATTCTCTAAGTTATAGAACTATATTTCAAGAATTGAAAGAAGTTGTAAATGGAAACTTTTTGAGGAACTATCAAGATATTCCAGAAGGTTGGAAGTGGATTACTTTTTCTGCAGTTTCCAAAATAGGCCATAAAACTGAAGAATGGTGGTGTTAATTCTAGGTAGGAAGACTCTGTGAAAAAACAAAATAAAAATTTTTTAAAAGGAGAGGTCATCTAGGTACAGAAGAGAAATAAAAACACACATCCACACCAAGATTCACACATGAATAGTCATAACAGCTATACTCATCAGAGCTCAAAACTAGAAAAATGTCTACCAATAGGTATCTGCAACAGGATACCACTCAGCGATAAGAAGGAACACAGTCCCGGGAGAACAGCAGTATGGACGAGCCTCAGAACCATTGCGTTGAGTGAAAAAAACAAAACACAAGAAAGTACACACTGTATAAGCACATCTGTAACACACTCTAGGAAAAGCAAGTAACCTATGATGACAGAAAGGAGTTCAGAGTCTGCCTGAGGACCAAGGATGGAAGAGAAAAGCGATGGAGAAAGGACAAGAGGAAGCCTTGGAAGGTGGTGGAAATGTCCTGAGGCTCCATCATGGGGGTGGTTTCAATGGTACATCAAAATGCATCAAATTATACATTTGCATACGATTATACATCTCTTAAATTATATATCTCATAAGTCTGTCAAAATGCATCAAAGAATACATTAAATATTTTTAATTCATTGAAGTATCATTGATTTACAAAACTGTTGACGTCTTCTACATAGCAAAGTGATTCAGCCATATATATTTTTCATATTTTCTTCCGTTACAGCTTATTGTAGGATACTGAGTATAGTTCCCTGTGCTCCACAGTAGGACCTTGTTATTTATCCTTCCCATATGTAATAGTTTGCGTCTGCTAATTCTAAACTCACATTCCATCCCTCCCTCACACCCCTCCTCCTCGGCAAGCACAAGTCTCTGAGTCTGTTTTTGTTTTGTAGATGTGTTGATTTCCATCACATTTTAGATTCCACATATAAGTGATAACATATGCAAAATTATACATTTTAAGCGAGTGTAATTTGTTGTTCATGAATTATAACCTCAATCAAACTAATTCTCAAAAAAGAAATCATGAAAACACAAAATGACATTTTAAAGTCAGTTAAGAGCCTAGAAAAGGTCTGTTTGGGACACAATATATTTTCATTGAGAAAATGTTGTATTTGCCTGATAGTTTTTCTTCCCCAACAGGGTTCCTGGGCCACGAGATCTGGGATGTGCCGTAGAGGAAAAGTGCGTGGACTTCAGCAGATGTGTGGAGAACTATTTTCACAGTATACTGTTGGATTAGATGAAGTTTCGCGGCCAGGGGCAAGAACACTTTGCGTGCCGGGTGGCAGTTCCTGCGTGGCCCTGAAGACCTCCAGCGGCAGATCGCAGGGACTGCATTCAGTCCACTTAACGTTGTCATCAGTTATTTGCCTGAACACCTAAGGGCACCAACATCACCTTTGTGTTGACTGAACACTGCTATGTTAGGAAGGAGATGATGACCTAAAATATCTTATAGGCTGAACAGTAGTTTAGATCTAATAAGTCTAAACCTGACAAGGACAGCTTTCAATATTAAGTAGATAAATTGAGTCCAAACGTGAGCTTTCTGAGTATAGGACACAAGTGCCATGTCATACCAACGGGACAGTAGAAGAGGAAGCCTCAGAGTCGTAGTCGATAATAAGTTCAGGGTCCGTTAGCAATGAAATGTAGCTTTGCAGGAAGTCAGCATGACCTTGGGTTATATCAAGAAAGATGTAAGCTTTTATAGAAAGGAGGTGAAACTCTTGTTCTGTATTCTGTCCTGCTGCTGCTGCTGCTGCTGCTAAGTCACTTCAGTCGTGTCCAACTCTGTGCGATCCCATAGACGGCAGCCCACCAGGCTCCCTCGTCCCTAGGATTCTCCAGGCAAGAACACTGGAGTGGGTTGCCATTTCCGTCTCCAATGCAGGAAAGTAAAAAGTGAAAGTGAAGTCGCTCAGTCGGGTCCGACTCCTAGCGACCCCATGAACTGCAGCCCACCAGGATCCTCCGTCCACGGGATTTTCCAGGCAAGAGTACTGGAGTGGGGTGCCATTACCTTCTCCATATTCTATAATAGACTTATATTAAAATATTATGTTATGTTCTTGGTAGGATACCTACGGTAGGGGGAGGATTAAAACTAGATCAGAGGAAGGGGGATAAAAGTGTTTTTTTAAATCCACATTTTCTTAAGGACAGGGACAATGTCTTCATCATCTCAGCATCACTAGGACCCATCACAGTTTCTGGCATGACCATAACTATTGTTGTTCCAGTTAATGCTGCAGGCATCTTGATAAAACTTGGACTGATGCCACGTGGGAAAGCAACAAGGACTTTCAAGCTGAGAGAAGACTGAAGGAATGGGATGTGGGGTGACACGGGAGAGCAAAGTAAGATGAGCCTCTGGGTATGGGCGAGATTGCAAGCGGCTGCAAGATGTCTGTCCAGTCCCTAAATCAAGAAGCGGAGCTTACAGTGTGTCTTTTTTATCACACACAGGAATTTCTCTGTGGCATACACTTAGGAATAAAATTTAGGGTTTTAGAACATTTCAAAATGATCTTTAAATGAGACATTGCAAATTCTGTCTGTAAAGTAAGTAATGTTCTTTCTAATTGAGTTGTTATTAATATATGACACATTAGCTTCAGGTGTACATCATAACAACTGTTTTACAAACTGACCTCTCTCTACTGCAATGACGTCGGGTCCTCTTTTCTCCATGTGCTGGCCAACAAACAAAATTACATCATCATTAAAATATACGACATCTGACAGCCCTGAAATATTATCTTCTTCTAATTCAAATTACTTAATATGAAGTTCAACATCTTTCACGTACTTCATTCGCTACTGGCTTTCCTCCTCCCCAAGTCTACAGTCACACCTTCTAAGCGCTACTTTCTATTGGTTCCTTTACTTTATTCCATTTATTCAAGTGTCCTTTATATAGTCTAGGCACTAATCCTTTTAAATATTTGTATGTTTACAATACCTATTTATGGCACAGGAAAGTTGTTTCCAATGGAAGTTTATAAGTCATGGGAAATGTATTTAATAAAAAAATATTTATATTATCCTTTTTAAAAAAATAGAGCTGTATTTCTACCCTCCTGAATCTGGGCTCACGCTACGATGACTTTGACCAAGAGAATGGGGAGAAAGTGGCATGGTACCAGTTCCAGACTGGCAGCTTCCATTCCCTCCTACTTAGAACCTGGCCACCCTGTTAGAAGGAGTCTCCAGTGGCCACAAGGGCAGACACACATAGGGCAGCGCTGAGGGGCCAGCCAGCAGTCCCACGGCGCTCCCTGCAAGCCCATCTAAGTGATCCACTTGGATATAGATCCTCACTTCAGCAAGCTACCCTGGCCGACACCACATGGAGCAAAAATAAGATTTTCCCCCACTGAGTTTGGCCAGACTGCAAGATCATTAGCAATAAAAGTTACCGTCATTGTGTTGAACCGTGGTGATTTGTTAGGGGGCAAGAGAAAATTGAAACAGTAAGCATCTTCAAATCTATGAAGCGCTTCATAGACTTGGCCCTGTGGGCTAGAATTAGGACCAATATGGAGGATTAGAACCAACGTGCATAACTTGATGAGACTCAGAGAGGAGCTCCCAAGAGAAGATTAGGCAGAGAAATTCAGAAGAGCGTGCTAGAGTTGGACTGGCCTCAGGAGATAAACCAAGAACCTAGATTACGATGCTCAGAGGACCTGGCTGTTTAGACGTGGTCTCAGATGGCATCAGTGCCCAAGGTTCTGCCTGCATAGCAGATGTGGGCATCACAGTGCTGGGCTGGGGAGCAGGGCAGTGGGCAGGATTCAGGTTGAATCTGTCCATCCAATGGCTGGGGATAGACGGATGGGAAAGGACTGAAAAGTGGCCTGGGCCCCAATCAGTATGATACTCAGGCTGGGGTATCAACCTCGAGGCAAAATCAGAGAGGAACAGAGGAACAAGGCTGGGCAGCAGAGTGGGAGCGCTAAGGGTGCCACCTGGGATAGGGACAGGCCTTTCACCTGCCAGACATCAGCCTCGGTCTTGATCCTAACCTCGGATGGGAGTGAAGATCCTAACGTGTCTTCAGGCTAGATTAAGATTAGCTCAGAAACCAGGCAATGAGAAACTGGCTCAGGAACTGGGATGGACAAGTAGGTGAAAAGCAGCTATTCAAAATCCTTAGCTGTATGGGGGTCAGACAAGAGGCTTCTGAGGGGAATTAGTGAAAAAGAAACACAAAGAAACTTCTCATTGAGAAGGGTGTCCATGATGTGAAAAACGGACTCATTGGAAAAGACCCTGATTCTGGGAAAGACTGAAGGCAGGAGAAGGGGACAACAGAGGATGAGATGGTTGGATGGCATCACCAATTCGATGGGCATGAGTTTGAGTAAACTCTGGGAGTTGGTGATGGACAGGGAAGCCTGGCGTGCTACAGTCTATGGGGTCGTAAGGAGCCAGACACAACTGAGTGACTGAACTGAACTGATTCCCATGATTGCAAAAACTGGCCAGAAGAGCTATAGAGAAGATGCCGGTCTCCCTAAAGTGACTTCTTCCCGTACTTTCCCCTTAACTATTCTTTAGCCCCGCTGCCTTTGCCCTTTCTAAGATATATCTAGTTTGGTCCTGCCTCAGGGTTTTTGTATCAGCTGTTCCCCAGGCTGCTGTAGATCTCTATGGGTCTTTCCCTCACCCCTTCCTGGTCTATTCCAATGCCACCTCCTATTCCCACCCAACCTAAGATTTCCTGGAATTGAAAATACACAATAAGAGGGGAAATTGCTTGCACAGAGTACATAGGTGCTCAACAAGGAAGGGGTGGATGGATGGACAAATGAGTGGATAGATGGGTGGAGAGACAAATGGATGAATGGATGGACAGATGGGTACATTCATGGATGGACAAATGGATGGATGGATGGATGCAGCCTAACGTTTAGAATACTCAGCACTACCTGTCCATGAACACATTGGCACAATGTAATACACTGGACTCCAAAGGAAAAAGTAAAATGTATTTTCGTCTCTAAGAGTTTACCAAACAATTATCTGGAATGCCCTAATATATTCTGTATATTCATGCTTAAGAAAACAATTTCCTAAGAGAATTAAATTTCATATCAGAATCTCGTTATTCACTCTGACTGGCTGAATATGAGCAGGCATCACCACGACCCTGTATCACTCGGAACTCACTAAGCCCAGCGCAGCTCTGCTCTGACCATCTGGAACCCCAAGCCCCGGGACAAGAGGAGAAACTCAAGTTACAGAGAAGCAGTGACCAGCCGGCGTCCAGAAGTCTTTCCTCTCAGCTACTTTCTCATTTACATTTGGCTGGACATACCTTGCACCTGCTTTTTACCTCCTATCACACACTGTCAACATGGGATATTTCTACAGACCTCTGACACAGAATGTAGACTGTCCCCTCAATGACAGGCAAAAGTTTCATCTAAATAAATTTTCTAACATCTTGTTATACAACGAGCATCCTGCTCTCTAAGGCAGAGAGCGAAGATCTGAGCTCTAGGGTGGGGTTTATAAATTTCTTTAACACTGATCCAGAGGCAGAAAAACATTTTACATCACTACGTAGTACTCAGAGTACATGGAAAACATTTGCCTGTGTCCATGAATTCTAATATTTCTTATTTTACTTCATTTTTAAGCTTACTGATCAGAACCCTGTCCTCTGATTTGATGACACACATGCATGGAGGCTGAAGTTTTGAAAAGCCCTGCTTAACAAATAATTATCATTAGTACTTACAGAGAGTGTGTACCAAGTGCCCAAAAACAGTTATCAAAGTGAGAAGCAAAGCCCAGAGCCCCCAAACCTATAAATAATGTAACCATTTTGTTACATTATTTATTTTGTAAGAATGAAATTACTGAGTTAATACATGATGGATGAGATTAGCTAAATGCAGCAATTAATGCACGCCAACGTAGAACTCTAGGGATTTGTAAGTATGGAAGTCCAATCCAGGTGTCCTGGATTATCATTTTAATGTGGAACTGGAGACACGACAGCTTCGGTTTGCCTTGTCGGGAGAAATCCTGTTGATAGCAGAAACTGCTCCTTTTGCGATCATGTAAGTAGGGAGTCAAAATCCAAGGACTTTTTCGTGGGTGCCACATCCAGGGCCTCTGAGCACAAACACACAGCCCGCTTGGCGGCTCAGGGACCAGGGCAGCAGCGCGTCTCATCTCGTGGCTCAGTGACACTCATCGCTTTCCCTCCTCCACCCTCCATGCAGCTTGGGATTTAGACATCTCTTTCCTACACACGTTTTCCTAGAGCAGTCGGAACACACTCTGCAGCTAATACGAATTTCCCTTTGGTCTCTAAGATTTTCCCTTGTAGATGAATAGTTTGGGGTCTTGGGGTATATTTATCAGTCCTGTGGGCTGGATTATCTGACCCCTTTCACACTGAGTGAAATATCACGGTTGTGCAAAGCTGAGAACGTGGCAGCCCTGAGGGGACAATGACACCCGGGACAGCCAGCCTGGGCAGCCCGCCAGCCGCCCCTCCCCCAGGACACACCCTCTCTCACCTCCCTCTCTGCACCTGGAGCGAGTTACTCGGAGGCTGATAAACGACAAATCAAATAAAAAAGCATTGCTTTTGTGAAGGAAAGCATTGACCCGGCCCTCCCCTAGTCAGCTGGAGGGATGAGCGTCACTGAGACCACGTCAAGCTTCTTCTCCCATGAGGGCTGCGTGTGGGCCAGCCGAGCACGGACCGAAGTGGTCTTATTCTTTTATGATTTAATTAAGTCATTATTTGGGGCTGCCCTGGGTCTTAAAGCTGCTTTGCGAGGGTGTTCATGTGCGGCGAGTGGGCGCGCCTCTCCCGCAGCGGGCGGGCTCCCCACTGCGTGGCTTGCCTCTGGGACACGGGCTCAGAGGTTGAGGCCCACAGGCGTCAATGCTCCGAGGCGTGGGGGGAATCTTCCCGGACCAGGGATCGAACCGTGTGCCCTGCCTCGGCAAGCAGATTCTTATCCACTGAGCCACCAAGTAAGTTCCTAAAGTGGATATTTTTAAGAGAAGACAGATCGACCTGGATCACAGGCTCTGAGGTCCATAGGCTGCCTTAGAGCTTCCAGTTAGCTGCTAGGCCTGGGCTGGCATTGATCCCCACCCTTCTTCATTCATTTCCACATGTCGCATGAGGTTCGGGGGTCACCAAGGAGACAGGGCTGTACCCTCAGGAAGCTCGAAGACTGGTAGGGTAAGGGATACATACCGTCGCTTGCAATAGACCACCATGCATCAGGCACGACCCACTCAACCTGGGGGAGGCCAGTGAAAGACGATTTCGCAGGGAGACCCTTCAGGCGGGCTCCGGGGGGGACTGGAGACCACCAAGCCGGCAGCGAAGGACTGCAGGAGGGCGAGCCTGCCCGGGGGTGGGTGCCGGCCTCCTCACCGCGGCTCTCGAAAGTGGAGGGAGGCGGTTTTGTTATCACAGAATTGCTTTGTTTATTTGTTGCCAGGTTAAGTACACGATTTATCTGTACTAATTGTGAAATTCATCTTTTTCTCCTTTTTCCCAAAATATATTTTTTCTAATTCTCAACTGGCATATAGTTGCTTTACAATGCTGTGTTAACTTCTGCTCGACAGAAAAGTAACGCAGTTATGCCTACACACACATGTATATATGTGATGGATAGATATAGATATAGATGAGGCTTCCCTGGTGGCTCAGACGGTAAAGCGTCTGTCTGCAGAGCGGGAGACCCAGGTTCGATCCCTGTGCTGGGAAGATCTCCTGGAGAATATCTATATCTATATATCTGTATCTGTATCTGTATCTATATATCTATATCTATATATCTATATCTGTATCTGTATCTGTATCTATATCTGTATCTGTATCTGTATCTATATATATATCTGTATCTGTATCTGTATCTATATCTGTATCTGTATCTGTATCTGTATCTATATCTGTATCTGTATCTGTATCTATATATATATCTGTGTCTGTATCTGTATCTGTATCTGTATCTGTATCTATATCTGTATCTGTATCTATATCTATACACACTTTGTTTTTTATATCCTTTGCCATTACGGCTTCTCCCAAGATCGTGAATATAGGTCCTCGTGCTGTACAGCAAGACCTCATTGTTTATCCACTCTGTGCATTGTAGTCATGGTAGTTCGCATCTGCTAATTCCCAACTCCCGGCCAGCCCTCCGCACCCTCCCCTCCCCCTCGGCAACCCCGGCCTGTTCTCTCTGTCCACGATTCTGACTGTTTCATAGACAGGGTCATCTGTGTCATAGTTTAGATTCCACATGTAAGTGACATCACATGGTGTTCCTCTTTCGCTTTCTAACTCGCTTCACTTAGCACGCCCATCTGCCTCTATGCTGCAAATGGCATTGTTTTGTGCTCTGATCAAGCTCTTTCTTTGGCGAAGGTTTTCTCCAGACATGAAGCAGGCTGAGGACACGGGCAGTAAAGAGTCCTGTTCTGGTTTATACATCCCCACCACGCCCGACTGGCAGCTCAGAGTGTGCTGCTGGTGCGAAAACAGCACAGTCAACAGCTCTGGGCTTCCATGACTGAACAGGCAATACAGCTTTTCATTTTCACTCACAAAAGTGGCTCCTAATTGCTCTATAAACTCAAAATAAAGAGGACAAGGAATGGATGAGCTTTTGGAAACAAAGAAATCAGAAAGTAGTTGATTATACTGTGCATATTCATTCTCATACATGAGGCTATTTGAAAACCTACAAACACCACATTTTGTTCAAAGCTTTCTTGATGTTTTAATGTAAGAACACTGCCTCCTTATTTTTTTAAACTTTTTAGATTGTATTGGGGTATAGCTGATTAACAATGTTGTGACAGTTTCAGGTGAACAGGGAAGGGACTCAGCCATGCATGTACACGAGTCCACTCTCCCCCAAGCTCCCCTGCCACCAGGCTGCCACTCAGCCATGCATGTACACGAGTCCACTCTCCCCCAAGCTCCCCTGCCACCAGGCTGCCACTCAGCCATGCATGTACACGAGTCCACTCTCCCCCAAGCTCCCCTGCCACCAGGCTGCCACTCAGCCATGCATGTACACGAGTCCACTCTCCCCCAAGCTCCCCTGCCACCAGGCTGCCACTCAGCCATGCATGTACACGAGTCCACTCTCCCCCAAGCTCCCCTGCCACCAGGCTGCCACTCAGCCATGCATGTACACGAGTCCACTCTCCCCCAAGCTCCCCTGCCACCAGGCTGCCACTCAGCCATGCATGTACACGAGTCCACTCTCCCCCAAGCTCCCCTGCCACCAGGCTGCCACTCAGCCATGCATGTACACGAGTCCACTCTCCCCCAAGCTCCCCTGCCACCAGGCTGCCACTCAGCCATGCATGTACACGAGTCCACTCTCCCCCAAGCTCCCCTGCCACCAGGCTGCCACTCAGCCATGCATGTACACGAGTCCACTCTCCCCCAAGCTCCCCTGCCACCAGGCTGCCACTCAGCCATGCATGTACACGAGTCCACTCTCCCCCAAGCTCCCCTGCCACCAGGCTGCCACTCAGCCATGCATGTACACGAGTCCACTCTCCCCCAAGCTCCCCTGCCACCAGGCTGCCACTCAGCCATGCATGTACACGAGTCCACTCTCCCCCAAGCTCCCCTGCCACCAGGCTGCCACTCAGCCATGCATGTACACGAGTCCACTCTCCCCCAAGCTCCCCTGCCACCAGGCTGCCACTCAGCCATGCATGTACACGAGTCCACTCTCCCCCAAGCTCCCCTGCCACCAGGCTGCCACTCAGCCATGCATGTACACGAGTCCACTCTCCCCCAAGCTCCCCTGCCACCAGGCTGCCACTCAGCCATGCATGTACACGAGTCCACTCTCCCCCAAGCTCCCCTGCCACCAGGCTGCCACTCAGCCATGCATGTACACGAGTCCACTCTCCCCCAAGCTCCCCTGCCACCAGGCTGCCACTCAGCCATGCATGTACACGAGTCCACTCTCCCCCAAGCTCCCCTGCCACCAGGCTGCCACTCAGCCATGCATGTACACGAGTCCCCTCTCCCCCAAGCTCCCCTGCCACCAGGCTGCCAAGTAGCATTGAGCCCTTGTCGGTTATCCGTTTTAAACACAGCATGTGTATATGCCTTTGTACATGTCGATCCCAAACTCCCTAAGTATTCCCTCTGCCCATCTTCCCCCCCACCTCACTTCACCGCTCCCACCCCACAACCGAAAGTTCCTCCTCTGAGTCTGTGAGTTTGTTTCTATTTTGTAAGTTCATTTGTACCATTTAGTCTTAGATTCCACAGAGAAGGGATGTCACACAATATTTCTCCCTCTCTGTTTGACTGACTTCACTCAGAATGACAATCTCCTGGCCTATCCATGTTGCTGCAAATCTGCCTCCCTGTTTTTAATCTTTCAAGAGTGTAGAGAAAAATGGAAATTTGGGGTTTTGCTTAAGGGATGATTCTATTTTGATATGACAATGATTATTTTTACATGTATGACTTATGTAGCAATGCAAGGCTTACAAACACTTCCCTGACTCCAAGACTTTTGAAAACTGCTGAGTCACTGCAACCAGATTAATGAGGATGTGGTCAATTGACACGTAAAGTAACATGACATTGAGGAGTGAAACCAACTTCTTTGTTTTCCAGAAAAGTTGACTAAGATGATTCATAAACTACAAAGTATAACCAGAAGATCAAAAAAATTTCTGTATTTTCATGTTCAGTGTATTTAAATGTGATTTTAAAAGCAGCAAGCCCATTTGTATCCTCTCTTAGCAATGAACTCACTCTTGCATTTAGAAATTCTCTCCACAGTCCCATTTCTCTGTGTTCAGTGAGCTGATGACACCGCCATCCCTGGGGTAACCTCCTACAAATCAAGCACAGAGAATTGCCCAGCAACAGTGCTGGGCAGGAGACAGGGGCTGAGGCTCAAAAGCTCCATTTTCACTGCAATACTGAATTAACTGATAATCAGGGTGTTTTGTTTGTTTGTTTCTGGAATTCTTTGGATGACTGTATTTGCTCATAGAGATAAATAGATGTAGCCATTCAACATACTTTGCTAAGTGCCTCCTTGGAGATTTCATGCTAGTTCTTATTTTTGAGAGTAGAGATAAGTGATGCGTCATATCGACTAAGCGACTTAGATAAAAGTCATTTAGCCTCCCGTAGCCCCTGTTTCCTTATCTCTGGGTCCCAGGGCTCTTACCCCTGCATGGTTCTGCACTTCTTTTACTCACACCCAGTCTCTGACTTCTTTACCATCATTTAGAGGCTTCAACTGTGTCACCTGGAGCTCATAGTCGGTTCTCAGCCAGATCACCAAATCTGACAGTTTTAAGAGTTCCTGAACTTTCTTGTTCTGGCAAAGCCCAACCATCCTGCGATGGCGCTCTTTCTACACAGCTCTCAAGTTGCTTATTGAGATGTGCACATGTAGCCTGTTTTTCTCTGACATCCTGCCTGTCCTTTTTTTCACCAAGTTGCTTCCTCCGGAAGATTTCTAACTCCTGTGAAGAGGGGCACCACCCAAGGACACCACTCGCTAATCCCCTGGCTGTACTGTCCATGGGCTGACGTTTCACACCCCCCTCTTCCTTGATTGTTTGAGTACAAGGCTCTCTGCTACCTTATTTAATTATTAAAGTACAGCTGATTTACAATATTATATTAGTTACAGATATACAACATAGTGATTCAAGATTTTTTTTATAGATTATACTCCATTTAATGTTATTACACAATGCTGGTTATTTCTTCTTGTACTACACAGTATATCCATATTGCTTATCTAGTATTTACTGCTCCCTTCCTACCCAGCTCTGCATGGATTTTCTTTGCCTGCCTACCTGCTAACTTGCTTCAGTTGTGTCTGACTCTTGGTGACCCTATGGACTGCAGCCCACCAGGCTCCTGTGTCAAGGCTAAAATAATGGAGTGAGTTGTCAGGCCCTCCTCCAGGGGATCCTCCCAACCCAGGGATAGAAACCCCATCTCCTGCATTGCTGGTGGACTCTTCACTGCTGAGCCCCTGGGGAAGCCTGGCTCTTTCTTTACACTGCTGGTTGTTGAAGAGCCCCTCTGTCGGCCTCCACGTTGCCTTTAGGGCAAGTCGCTCCACACAGGGGTGTATTTTTGATGTGTTCATGGTGGGAGGTGAGCTCAGCATCCTTCTTATCCACCATCTCGATCTCCTCCTCTGCCACCTTCTTTAAGAAATAAACAACTTTAAATAAAAGACCTTGCTTTCTAGCACAAACTTTGTAGCAAAAGTAACACAGAAAGACAGCCATTTTATCTATGTTTTTGATAAGCGTATAAATTTGTATAACCTTTTGAAAAAGCAATTTGAACATATCAAGAGCCTTATATTAGTTATCTGTTTTTACACTGAAAATTACCCCCAAAACAACAGGGATTTTTCACCCCCCAGTTTCTGCAGGTTAGGACTTTGGGAGCAGCTTAGCTGGGTGTTCCTAGTTCAAGTTCTTTGGTAAGGCTGTCGTCAACCCATGTGCCTAGGGCTACATCCATCTGAAGGTTTGTCTGAGGCTACGGGCTTTTCTTCCCAAATGACTCACTTGCCTGGCTGGAGGCTGGTCACCCCATGAACCTTTCCACAAGACTGCTTGAGCATGTCACCTGGCGTACTCGGAACACATGGCCCAAGAAAAAGCAAGGAAGAAGCCGCGGGCCTTTTATGACCCAGTCTCCAAAGTCACACCCATCACTTCTGCCGTAGCCTGTTCATTAGATGCAGGCCACTAAGCTTATCTCATTCTCATACTCAAGAGAAGGGCAAAGACACGGTGTAAAACCACAACAAGCTACAAGGCATCTTGGAGAAGCTGTCCAAAGCATACATATGCACAGACCTCTATAATGTTGTCCATCGCAGTGACACTTATAAAACAAAAGCATAAAAACCTGCAATAGCCAACAGCTGGGAAAGCGCTGAGCAGAGCCCAATGTGCACTTTATGCAGCAATTTCAAATACTGTTTTCCAAGAATATTCTATAGCATATGCAAAGGCTTTTATTGTAACATTAGAAAGGGAAAGCATTATATGAAAGAAGTATAGATGGAAAATATCCTAAAGAAATAAATCAAAATGTTAAAATCGGATACCTTTGGGTGTTAGGGTTGAAGGTGATTATTCTCGCCCTGCTTCTCAGGATTTCCACATAATGAAGCAGCCAGCTCCCTCTTTTCCTCTCTTTCCAACTTGTAGTGTATTTATATGCACTCTTTTCAAACTTGTACGTATAATAGTTTATTAATCAGTTTCCTCACTTTTAACAGAAGAATTTATTCTTTCCATGTTTACCTCATCTAATTAGTGATTTTTAAATTATGAAACCTCAGTCTGAAAGACACAGCAAATCAGACATGCCTATTCACTGCCCCCAGTGAGGAGAAGGCCAGCATTCACCTGCACACAGGTGTGGAGGCTGGTGGGATGCCGGGGCTCTGGGGTGAGACCAGCCCAGGCCGAGACCACCCCAGGCCATGACGGGCGTTCGCAGGCCCAGGCTCGCGTGCAGACAATGGTCAGCTGACCCCAGGGAGCGATTCCTGGACCAGAAGGCCGGATGCAGGCACTGCCAGCACAGCTCTTGGGAACTCGCCTTGGGACTCTCACAGCTGTCTTCTTATAGGTGCTCCCCTGAGAACGTTCCAGAAAGCAGACCCCCGGGAACCACTCTCATGGGTGAGAGGCACTCTCCCCTCTTCTCCGCACCATCAGCCTCCGCCCACCCCGTTCCATCCACATTTCCATTCTAGACAATTACAACTGATGCTGCCCCTGCTCCTCCCAGGTCCCGGGAATCCTCCTGACCAGCTCTGAGCATCCCTCCCCCAGCTTCAAGGTTCTTTGCGTCTATGGGCTCATACCTGCAACTTTCTTCAGGGGTTCCTTTTGAGCTACTGGACTGCGTTGCTGCAAACATGGAGAGTTGAAAGCACTTCTGAGTTCCTATCTGAGCCCTCACACCACACATCCTGGTCCCCAATACACACATACACACACACACACACACACACACACACACACACAGAAGTTCTTAGGCAATGATTGATTTAAGTAGGAATATGAAAACCCAGCTCCCCTTCTCAAGCCAGAGCAACCTTGAGGTGTATTTTACACTCTGAGCTACTGCAGGGATCTGTCTGAGGCTGGAACTTGGCCCAAAACATCTTTGAGTCTCAGTTTCTCCCCTTCCCTGTCTGGCTTTCGATTCTTCAGGGAGCTCTTTCATAATAAACTGACACAAATACCTCTTTTCACATTCGGCTTCTGGAAAACAGATGAAAAACTCAGTCTCAATGGGAGTTAGGTGCCTGGAGACCAGGGATGTTAAAAGTCCTTCAATGCCATAAAAACCTCACACAACAAAGAATGTCCCTCCCCAAGTGGCCAAAGGGCTTCCCAGGTGGTGCTAGTGGTAAAGAACCTGCTTGCCAGTTTCAGAGACATAAGAGACACGGGTTCCATCCCTGGATCTGGACTATCCCCTGGAGGAGGGCCTGGCAACCCACTCCAGTATTCTTGCCTGGAGAACCCCAGGGACAGAGGAGCCTGCTGGGCTACAGTCCACACGGTGGCAAAGAGTCAGTCACAGCTGAAGTGGCTTAGCACATAAGCCCAAATGCCCAAAGCATCGTGACCAAGAAACGCTGGAAAGAGCAGAGGAGACAAGGAGCGTGCAGCTCAGACCACGGATAAAGCACCAAGTTCAGACTTGATTGAGGAAGAGGAGTCAGCTAAGGACACTTAAGGAGGAAGTAGCCAGAGAGATGGGGAAAAACAGGAGATGGAAAACCAAGAAAGGTAGCTGTTTCAAGAAGAAGGGGGTCTCAGCGGTGTTAGCTGCCAGTGGTCACACAGGCAAGGACAGAGACCCGGTCGTTGAGTTTGCTGCATGGAGGTCTCTGGTGCCCTTGACAACTGCATTTTTTCAGGGCAGTGAGATTGGAGTCAGATAAAGGGAAGAATGAATGTGTGTAAAAGAACAAGAGAAAGCTGGTGAGCTCGTTCTTGAATGGATGTAGAATAATAGGAGGATGATTGCAGAGGAATCTGGGACAAAGGGAAATTCTTCGCTCAGGAGAGGAGAAAACAAGAGGAATACAGCTGGAGCCGAAAGGAAGTTTGGGAGTCTTTACCCTCCCCAGCCGCCCCATTCTGAGAAACAGAATGCCTCTTCTTCCCTCCAGAGCCCACCGCTGACTCCTCCCTAGAGAGAAGGAAATGCACTCATTTTGCAAAATAACTCATCCTTCTCAAACAGTGGATTGAAAGACCTCTTGCTAAAGCAGGCAGAAAGCGCATAGGAACAAGCCCTCCCCTCATATACACAGTCCTCAGGCCCTAAGTGGTCTTGAATAGTGACCAGGACAGGTGTGGGGAGCTGACCTTGATTTTTGAAAGACAAGAGTTTCCTCCCTTGGGAATTCCCTGGCGAGTCCGTGGTTAGGGCTGCATGTTTTCTCTGCAGGTTGAGGGCGCAGGTTCAACGCTTGGTTTGGGAAACTAAGATTCTGCAAAGGTGAAAAAAAAAGGAAAGGAAGGGAGAGAGTGAGGAAGGGAGGGAAGAAGGAAAGGAAAGAAGGAAGGAAATTTTTTTTTAAATCCTGTCTGGCCTCCTCTGGCCCTCTAGCTTACTATCCACGGAAGGGTGCAGCTCACATCTTTCAGGAAAGAACTTGCAGCAGGGAACGTGCTTAGCCCACCACCTGCGGCCGCTGCCTCTCTCAGATCCGCCGCTGCCTCTCTGAGATCCGCCGCTGCCTCTCTGAGATCCGCCGCACCGTCCACACTGGGTCGGTCCGCGGGGCTGTTCTCACGGATGCTTGCGCTCCGCCGTCTCCTCAGGCCGATGCAAGACCCCTCTGACTGGCCACCGTGGCTTTGGAGCTCCATCCGCGCAGCCGAGACCTTCTCAGCTGCGCTGCACCCCGAGGGTTCCCGAGGCTCCTCCCTCCCCTCCGCTCTCCTTTCGCAGGTGCCAGCCCCTCAGCCTGGCCTGAGGTTTCCTTCCAGTGGCTTCTACGGCCGCTCCTCCTGATATACCACGGGTACTTCCTACACTAAATCTCTCGCACTTCTAATTCTGTCTCGGCCAGCTTCCTACAGGACTAAAGCCAACACAGATCCCTCTTCCTCTGGATGTTGGACACATGGCTCCAGACAGAGGTCTTGTTAACTCACCAGTTTGAAGATTTTATCTACATTGCTTTTCAACCAAAGTCTTTGCGTCTGTTGGAATATCAAATCACATGCGTGTATTTCAAGAAGTAGATGGCTAATGTGTTGTCTGCCTAGTCACTCAGTTGTGTCCACCTCTTCTGTGACCCCATGGACTGTAGCCCCAGAGGCTCCTCTGTCCATGGGATTCTCCAGGCAAGAGTACTGGACTGGGTTGCCATTTCCTCCTCCAGGGATCCTCCTGACCCAGGGATGGAATCTGTCTCTCGCAGCTTCTGCACTGGCAGGTGGGTTCTTTACCACTGCATCACCTGGGAATTATTGGTGATTATTGGCAGCTATGCTCATTTTATAAAGGATTGTTATAACCTCTGGAGGATCGGGCTCCAACTCGTACCTGTCTCTTCCCTATCGCATAAGCCCAGTTCAATAGATTCTTATTTCTGCTGTTTGCTCATTTCCATCAAAGACACCACACTGCACAGTTGCTAAATGAATAGATTGGAATAATGTCATGGTACATACAAATGGAGCAAAGAGTGCTACCCAGGCATTCTGCCTCAGGAAGTTCCTTGATTAGCAACTAAAGCTAACTTAGGCAATAGGGGGGTTGTTGACATGATAGAGGGCAGGGCAAAGGGGCCTGAAAGAAGCCACTGGAAGTGGGGGCGGCAGGCTTGGGGATGGATGGAAAGAGCCAGGACACTGAGGACCATAAAGCTGGGAGCAGGGCTCAGCAACCACCTAGTGGTGGGAAATCCTGCTCAGACTCTGGCAGCGTGTTGGCCACTGTGGGAAATCCTGCTCGGACTCTGGCAGAGTGTTGGCCACTGCTGTAGTGTCACCTTCAACCATCTCTGACATCCGTGTGTCCACCTGGTTGAGCTCAAGTCAAACAGCTGCCATCTGACTGCACCAGGGAAAAGCCGAGAAGAGACCCAGGAAGTTCACCTTACAGACGGCAGGACAGGCATTATTACCAGCAAGGCTAAGAGCAAAGGGGAGAAGGAAAATTTCCTCAAAGGAACTCAAGTAGGTGTTGTGAAGGTGCCAAGTGCTGGAAGAGAAAAAGGAAAGGAAAAAGACAAACTCCACTGCACCCTTCTAGACCTCAAACCAACCCATTTCCATCATTCAAGTAGATTTAATTTCAAGTTCTGAGTCTGTTTCTGTTTTGTAAATAAATTTATTTCACCTGTACTCCAATAGAAATGTTTTCATTTAAAAAAGCAATATTCAAATCTAAAAAAGCAAGGCATAGAAAGTTTGTTCAAAGAAAATATCAGAGCAGTGGTTCTCAACTTTGGCTGATCAAAGAATCATCTGGGAACCTTTTATGAATCCTAGTGCTGAGGTCAAGAAAGTGTGAGTCTCTCAGTCACGTCTGACTCTTTACGACCCCATGGACTGTAGCCCACCAGGCTCCTCTATCCACGGAATTCTCCAGACAAAAATACTAGAGTGGGTAGCCATCCTCTTCTCTAGGGGATCTTCTAGACCCAGGGATCG
Source organism: Connochaetes taurinus (assembly GCA_006408615.1). NCBI lineage: Eukaryota > Metazoa > Chordata > Mammalia > Artiodactyla > Bovidae > Connochaetes > Connochaetes taurinus. The sequence goes on along the minus strand of SJXO01003427.1, from coordinate 34,213 downwards.
AACCTGGGTCACCTGCATTGCAGGCAAATTCTTTAGTGTCTGAACCACCAGGGAAGCCAATGAATTGACTTTGGTCAGGGGCAGTGGGTTCCAGGCAGCAGACCTCGCCAGACTTCGCAGGTGGCTCTAACACGGAGCCAAGACTGAAAACTAGACTTCCTTCCAGTGGAAAGTCCAACACATGGAACAGACAGAGCAGCGCTGCTCCAGCTGCACAGGGAGCTGGGCAGCATCCCATCCCCGTGGCCCCCAAAGCCTCTCCAAGGGACGCCTGAAACCAGCTCTTAAGATGCTTGCAATCATGCAGTTGCTGACTCCTGTTTTTCCCACAGCCCAGATACAATCTGTTGGCTTGGCTCAGCCTTCAAAAGATAATCAGAGTCTGGCCTCCTCTGCTCCCTCCTGCTGCCGCTCTCGACCAAGCCACTGCCATCTCAGCGTAGACTGTTGCAGTCGCTTCCCAATGAGTCTTTCCGCTTCTGCCCTTGCCTCCTGCCATCTGCTCTCAACACAGCAGCAGGAATAACCCTGAAATAAGGGCTTTCCCTAGTGGCTCAGATGGTAAAGAATCTGTCTGCAATGCAGGAGACACGGGTTTGATCCCTGGGTTGGGAAGACCTCCTGGAGAAGGAAATGGCAATCCGCCCCAGTCTTCAGGCCTGGAAAATTCCAAGGACAGAGGAGCCTGATGGGCTACAGTCCATGGGGTCCCAAAGAGTCTCAGCATGGCTCTCCTCCACCCAGAGCTCTGAAATGGCTCTAGACTTCATTCAGAGTAAAAGGCAAAACATCGGATTCTAGACCAGGGATCGGGAAAATTTTTGAGTGACTATTTCTGCTTATTTAGGCCGTACGGTCTCTGTCACAACTTTTCAGCTCTGCCACAGTAGCCGGAAAGCAGCTGTGGGTGATGTGGAAATGAACAAGCACGGCTGAGTGCCAGTAAGACCTGACGCACAATAACAGGCAGGAGGCCAGATGCGGCCACCAGACGTGTTTGCTGACCCCTCCCAGGGGGCACAAGCGGTAAAGAACCCGCCTGCCGATGCAGGAGACGTGAGAGACGCGGGTTCGATCCCTGGGTCAGGAAGATCCCCTGGAGTAGGGCTTAGCAACCCACTCCAGCATTCTTGCCTGGAGAATCCCGTGGACAGAGGAGCCTGGCGGGCTACAGTCTGTGGGGCTGCAGCCTATGGGGCTGCAGAGAGTCACACACGACTGAAGCCGCTTGGCAGGCATGCACGCATGCTACACACAGCAGAGCTTCCAGGGCCTCACCCCCTCTGTCCCCCCTGCCCCCTCTTTCCGGTCACACGGGCCTCCTGGGAGCTCCGGGAGTGCTCTAGCATCCCCCTGCCTCAGGAGCGTCCTGTGTCCTCCTGCCCTTGGAGTCTTCCTCTGGCTGGCCCCTCCCCTCCCTCCAGTCCCCTCACATCCCACCTTCTCAGAAAGGCTCACTGTGACGGCCTTGTTTCACACAACACCTGTCTGCCTGCATTCGCCCCTGGCGCCCTGGGTCCCTCTGACTCTAATTTTCTTTCCATTACACCTTCCCCTCTTAAACTTACTGCATAATTTGCTTGTTTATTAAGCTATTTGCTTAACAACTAACCCTGAAGGATAGTCTGCCCTGGTGCAGTTGTCTAGAATGTCAGGGTGTCGATGGCACAAGGGCGGGCTATCCATCAGGGCTCAGCCAGAGCAGGAGAGCCGTGGGAGAACAGAACAGATGTCAGGGGTTAGTCCTTGTGCGGTTGCGGGAGCAGGTGGTGTGACCGTGTGGGCTGTCGCCTCTGCATCTGGTGAAGGCTGGTGAGCCTGGAGTCCAGCTCCCCGGCTGTCAGGAAGGAGACCTGGGCGTGCGTGGGAGCGGGGGCACGGTCGCACTCACGGGGACTGCCTGGGACCTGCCTCCAGCCCCGGTGTCAAAGGGAATCGCAGCAGAAACTGGTCCTCTGCCCTCACGTGGCCGCAAGCTGGACCCAGGCCTCAGAGAAGCAAGCGAAAGATTCCCAGCAAGCCTACAGGTGACCCCAGACCCAGGACGGTGGTCCAGCGGGTCTGCTCCTGTATCACGAGCTGCCCCCGCAGCGACCTTCAGAGACGGTGCCACAGAGAGCTGGGCTCTCGCCGCACAGACCTGTCACACATTGTGCTGGGGCCAGTCCCATCCCAGAAATGCACCGAGAAAGAAATTCTGGGAAAGGCAGCTCCAGCCTAGAGAGTCTGGCACCTTCTAAGGCCCTCCTGGGCAGGAATCCTGTTGTCCTGTTTGTTTACTGATGACTCAGAGTCTCCAAAACCTAAAATAGTGCCTGCCTGGCACATGGCAGGTGCTTAAAAAATAGCGGATGCATGGATGAATAAGCGACGACTGAATCCGCGATGCCTGGGTGGCTATGTGACTCACACTGGTGTCCCTACTGGAGTGCAAGTTCCAGGGGGCAGAGAAAATGTGTCTTTGTGCCCCGTGTAGTACAAGTAGCACCTAGCCTGCACCTTCAGTCTCCAGACGTGTGCTCACCCCAGGAAACACACCTGGCTGCCCAAAGTAGCGAACTCCCAGTCCTAATGGCAGCTCCTAATGGGAGTTTGGAATTAGCAGAGGCAAACTATGGTGTACAGAATGGATAAACCGTCCTACAGGGAACATATATTCACTATCCCGGGATAAACCCTAGTGGAAAGTAATAGGTAAAAGAATTTTGAACATTTTTTAAAAGATAATGCAATATATGTGAATAATAATAAAGCTCAAGTTAAAAATCCTATCACCCCTGGAGTCTGTGAAACATTGACTCTGGAATCCGTCATCTCCACAATCAACTTTCCTGCCTACAACGTCCTGGGTGGGTTTTGGTCTTAATCCCCAATCCAGAACAGGTCTCATTCATTTAAGATCTTCAGGGACAAATGAAGTGAATCGTTCTTGCTAGTTTTGCTCTCACTCTAGAGCAGCTAGAAGCAGACCACCCTGTGTTGTTCATAACACAAGCCCACTGTGGGTTGCTCATCTGAGCCCCCAGCCTCGGAGCAGGCTGTTTCTATGCAGAGTATCAGCTTGTTTGGCACGAACAGGGTGTCCGATACGGACGCCTATGCAGCCAACTTGGTGGCCCACTTGTAAGCAGTCATCTTGCAAGAATCATGATCAAGGGACTTCCCTGGTGGTCCAGCGGCTAAAACTTTGCACTGCCAATGCAGGAGTGCAAATGCCCAGGCTCCACCGTGAGCAGGGAACCAGATTACACCTGTCACGACTGAGACCTGGCGCCGCCAAATTAATTAACTGACTGATTCATTCTTTTAAAAGACCCAACGAATCATGGTTACCAATCAGTTTGCAGTCAATTCCCTATACCTGAAAAACCAGACTAACGTGACTCTGAGTCATGTAAATCCAGAACAAAGTGAGAAAGCCAGAACTGGAGAGTCACACTGATGCAAAGGTGAGGGAAGGGTGTGATGTTACTGGGCCGAATTTCACGGCTGACAGAAACCAGGAAAGACGCTTTTTCCCTGCAGGCCCTTGACATGGCAACGCTTACAGGGCAAAAGACACCTGTCTGCTCTCAGAAGCAGACACTTCGACTTCCTAATGCAGGACTGAAGCTCAGGGAGCCTCATCAAGCGCCTCAGAGTTTATAATACTAAACTTTTGCGACCCTCATCCAGCAAATGTTTATAAAGCATGTGCTGTGTGTCAAGTGCTTTGGAAGGATATACGTAACCTATCCCGACAAATGTCTATTACACGCGTTTCTTTCAGATTTCGACGCTCACTTGGTTTAGAGCCGTACTGAACACAGCTCCTCGCACTGAATCTCTGCGTGCCTTGCAGTGGGCGCAGCCTTTTCCCCGTGAGTTTCCCATCACCGCACCTTGCATCTTTGAGTCAGCTAGAGCTCACCTTTGAGTCATTTTTTCAGGAGACTTTCTTTGCTAGTTACTTGGCTTACCTTTTCAGAAATGGAATGAGGTGGATGGATGGATAGATAGATAGAACTTGCTATAATAAGATGCTTGCACCATTCTTTTTAAATTTTTTTAAGTGTATTTTTTAACTGTGGTTGGGGGGCTTCCCTTGTGGCTTAGCTGGTAAAGAATCTGAGTGCAATGCAGGAGACCTGGGTTTATCCCTGGGCTGGGAAGATCCCCTGGAGAAGGGAAAGACTACCCACTCCAGTATTCCGGCCTGGAGAATTCCAGGGACTGTATAGTCCATGGGGCGCCAAGAGCCAGACACTGAGCAGCTTTCACTCTCACTTTCACAGCTGATTTACAATGTATTATTTTCGGGTCTGCAGCACAGCGATGCAGCTTTTTATATACTTCTTCAGATTCTTTTCTCTTATGTGGTCCGTCGCTCAGTTATATCCAACTTTTTCGGCCCTATGCACTGTAGCCTGTCAGGCTCCTCTGTCCACGGAAATTTCCAGACAAGAATACTGGAGTGGGTTGCCATCTCCTACTCCAGGGGATCTTCCCAGCCCAAGGATCAAACCCACGTGTCTTGCATCTCCCGCACTGGCGGCTGGATTCTTTACCACTAGCACCATCTGGGAGCCCCTCCTCCCTTACAGGTTGTTACAAAACAGAGAGCATAGGTCCATTCTTACACCAAATCTTTGCCCCATCTGTTCCCATAATTTAGGAGTCTCCTAAAGTCTCCTATCGTAGAGAGGCCATCAGAGGGCCACACCCGCAGCCCTGCCCTGGAAGCACAGAGCCTCACCCACAGAACCACCAGGGAAGCGCCTGGTCTCGCTTCTTGAGAAACCTCAGTGACCTCTGTGCAGTCACTCCTCTCTGCTCCTAAGCTCTCCATCTGCCATCACTTTAACTCTGTCCATTTTTTCCTACATCCTGAAGAGGGGGTTCGGTGTCTCCCTGCTTCGGAGTCTTTCCACGAGCTCCTCTGGCTGGTTCCTGCTCACTCATCCTCCAGGAGGGTCAGGCTGACCCTGGCTTAGTGTTTCCTCCACAGAGTGAAAGACCGGGTCCACCTGTGTCTCCTGACTGTCCCTGGAACTCTTCTGGCAGGTTCCGGAGCAGAGGGCTGGTTGGAGTCAGCGTCTGTTTCCTATTCGGCCTGAACGACACGGTGTGCAGGGGAGCCAAGGGCATTTCCAGCAGAAGGATGTTTCTGCACGAGTCCTTCCAGCCCTGGTGGAGCCAGGGAAGCTCCGGCTTTCCGCTGCGAGCCTGTCGTGTGCCCGGCCTCCGTGCCAGGTAACAGCTGCGCCTCTGCCCGCCCGCCGCTGCCAGCCAGCTCCGACACAAGCCTCACCGCCCCGCTGGACGCAAGCCTGCAGCGGCTGCGGGGAGCCAGCTGCCTTCGCGTTCCGTTCACTTCCGCTCCCCGGGCCGGAAGAGCCAGCCAGCAGCGGGACCCCCGCTGCCCGTCTCCAGCCTGCGTCCCAAGGTCCGGGGTCTCAGATTCTCCCAGGGTCTCCTGGCTGCTCGCCCTGTGCCCCCCAGCACTGGCGCACCCCTCTGCCACGAACGAACGATGCTGAGCTGCGGCCACAGAATACAAGCCGCCGCCCGAGCTCCAGGTCCTGGACTCCAGCTGTCACCAGGCCACGTGGTGTCCTCCAGAGACCAGCGCGGTCAAGCACTAACTTGCAGTGGGCTTGGTCCTCCTCCTGGTTCCCTCACAGATCCCCTCTCAGAACAATGACAAAACGGGAAGCTCTTTCTTTCTCTGTCATGACCATCTGCCTACCTCTGTCCTAGCCCTAAACCCGGCTGAGGGGTCCGGCACCAGAAATCCATGGCCGGGCTGCTGGGGGAGAACCAGACACCCAGATTCGTCTTCTCTGGCGTGCACAGACGCAGACAAAGCTTTGCACTCAAAGTCCTCACTGGAGAGTTTGCAACTGCCTGCGCTAGGCTCTTCCGTGAGTCCTCATGTGGTGCATGGAGGCAGGGGCACCGGGGCCCTCTACCGCACGGGGCCCGGAACTGTGCGGGTCTCCCTGGGCAGCTCTAGCCGTGCCCCCTCCCCGGAATGCCTCTGATAAGCCCCCGTTTCTGTCGCCTGGCCTCAGGCAATCTCTGCCGTCTGCCTTCCCAACACCCTTGCTCGGTCTCACAGCGTTTCCGCAGCTGGTCCCCGACGTGGGTCACTAGGAGGGGACCGGGCGCCTCAGGGGCACGTCTGCTCCCGGCTCTGTCCTACGGCCACAGCCCCGGCTCCAGGCTCACCCTGCTCCACGCCCCTCCACATCAGAGCTGAGCCACTCCTGTTCCCCCCACGCCGAGTCCGGAAACTCAGTCCGCCATGCCCTGGCCTCCCCAGTTACATCGGAGAGCGAGACAAACAGAGCTGAGGACATCTGGCCCGGAGGAGGTGGACTCTAGACTGACTAGTGATCCCCCGGCGGGCGGCCCAGGCTGGAGAGGCATCCCAGGCGCCCGCTAAGACTGTGAACCTAAACGAGAGTCGAGAGTCATAACCTTTTAGAGTCTCTATTTCTCATCTATACAAAGAATACGATAATACATTTGGCCCAAAGGCTTTGTGCAGGTATTAAATGAGGCGGGTATAAGTTAAGTGCTATGCATAAGGCTTGGGACCCGGTAAGCTGTCATAAATATTAACTGTCATTATTACTAGGATTATTAATAAGGTCAAAGAATGAGTAACTGCCAGAGCTCGGGATTGAATCCTTCTTTACCTCTTCATTTCATTTTTAATAGTCCATAATTATAGAAAATTAGTCCATGATGGGAGACAGAAATGGTCCCGAAATAGCTTTTGACTGAATATGGAAAGGTTTGATTACTTTCAGAGCTTCCTAGAGGTCAGAAAAATATTACTTGCCCTAGATAAATATTACTTGGCCGTTGCTATTATTTTATGAGACTTCTCTGACAGGGTGCTTTAACAGAAATATCACTAGTGACAGGCGAGTCGAAACACATTTTCTCTGTCTTTGTTGTCATAAAGGAATACACGTGATTAAACCCAACGTCTTGATAGCACTCTGCTAAAAGCATTCTGGATGGAATTCCTCTTCTGCAGGTATGTTCTGAATTCATGGTGCAGCGTCATCTGTGCAATTAACATAAGCAATTTTCCAGTGGCTTCCTTGGAAACTGAACACAGCTGACGGCAGCAGGAACTTTTTGATGACCCTGGACATCAGGGAAAGTCCAGGCTCTTTTCTGGACGCTTCTTTCCATTAGGAGTAGAAAGTCAGCCTTGGAGCAGCTTTTGAAGCAGGCACAAGGCACCTGTCAAGGTCCACCAGGTAATTAATCATGAGTGCTCCATGGAAAGCATATCAGAATTTCCAGCTCCTCCCAATAACATGTCCATAGTGAGTTTTCCATTTTATTTGATGGACAAATTGACCAAAGTGTGTATTGTGAGCCACTAGCTTTCTGGACGTGGACAGAGTATCTCTTTATACTCTGCAGCAGACAGGGCTACTGGCCCAGGTGACACTCTCATCCCACACTGCGCAAGCTCTGAAGGCCTGCTCCCAAAGTTTCTGACAAGGAAATGAACTGTGGGGCATATTCGCTCTAAGTGGATCCGGATAACCCCTCTATGATGGGCGCTTAGCTATGGTTCCTCAGGGTTGATCCATGCTGGCTTGCTCTCATTGTCCCAAGGTTCAGCTGGGTAAGATCTTACTCTGCTCCTTCTGACAATGACCCCACACACACAAAAATGTAAAACCCATGGCAAACTGAACATTTGTGAGCAAACCTGATCCAGGTGAGAGAACAGCTTCTCTGGGCCAAGGGCCATACCAGACATTTCACACTCCGGAGCTCGTTTCAGTCTCATTATGTTGCTGAATCTCTACCTCTGTTCACTAGTGCCAGACACAAACACGGAAACTGTTTTGGGTGAAGTAGGAAAGAGTAGCTGTTACTGCTTTGCCAGGCAAAGGGGGCCCCACTGGCCTAGTGCCCTGAAGACTGTGGTCCAACCTGGAGGGGTCATGAGGACCAGTGTTCAAGGAGCAGGATGTGGTCAGCTCACGGGCAGTTCTTGGATCGGTTGCCATCAAGGTGACGTTTCAAGCATCATCAGCCTTCTGGTTTCAGCTAGTCTAGGGTCTATGTTCTTGTGGTCAGCATTTTCATCTGGAGGGAGGTCTACTTCCTGTAAAAGCAGCTTAGGAATGTATGTCAGCTTTTATCTATATCTTTCAGGGACCTGAGGATTTGGTGATTCTGTTAAGTGGCAGAATTATAGGCTCAACTGTTACCAGTTCCTCAGCCCAACAGCTATTCCTTGATTCCGCATCTTCGCATTTCCTAATCATTATCTCCCGAGTCAGCATTTTCCTACAAAAGATAAGGACACAGGAGTGTCTACACTGTTTCAATTACAGCCCTGACTTGGGGATGCTATGGTTCAGCCCATTGAAAGGAGAGGAAGCTCCCACTCAAGATCAAACTGCTCAAGATCAAATATCAAATTGCAGGAAAGATGAGGAGAACTCTAGGGACTTCCCTGATGGCCCAGTGACTAAGACAGGAAGCTCCAGCAGGAATATCACGACTGACAAAGTAGGGGTCCTGGTCCAATCCCGGCCTAACTAGATCCCGCAAGCCCCAGCTGAGACCCAGCACAGTCAAATGCATACATAAATGGTTTTCTAAAAACAGACGAGGACTTCGGGCAGATTCCCTGACTGCAGATGCTGGGAGAGACTGTACAGCTCTCCCTCCTCTGTGCTGACTCGTGAATGGGCCAAAACAGATCCCAGGTTGGGGTCTTTGCCGACCTCTGCCTCAGCTGGGAGCGCTCTTCTCGCAGATGTCTTCCTGTTGTCATCCAGGGCTCGGAGTAAGTGGTCCCTCCTTGGAGAACAAGGGATGCTCAGAGCTGTTTCAGTCGTCTACCACCTCTCCCTGTCTCTGGCTGAGGGCCGCTCCTCCGGGGCCCTTCCTCCAGCTCTTTGCACAAACAGGAGCTCTGGCCGCGCAGGGTGAAGGCCCGGCCCACCGACCAGACATGCAGTGTGTGCCACGGGCTCGCTCATGTCCCCGGGAGCCCGGTAGACTCCTCGCTTCCCTGCACTCAGCTCTGAGACAGCCCACTTCCTGCACGGCCACAGCTTCTTGTCTCCTCGTTCTCAGCCAGTGAAAAACAGGCCATCTCTTCCTATTAAGGGTACCAACCTAGATAGCATATTGAAAAGCAGAGACATTACTTTGCCAACAAAGGTCCGTTTAGTCAAGGCTATGGTTTTTCCAGTGGTCATTTATGGACGGGAGAGTTGGACTGTGAAGAAAGCTGAGTGCTAAAGAATTGATGCTTTTGAACTGTGGTGTTGGAGAAGACTCGAGAATCCCTTGGACTGCAAGGAGATCCAACCAGTCCATTCTAAAGGAGATCAGCCCTGGGTGTTCTTTGGAAAGAATGATGCTAAAGCTTAAACTCCAGTACTTTGGCCACCTCATGCGAAGAGTTGACTCATTGCAAAAGACTCTGATGCTGGGAGGGATAGGGGGCAGGAGGAAAAGGGGACGACAGAGGATGAGATGGCTGGATGGCATCACCGACTCGATGGATGTGAGTCTGAGTGAACTCCGGGAGATAGTGATGGACAGGGAGGCCTGGCGGGCTGCGATTCATGGGGTCGCAAAGAGTCGGACACGACTGAGCGACTGAACTGAACTGAAACTTCCCAGATGTTTCTAGAAACCCGCCACCACTCCCTGAACACATCTCCCACTTCAGGCTGGATCCAGGGCCCCCTCCTGAACCAAAGCCAGCGGACAGGAAGACCCCATGTGCTCAGGCCCAGACTTTTAGACCAATCGCTGTCAAGTGTGTGGGCCACCATTGCTAGGGCTGTCACCCAGGGCCTTTCACTCTGGAGCTGGGACAGTCAGTCTCCCTGAGAAGAGGTCTGTTAAGAAGGGAACAAGTGGATACCAGTAGGCTAGCAAGTCACCAAGCACCTCATTACCTTAGGGTCTTTAAAGACTTTGCATTCTCATTTGCATAGACAAAACTACGCCTTCTCTAGCCCACCACGCCCAGTCAATATCCCATGTCCTGACTGTTTACACCATAGCACTTATCATTCTCTAATACATACTTGTTTATTGATTGACTTGGTCTGTTTCCTCCACTAGGAAATAAGCTGCAAGGGAAGAGGGATCTTGTCTGTCTCATAAACCACTATAGCCCTCACCCAGAAAGTAACGCCTGGAATACAGTCTATTTGAAATAATAAATGCTTCTCAGCCATTAAAAGGAAGAAAACTGGGTCGTTTGTAGAAAAGTGGGTGGCCCCAGAGACTGCCGTATAAAGTGAGTCAGAAAGAGAAAAACAAGTGTCATATGTTAACACATAGATGCAGAATCTGGAAAACGGGTATAGATGATTTATCTGCACAGCAGCAACAGAGACACAGGCATAGAGGACAAATCTAAGAACGCCAAGCGGGAAGGGGGCGGTGGTGGGGGGATGAATCGGGGGTTTGGGGTTGACGTATACACAGTATTGACGCTATATTTAAAATATATGACTAATGAGAACCCACGGTGTAACTCAGGGAGCTCTGCTCAGCGCTCCGTGGTGACCTGAATGGGAAGGAAACCCCCAAAGGGGCTACACGTGCGTGCGTAGCTGATTCGCTCTGCTGTACAGCAGAAACGAACACAATGTTGGAAAGCACCTAGACTCCAATAAAATTATCAATAAATAAATGCTTGCTGGGAGGCAAAGAGTCGGACACGACTGAGCGACTGAACTGAACTGAACTGCTGGGTGAACACATGAACTAAGAAATAAGCAAATGGATGAATCACGGCGCCTTTGACACAGAGGCAGGAGGTAGGAGAGCGTTATGTTGAAGCCATTGACGGGGACTCCCTTGACCCCTGGCAGCACTTGGAGAGGCAGGACCTGGAGAGCTAAAGGGTAGGACTCCTGCTGCCCCGGTCTCCTAGGACAAGACCTACAGACATTTAGGGGGTTTTGCATCTTTAAAACTGATCCATTGTCTTTGCGTTTTCCTGAAACTTCTCCTAAGGCTATGGCAGTTGGTTGAATAACAGGTCCTGCTTCTTTAAAAACTTGATTTTCTACCGTACAGTGGATTTACACTGTCACGCCCATTTCGGCTGCATCCCCTTCCGTTATGGTTTGTCACGGGTGTTAAATATAGCTCCCTGCGCTAAGCAGTCTCTCCTCATGGTTTATTCATTCCATACGTAGCAGCTTGCATCTACCAGTCCCGAGGACCAGCTTCTAATACTAGGTTTCCCTTCACCCCACGGGGCTTGTGGAGCGCCACACGGACTTCGTGAGAATCCAGGAGTCACCCCCGCCCCGAACCAAGCTCGGGTGGCCAACATGCGCCTGGCTCTTCACGTTCAGAACGATGCTCTCTGTATGTGAATCTGCAGACAGATGATCCTTTGCCCTTTTCCTTTGCCTGAGTTGGGTTTTCTGCCCTGTGCCTTTCTTTTGATGATGCTTTTGTTAATTGAATCATCACTTAAATACAGCAAAGTGCACTCAGCTGCACAGTTGAGCCTGAGGACCTTTCAACACGCATCTCCATCCCTAGATCCGGGCACAGAGTATTTCTGTCACCAGAGAAGCCATTTTTGTGTCCCCACCCTGCCGACAGTTCCTCTCTCAAAAGTAACCATTACTTTAGCTTCTACCAGCACTGACAATTTGGGGTCCAAACATGTTCCCTTAAACTTTTTTTAGAAACAAGTTGCCCCAGGCTTCAGAGCACTTCAATCTGTCCCTGGTCAGTTCCTTTCATAAAAAGTGAAAAAAAGAGGTACCAAGGGCGTCCCTGGTGGCTCAGCTGGTAAAGAATCCGCCTGCAATGCAAGAGACCTGGGTTTGATCCCTGGATTGGGAAGATCCCCAGAGAAGGGAAAGGCTGCCCATGTCAGTGTTCTGGCCTGGAGAATCCATGGACAGAGGAGCCCGGCGGGACACAACTGAGCCACTAAACGCAGCGCGGTGATGAAAGAGAGGCGGGAGAGGGGCTGCCCCGCCTCTGGCTACACTGGTCAGTTAAGTCCTGGGTCTCAGCCTGGGGCTGTTCTGCCCTCAAGAAGTTTGGCAATGTCTGGAGACCACTGCTTTTGTCAAAGCCAGAGATAAGAGTGGGGAGTGCTTCTTGCAGCTAGCTGGTAGAGACCAGGATGCTGTAAACATCCCATGATACTCTGACAGCCCCACGACAAAGGACCCGGGCCTGCGACCAGACTTGACTGTCTCCCTTTATTTTCCTCCTCTGTTTTTTTTCTTCTGGGCATCTTTTCAGGATGCCATACCAGGAGCTGGGAGAAGGGTGTCAGACCCAGCCAGCCTGCTACCCTAATCCTAGCTGTAGCCTTAATCCTAACCGTAATGTCAACAGTGCCAAGACTGAAAACTCCTAACTCAGAGAATGGCCCACTTTAAACGTGGGCTGACTTCAGATCTCTTCCCATCATCTTTGGACCTCTTTGCACAGTTCAGATGCACAAAGTGGGCAGGTGGTGTGTAGTCCAAAAATAGGATTCTTAATTTATTAGAATTAGAAAACATCTCATGCAGGATTTGACTGGCTGCCTTCCTTTTAGTTACCTCTTCTGTTGCCAGTTTTTGGTGAATCTTTTTAGGGTACCATCCCAGAAGCTGGGAGAAGGATGTCAGACAAGGCCAGCCTGCTACCACAAGAATCCAGAGGTCCTTTTCATATTTGATATGTATATCTTTCATGTTAAAATGTAATAAACATCAACATTATCATTTTAAACAAAATGCTTTTGTAACTACGAAATAGGGAGCAGTTTTACCTCATGGGAATTCCGGGAGAGTAGATGAAATTGAACAAATTGTTTTCTTGACTGTCAACCTTTTTTTAGAAAAAGCTGTTAGCAAGGTTCCCTTTTAACAGTGTGTTATTGATCAGGCTCCCAAGGAAATTTGCAAGCTCTGCAATGTAGGTCAGAATTACAATTTACAAGTGACCACTGATGCTTTTCTCCCTAGGAAATAACAGATGCTGTAATCAAGGGCAAAGCATTCTGATTTCCCCTCCTGGATCCTAAGAGCCTCTCTTGAGCCTCATTTTCATTAAGATATAAATTGTGCTGCAAATGTGTAAGAAACATTTAGAAAGAAAAAGCTCACAGAGCCAATGACAGTTTTGTTTTAATTCTATAGTTTAATCAGACAACAAAAACAGTACAGGAAAATATCTGTATTCTCTCTCTACCTCTACTCCAAATAGCAAAATTCTTAATCAAATACATCTTGGTTATCAGTCATTAATAAGATATTAGATATTTCAAGTCAGTAAACTTTCCAGGGAAGTGAAATTTCACTTTTAAGCAGCGAAATTCATTTATTTAAGGCATGAAGTCTTATCCTATCACTGCCAATAAAAATTCAACTCATGCTTTGAAGCATCATCTCTTCTTTCTTGCGAAATTCCACCTATTGGCCCAAAATCAAAAAGAATCTCTTCTACTTAGTATTTCTGCCCTATTTTAATTGTGTTTCCACATGTTACATCTATACTGAGGGTCACCCCAAGAACGTGTAAATAAAATAAACAGGTTGGCTCCCTTGGATAAATAAGCTATCAAACCAACACATGATGGACAAAAATGGAGATCAAGAAAGACATTTTAAAGAGGATTAAATGAGTTAATGTATTTAAAGCACTTGGAACTGTGCCTGGCACATCATAAGCCTTGAATAAGCATCTCTGACTATAATTATTGATTTTATCATTAGGATTAAATAGCATGGGTTGCTTCCAGAGAATAACACGCAATTGCAATGTGTGCCCATCAGGAGGAGGACTATCCATCCTTGAGAGTCCAGAAGAAGAGAGAAGGCGCGAGGCGAACGCCGGCTGGACTCAGCACAGCAGTACCCAGGGGAGAGGGTGTCTCTGCCAAGGAGCTGTCTGCAGAGCAGAGGCAGGAGCGCTGTGTTGTGGAGGAGGCGATTCCCGTAACCCCCCCCCAACTCTCCCCTCTTCCTCATTCCACGTTCACTGATCAAGAATAAAAATCAGGTTTCTCCACTGAGAAGTTTCACAGAAGCTATATGCCAAATGGTCTGCCGTGTGGATATATTTTCTTAAAAACTGGGCTACTTGGCATTTAAATGATAATTTGGCTTTCTGTGTGGGGTGTTCACGGACAGAAGACGACAGCTGGAGACCAGGTCTGGACTCTGCTATTTCTGTTTTTCCATAAGTTTGGTTACTGTGAATCTATTCCTGAGAATTGAATCCACTCAGGAAGCCAATAAATTGGGTTTCTGAGTAAGCCCTGTTGGCTGGGAAGTCGTCACTAAGGCACTCCAGAGGTAAGGTATCCTCTCTGCTTCTTACCAAGCATCACAAGCTACAATTTCCACAAGTTCAGCGGACTTTAAGCCATTATTTGCATTGCCTTATATTACAAATATTTATGTACTTAATCACATTCAATTACAAATTCCATGAACACAGTAATCATTCATTTTTACCATTCCCCATGGTATTTAATATATGAGGTTTTGATGAGAGGATAGAAATGAATACTTTTAAAATATTCTTAGAAGGCATGCCAATTGGAAAAATAATTATAGGGAAGAATTCAGGCAGTATTAATCAAACTTTCATATGTGCATAACATTTGACCAATTCTAACTCTCAAAGTCTACTTTAGAGAAAGACTTGCAAGCCTGCTTAAAGAGATGTGTATAGCTATGGTTTAGCACTGTTAATAATCATAAAAATGGAAACAGTCTACATGTTCATTAATAGGATGAATAAATAATCCATTGCATATCCATTCTAGCCCATTCTATTGATAGCAGTCAGCAAATTAAAAGAATGAGGGAATTCTAATCTTCTTTCATGAAAAGAGCTCTAAAGCATATTGTTGGGAGGGGAAAATAAAAAGTAAAATACACACAAATGAGGATTACCTGGTATAGTTCATGTAGGCAAAAAAATGACGAGCTGATACCATATGTGTTCTCTGGGCATATTTACATATATAGAGATGCTGAAGAAAACTTAGATACCTAGTTATCTGGAGACTGATAGCTATGGACAGTCCTGTGGAAGAGAAAAAGATATATCCAAATTTGAGATTATAGACTTATTTATAATATTTTAAATTTTAACAATAAGAACATATTTGTATTTTAATGATGTGATTATAATTGAGTTTTTAAAAGAAAAATGACTAATACTAACCAGCACAAGAGCAGACAAATAGACAAGCATCATAGATAAACCTAGTTGAAAACATCCATAAAGATGTCAATACCTTCCAAATTAACTTGCAAAGTACTCACAAAAAATTCCTAGCTATTTTTGGAAATTTATAAAATAATTATATGAGGAAACAGTTCAACTTGTTTCAAAATACATGAATGACAAATTCAGAGCCTATATCAAGGAATTTTATTCATGTGAAAGAGTTTTGTGATACATTTTGCTTTAAGGATTCTGCCTCAGTGCAAATCAATATTACAAGTAAAATCAAAAGATAAAAAGTAATGTTTTTCTGCACTGACTACCTACTTGCCTTTTACTTTTTGTTGGGTTTATTTAACTTGTGCACACAAAGGCGTGCAGATCGTAAGCATGGAGCTCACAGAGACATCACAAAAGGAAGAAATCCAGGCCCAGAAGCCAAGGCCGCGGGCACCCGGAGACACCTCTCCTGCCCTTCCCACCTCAAGACCCTCTCTTCCCTGAGATCAACCACTGTCCTGACTTCTGACACCACAGCTTAATGCAGTCTTTGAATATTACAAAAATAGGGACCTTTCAGTATGCTTTACTTCAAGTCTTGCTTTATTTATTGAACATCGTGCTTTGAGATGCAAGCATACTGAACTGAGCCCACAGTTCATTTTCGACGCCATTTGCTGTCTCACTGGAGACAGCGAATCATGTCTTAGTCACCCCTTCACTGTTGATGAACCTGCCTGGTTTCCAGCTCTCCCAATTCAAACCAGGAGGAGCAGCAGACACACTCACACGTGACGGTGAAAGCGCTAAGAAGCAGAGGGCAGACCCGTGGACCCCAGCAGGGGAGAGCTCGGGGAGCTCCACTCCACGCCCTGCGGGGACCTGGATGGGAGAAAGCTCCCGAAAGAGGGGACATGTACACGCAGAGCCGGTTCACTCTGCCGTGCAGCAGAAACTAACACACCATTGTAAAGGAACTATACTCCAATACACTCCAAACAAAGTTATTGTTAAAAAAAGCGGTTTCACCACTTGGGGAAAAGGCTTGGCCTCATCTGTGACTTGGATGCAGCACTGCTCACTATCCAGGAGTTTTGCTTCAGGCAGACCCCTCCAGGAAATGCACGCCCTTGCTTACCAAAAGAAAGGTACAGGGAGAGTTCCTAGCAGCGTTTTTCTTCTTTTGTGTTTATTATAAATATGGCAATTACTGCGCTTGTCATGTGAGTTTGAGATAAATGGGATAAGCATAATGGATGTATTTATATTTAGAGACATCGCTTAAGATGTTGTGCAACAGCGTTTTACACCCAATGTGACTTAGATAAATGAAACAGATCTAGACATGAGCCTAAATATTAAACCTCAGCCTGCTGGAAATAAGGCCTTACATGGGACTGTCACCTGTCAGCATTCCCACTACCCTTTGTTAAAAAATCTATACCCCACTCAGCTCACGGTCTGCACAGCTCTTGGAACTAAGATTTTATTTCATCATTAGCTTGGGTATTACCGTGAGTTTTCCACTTAATAATTAGCTTCACTAATAATTTAATTGTCATCTTAAATTACTGTTAACTGAACCTGAAATCCACTTCATTAACTTTAAAAATATAAGGCCACTGCTAAATTCAATTTAAAATGTCAGCAGCTAAAATAACAAAGAAGAAAGATATTCACTCTGTGGTTTTCAAGCCTTCTTCTCCACGGAAGAGTATTTTAAAGGCAGAAATAACTCCATATGGTACATGGCCTAAAACAATGATTTAGAGAATATCTTGTTTTTAAAGACATTTTAAATCAAAACACAAATTGAGTACCAAGGGAAAAACCTATGAGCATGGAGAAATTATTTCTCAGTGTTTGAAACATTAGGAAATGCAAAGACATTCCTTATTAAGTTAAAATGTCAAGTACATAACAAAAGCTAGCTTTACAAATTCACATTTAATAAAAAATAATCAAAGTTATTTGGAGATGACAACTTATCAAAATAAACTCATGGTGTAGGCTATTCTAGTTTTATTTAAGACTTTGAAAATTAATTTAAATGAAGATTTTCCAAAAGACCCAGAAATTCTGCTCCTCCAAAAAAATTTCTACCCATGAGAAATGAAAACACATGTCCACACGAAGATGTATATGGCAATGTCTTAAGCAGCTTTATTTATAACAAGCAAAAGTGGAAATAACCCAGTTATCTGTTAACTGATGGAAAACAAATGAAACAGTATACTCACGCTGCTGCTGCTGCTGCTGCTAAGTCACTTCAGTCGTGTCCGACTCTGTGCGACCCCATAGACGGCAGCCCACCAGGCTCCCCCGTCCCTGGGATTCTCCAGGCAAGAACACTGAGTGGAATGCTATTCAATAATAAAAAGCAATGAGGTACGGATACTCACCGAAGCATGGATGGGCCTCAAAAACGGGACACTAAGTGAAAGAAGCTGGACATGAAAGATTATGTACTCTGTGATTCCATTCATGTGAAATGTCCAGAAAACATAGATCTATATAGGCACAGAGCAAATCCATGGCTCTCTCGGAAGGATGGTGAGAAAGACAAGCGACTCCAGTGGACACGAAGTCTGTGTGACGGAAAGTTCTAAAATGGGACGGTGACAGCCGCTGCGCTACCCAGCAGATCGACTAAAAATCAGGGAATCGCTCACTGAGCCTGCGTAAAATTCACAGTATGCAAATGATGCCTCAGTAAACCTGTTTTTAGACACAGACTGCAGTCTGAAAGCGAGCCGGGGTGGTAGGTGCTGCTTGACATCAGTGCGCGTGATGCCTCTCTGTCTTCTCAAACGTTCTGTTACTACCGATGGCCAAACCTCACAAGCAAAGATGCTCAACATCGCGAATTACCAGAGAGACGCAAATGAGCGCTACGGGAGGCGCCACCTCCCCCGGTCACTGGCCGCCAGCAGAAAGGTCACAGTCAGCGCCGGAGGAAGTGTGGAGAGAGAGGAGCCCCCTACACTCTCGGTGGGAATGCAGACCGTATGGGCTGACGTTTCCTCAGAAAACGAAACATAAAACCACCGCATGACCCAGCAAATCCCCTCCTGAGCAAACATCCAGAGCGAAGCATGATCTGGAGGAGGCAGGCACCCCAGCGCCACAGCAGCAGCGTCTACAACAGCCAGGCGGCAGCCTAGATGCCCGCTGGCAGAGGGACGGGTAAAGGAGATGCGGTGCACACGCGGTGGGATACTACCCAGCCGGGAGAAAGGATGCACCAGGCCGCCTGGAGCAACATGGATGGACCCTGAGATGATCCTGCTGAGTGAGGCAAGTCAGACAGAGATACACAGCCATCAGACGACATCACTCACACATGGGATCTAATTTAAAAATGATACTTATCTACAGTGAACTTACCTACAAAGCAGAAACAGACTTCAGTTCAGTTCAGTTCAGTCACTCAGTCGTGTCCGACTCTTTGCAACCCCATGAATCACAGCACGCCAGGCCTCCCTGTCCATCACCATCTCCCGGAGTTCACTCACACTCACGTGCATCGAGTCAGTGTGCCATCCAGCCATCTCATCCTCTGTCATCCCCTTTTCCTCCTGCCCTCAATCCCTCCCCGCATCAGGGTCTTTTCCAGTGAGTCAACTCTTCTCATGAGATGGCCAAAGTATTGGAGTTTCAGCTTTAGCATCAGTCCTTCCAATGAACACCCAGGACTGATCTCCTTTAGAATGGACTGGTTGGATCTCCTTGCAGTCCAAGGGACTCTCAAGAGTCTTATCCAACACCACAGTTCAAAAGCATCAATTCTTCGGCGCTCAGCTTCCTTCACAGTCCAACTCTCACATCCATACATGACCACTGGAAAAACCATGGACCTTTGTTGGCAAAGTAATGTCTCTGCTTTTTAATATGCTATCTAGGTTGGTCATAACTTTTCTTCCAAGGAGTAAGAGTCTTTTAATTCCATGGCTGCAGTCACCATCTGCAGTGATTTTGGAACCCAAAAACATAGTCTGACACTGTTTCCACTGTTTCCCCATCTATTTCCCATGAAGTGATGGGACCAGATGCCATGATCTTCGTTTTCTGCATGTGGAGCTTTAAGCCAACTTTTTTACTCTCCACTTTCACTTTCATCAAGAGGCTCTTTTGCTCCTCTTCACTTTCATCAAAAACAAACTTATGGTTACTGAAAGGGAAACATGATGGGTAAGGATAAATCAGGAGCTTGGGATGAACATACACACACCATTATATACAAAATAGATAACCAACAAGCACCTACTGTATAGCACAGGGATAACCTACATAAGAAAAGAATATAAAAAAGAATGAATATATGTATACATATAACTGAATCACTTTGCTATACCCCTGAAACTAACTCAACATTGTCAATCAGGTGTCTTTCAGTCAATTATTTACAGTTCTGATGTGCGTCATCTGCAATTTTCATAAAGTTCACTATGCAGACACACACACACATATGCAGACACACACACACATATGCAGACACACACACACATATGCAGACACGACACACACACATATGCAGATACACACATATGCAGACATGACACACACATATGCAGACACACACACATGTGCAGACACACACACATGCAGACACACACATATGACACGACACACACACACACATGCAGACATGACACAACATAATGAAAATGCAAAGATATCCCATTAGCTGACAGAACTAAGAATCAAACAGACTCAAGGAGGTACTTCTAAATTAATATAACGTGAAAAAAATACATCTAGGAGAAACAGAATTAACAGAACTGTTCATGACAATTGCTTTTTCATTACCTCCTTCTTCACCATCACAAGTCCTTTCTCCAGCCAGTATCCAGAGCAAATTATTTTTAAACCTAAATCAAATCACAGCATTGCCCTGTTAAAACACCTCCAGCAAGCAGAACAATCTCTTCCTCACTCGCTACTCCAGTCTGTAAGGCTGGCTAGGTCGTCATCTTTGCCTAATCTCTGGACTCAATTCATATCATGTTGCTCATGCCTGGATAAACACCATCCACACTGGGTTTCTTCACTGCCCAAAAAGCTCCACGTTTTTTTTTGAGCTTCTGGGTATTTGCACTAGCTATGCCTTGAAAGGCAGCAAAGCATAGAGGTTAAGCATACAGACTCTGGTCCCATGTTGCCTGGCTCTCTATTTAAATATTAACAGTGTGACTTTGAGTGAGTTATTAAATTTCCTCATCTGTATAATGGGGATAATAGCTGTACATAATCATAGGGTTTTTAGAGGATTCAGTGAAGTAATGTTTGGAAAGTGCTTGGAAGAGCTTTCATATACAATCTTTTTTTCAAAAGTATGCATGAAATGATCTTTCTTCCACTAATCTTTTTGGAAAAGGCCTCTTATTCAAAACTCGGCTCAAATGTCTTCAAGTCATTGCCATCCCATTTATTCAACACTTATATATGAAATGCTGGCTTTGTGCCAGGTGCATTTGGGAGTACCAGGAAGAAAACAAAGATTTCTGCCTTTGTGGAGGTTACTTTCTCAGGGGACAAGACAGGTGATAAAGGGTAAGTACAGCAAATACAGCATCTCAGAAGCAATAGCTTGTTGGAAGCTGTGCAAGGAAGAAGCCAGGGCACAGGGTACGAGAGACGGGCAGCTTGGGTGTCCACATCAGGAAGGCGACAAGTATCCTTCTGCGGGTGGTCAGGGACATGGAGAGGTGACACAGGGGCAAAGAGTTGGAGGAGAGGAAGGCAAGCAGAGCGTGTGTGTAGGAAGCGTGGCAACAGCCAGAGTAGGATCCCTGAGAGTGGACGGTGCCTGGCGGGTCTGAGGCCCAGCCGGGGCCCACGGGCACGGAGGAGGAGCGAGGAAGATCATGTCAGAGCGGGGTGCTGGGCAGGGGAGAGCACAAGGGGGCTCTGGAGCTACGTGAGGCCCTGCCTTCTTCTCTCGGTGGCAGATAGATGCTAAAAGGGCTCCCACCAACCCTGACCCCTGACCCCTGAAACAGTGAGATGCAGATGGCACTGGTCCAAGCTGCTATTGTGTAGTCATTTGTTACCTAGCAACAGAAAGGAAGAGTGGGCTATCGGAGGGTTTGGAGCAGAGGAACTGGGTGATCTAGCTTGCGGTTTAGAAACATTACTCTGGTGGTTGCCAGGAGAATAGACTAAAAGAGGCCAGAATAGAAAACCACTGCAGTAATCCAGGCAAGACACGATGGAGACTCGAGCTAGGGTGTGAGGTCAGGAGCAGTCGTATTTATTCCTTCTCATACACCTTCTACTCAAGTTTTTGGTTTTTTTTACTTTTTTGCTATAACCTTTAGCTTTCCCCAGCCCACTCCTAAAAGCAAAAGAGTCCTATGACAAGTACCTGTCCACCTTGAGCGTCATTTTAACCACCGCATCTAAAGCACAGAGTGGGGACTGAACGAATGTTTGTGGAATGAGTCAATGCAGGAATGGATGAGTGAGGAAATGAAGCAAATGGATATGAGCTCAAACCCACTTTCCACTTTCTATCCTTTGTGCAGTATATGTATGATTTTAATATAAATGAGACATTTCAGATTAATGAAAGGATTTTAAAAGTTGTTGCTTGGATAGATAACAATTTAGAATTAACGTTAACTAGATACTTCGTTTATACTGTATGCTAAAATATCAAGGATTTTAAAAGGTTTAACATTGTTTTGAAAATCCTAAAAGAACAAAAAGAAAACAACTTGATTATTTCAGTGTGGAAAAGGATTCTCCAAAGGAAGAAACAAAAAAAAAAAATTGATTTAAGAAAATTATTAACTTCTGCACAGCAAAATCATTATAAACAAAATTTAAAACCCAGCAACAAATTCAAACAAACTTACAAAAAAAAAAAAATCACTATATATGCAATAGTGGATAATGTACTTCATAGATAAGTGATGCTTACAAATATATAAAGAAAAAAAAATCCTCTATAGAAAAAAATAGCATGAGTATAGGAATAAAAATTTATGATCAAGACATTAATGTTCAAAAGCATAAGAAACATTCAACCTTACTATCAATCACACATAGCAAATTAAAGCACAATGAAACAACACTTTTCAAACAACACTTATCAAAAAGGTACTCATTTCCTTTACTACTAATACCTATGTTGGCCAAGGCACTGGTTAGTGAGCAAGTCATTCAGTCTGGTCACATGAGTAGGAATTGATACACTATCTCAAGAAGTGAGTATCAGCATGCCACAAGTACCTTTAACATGCCCATAGCCTGACTTCCGAATCCTACTTCCTATAAACGAAGTGTCCAAGACGCTTTGTATCAACACAATGGAATGTGACACAGACAAAAATATAATCATTATAGGAGAGAGATTCCCTGCACTGAAAGATGTTCTCAGTGTACTGTATTGTTAGAGGAAGAAAAAAGTTATAAGGCATATTATACAGAACATTCCCATTTTTTAAAAATTACGTAGACAATTTTCATTGTGGGGATGGTTGCATGAATATATTCATGTGATTAAATTGACAGAACTATACACGTGCGTTTTACCAATGTCAATTCCCTGGATTTGGGGATTAGACTATAGTTATTTAAGATGTGACCAGTGGGTGTAACTGGGTACAAGTGTGCAGGACAGTTCTGTACTATTTTTGTTAACTTCTTGTGACTCTATAATTATCTCAAAATGAAAAAGTTTTTCCCCATACATATAGTGTTTAGAATACATGGAAACAGAACAAACTGCAGTGGTTTCCACCAATTTATAAGATTTGAGTGATATTGATTTTTGTCCCACTTACAAACTTTTTACCGATGAGCAAGAATTTTTTTTATAATCAAAAAGTATTATTATACTGCTTTAAATAGCAAAAACCTAAAGATGTTCCAAGAATTAAAACCTCTTTTTGAGTGTGTGTGTATGTGTTTGAGTGTATATAAAAAGATGTGTATACATATGAGAAGAGGGACTAATGGAAGATCAATAAATAGATATGGCCATTTACAAAGCTTAGCAGATAGTGGAAGGAGTATCACAAACAACGTTGCTGATCATGTGAGGAGGGTGATATTTGAGCAACAGAGTTTTCATATTAGCAGTTAGTGAGCATGTTGTTAAATAAATTCGGTAGGGTCCTCCCTGGAGGCTCAGTGGTAAAGGATCCACCTGCTAATGCAGGAGACATGGATTCGATCCTGGTCCGGGAAAGACCCCACACGTGGTGGAGCGACTAAGCCCGAGCACCGCAGCTACTGAGCCTGTGCTCCAGGGCCCGGGAGCTATGAGTGCTGAAGCCAGAGATCCAGCCAGTCCATCCTAAAGGAAGCCAGTCCTGAGTGTCCACTGGGAGGACTGAAGCTGAAGCTGAAACCCCAATACTTTGGCCACCTCATGCGAAGAGCTGACTCACTGGAAAAGACCCTGATGCTGGGAGGGATTGGGGGCAGGAGGAGAAGGGGACAACAGAGGATGAGATGGCTGGATGGCATCACTGACTCGATGGGCATGAGTTTGAGCAAGCTGCGGGAGTTGGTGATGGACAGGGAGGCCTGGCATGCTGCAGTCCCTGGGGTCGCAGAGTCGGACACGACTGAGTGACTGAACTGAACTGAGCTCCTGAGCATGTACTCCACAACAAAAGAGGACACCGCAATGAGAAGTCTGCCCCGTAGCTAGAGAGTGATCCCCATCCCCACAACCAGAGAAAAACCAGCACAGCAAAAGAGGCCCAGCACAGCCAAAGACAAATAAATAATTTTTAAAATTAAAAAAAAATAAAGTCAGTAAATAATTGGTCCTTTGCATCTATATAATTTTCCCTTTTATGTTATATTGTGGTCAACTACAAATACAGGTGTTAACACCAACAGATGTCAGTGACAAACGTTGTGAAACGGCCATGCTTCTTCTCCTCTCTCCCCATCAGCAGTGTCCTTGACCACTTTGCTTTTCCTTGACAGTCCTCCCCAACACACGGATTATGTTGAAACAGTTTGCAGTGGGGGGAAAGCACAGTTTGCATCTGCTATCTCCTCGCTGTCGTCTGCGGTCCTGGGCAAGTCTCTCCCTCTCTGAACCTCCGCCACCGCCTCCGTAAGATGGAAACGCTAACACCTGCTTATGAAGGCGCCAGAGCGTGAACTGAGAAGGTGCGTGCAAAGGGGTCCAGGAGGTGCTCAGCAGCGGTTGTAGCTTCTTTTTTCTTATTTATTTTACTGCCCATTTCTTTACTTTTTAGTGTCAACTCTTTGAAGGCCTTATTTTCTAACGAAACACGTTGATTAAAAAAAGACTATGGCACTAATTTCTTCAGCAAGCTCCCATTTTGAGTTAAGCATCACTAGGGTCGCACAGAGTCGGATACGACTGAAGCTACTTAGCAGCAGCAGGGGCTCACCTTTAGGGGGAGGCAGGTCTGGGCCGGGGTTGGGGGAGGAGGGATTTTATTTTTTGCCACCACTAAGAGCGCAGCGCTGTAGGGAAGACAGCCTCTCCCGAGATCAGTTTTACTGCATCAACCTAGGTACTTGTCTCTAGAAGAACTCATCAGAACTTTAAAGAAAGCTGAAATTCCGTTCTCAAGGCGCCCTCTCTTCGAGTCATTTTTAGCGCTGCAGGATGCCCTTAAGCAGTGGTTTCGGTAGAAGATGACTTTTCAAAATGCCGTATTTCCTCTCATACCCCCAAGAATTCATCTTCTATTTCAAAAGGCCTGATGTCAAGCTGTAGTATCAGGCAGGCTAACACCTGGTCTCAGGCAGTAGTTTCGAGGCGGGGGGTGGGAGATGAAAGGCGACTTGCCCTTGCAACACAGCACAGCCTTACCTCGGAGGACCCTTCACATGCCGGGTCGCCCTTGCTGCTTTTCCACATCACCACAGACTGAGCGTGGCCCACTGAGGTCGTCCAGCGCTAGTTTCCAGCTGCCTTTCAAAGCCTCCTCAAGGGAGCCCGCAGTGTGGTCCTGCGCATCGCTTAAACAATTAAGGGCACTGTGTGCCCCGCCAGCTGCCACAAGGGAGAAACGTAACCAGCCCATCTCACAGCTGACTCCCAGTGTAGCCAGCCAAGGGGTCTTCGGTCTGTTGGTCTCATGACATAATAACCCCCCTGGCTTGATCTGCACGAGTCTTTCCCATTTGTATCAGCTGTTCATCTTTTACCATTTTGACATTTCACGAACATCTATTTCCTCTCAATTCTAAGTAATAAATTCCACAGGGCTGAGCAGGCAGGTCTAGATTTTTAAAGGATCACATATTTAGGTAGAACTCTCTAGTGTTTCATTGTTGTAGGCATTTGTTTTCCACGTTCTGATTCTGGTTGGACCATCTTATTACCCCCACCCTGGGAGCTGCCAGTGTTTCCAGCAAACTCCTTTTCTGGGAAATTTAGCCTGTGTCAGTTTCTGCTGTTTGCAGTGAAAACCTTGAGTGATATAACCTTGAAGACAGCATGATATACTCTTACAATCTAAGAGAATAGCAGTAGAAATATCTGGAGAACTTTAGGTAATGTGAGTACTAAGAAAAAGTATAGTGCTAGCTGTTCAGTCATGTCCCATTCTTTGTGGCCCCATGAACTGTAGCCCACCAGGCTCCTCTGTCATGGGATTCTCCAGGCAAGAATACTGGAGTGGGTTGCCATGCCCTCCTCCAGGATATCTTCCTGACCCAGGAATCAAACCCAGTTCTGCCGCATTGCAGGCAGATTCTTTACCATCTGAGCCAAAAAAAAAAAAGTATACTTGAAAGAAAAATGTTAATGAAATACTGTTTCGGGGGAAGCAAGTTACAAAATGGTATCCGCAGTATGGTCCCATTTTTGCAAAAGAAAAAATATGTGTATATGTACATGTCAAAAATGCTAACCAGATACATACCAACTTGTTACTAGGGTGATCTTTGTGGGAAGAATGTGCCTCTAATACTTAATTCTTTCACATCTCCATGCCTAACTATATTTTCTACAATGAATATGTATTCTTTTTGCAATATAAACATGATCAATGTTATTTTAAGAAATGCATGCTTCAGAAGGAGCTTACAGAATAATTAGAGGTTAGATACTGATTGAAAACTACATGGGCAATTCATGAAATGTTATTCCAAAGACCTGCCTTTGTAAAGACTCTTGAATCTTAATGATACCCCTGGAGTCTCTCACCTATTGTTACTCAATCCTCACAAACTAAACAGATACGAATAGGTCCTGTTGTTAATCATGACTCATAAAGATGAATCAGGCATATGATCAGGGGCACACTGCTGAAAGGTTGTAGTTAAACATACTATCAATCTACATACACAAGCATCCATGCTATTTTGAGAATCTATCTTTTTTAATGACTATTACATCGGCTTGGTACCTGAGCCGCTATTTTTCCTTCGTATCAGTTAAAACAGTGCATTCTAACTGCTGGCACATACGATATAGAAAAAAATGAATAAGGGAGCTTAACAAAGTATTCATGAATTTAGCTAGATGACAATTTCAAAATAAAAATAGGAATTTTTCAGAAACTTTCAAAGCTCACTAGTTTAATTCAAACTTACCCGAATTTTACAGGATTGCCCCAGGACTTCCCTGGTGGTCCAATGGTTCAGACTTCATCTTCCAATGCAAGCGTTGCAAGTTTGACCCCTGGTCGGGGAACTATTATCCTGCATGCCTTGTAGCCAAAAAACAAAACATAAAACAGAAACATATTCTAACAAATCCAATAAAGACTTTTAAAAAATTTGGTCCACATCGAAAAGTTTTTTAAAAATAAATTAAAAAATAGAAAACTGAACCATTACAAGACATGATCATTTACCTCTCAGTTCCTGTCCTGCTAAATTCTTTAGGAGCCTGAGTCCAAGTTTTCCTTTTCATTAATTATTTGGCTTTGTGTCTGGTTTTGCTTAAAAGGTTTGAGGGAAAAATTTTAAGTGCCCTTAGAATGTATTCATTCTCCTTTAAAAGTAGTTTGGAATCAAGTACCCATAATAATATAGTCTGTCAAATGCTCATCGGTCAGTAGAAATTCTGCATCTCTTGGAGCTACCATTTCCTAGGGTTCAGTTCAGTCTCTTTTCTTTACATCATTGGTTCTCAAACTGCTTCATCTCAGGACCTCTGTATACTGTAATAATTATCCAGGACCCCCAAAAGACTTTTGCTCATGTGGGTAAATATTTATCAAAATTTACCATATTTGAAATTAAAATAGAGAATTTGAAATATTGACTTATTCATTTATAAATGAAAAATAATAAGCTCATTCTGATACCATAAGTAGCATATTTAATGAAAAATGACTCTATTTTCCAAAACAAAATAAGCAGCAAGAGAATAGCATTGTTTTATATTTTTGCAAATCTCTTCAATGCTTGGCTTAATCGATGACAACTGGATTATGCCATCTGCTTCTGCATTCACTCTGTTGAAATATCACACATCATTTAGTCTCCAGAAAACTCCACTGCATACTCATGAGAAAATGAGAGTGAAGGGCAAACAACATCTTAGTATAACTATGAAAATAGTTTTGACTTCATAGGAACTCCGAAAAGATCTCTGGGCTCCCCAGGTCACCAGGGACAGAAATGAATTGATGTCATGTCATGGTTGTACCAGAGTTAGCTCCCATATCTCACTCATGGCACTGAAGGGTTTCTGGGTCAAGAGTTTCTTTCCTGGCGATAGCTGTTCATCTTCTAAGCCACAGCAGTGGATAATGGTCTCCTTGGAACTTGTATTAAGATGCAGAGAGGAACTTCCCTGGTGGATCAGCGGTTAGGACTATGTGCTTCCACTACAGAGAGCACAATTGAATCCATGGCTGGGGAACAAAGATCCTGCATGCGTGCACTGCAGCCAAAAATAAACAAATGAAAATAGCAATAATGATGATTTTTAAAAAGCTGCAAGGAGATTTGCCCCTCCTCCCCAATTTTCAGCTTTGACCAGAAGGAGAGCTACAAGTGTAGTGGACCCTATTTGGGACAATTCCCAATTCTAACCCTCTATCTCAGAAAAAGGCTAAAGTAATCTTTGCCCCTAAATAATTGAAGGATCCCAGAAGTTCTAAGGGAAGGAACACCTTCCATCCCCATCATGTGTGCTGTGCTTATTCGCTCAGTTGTGTCCAACTCTTGCACCCCATGGACTATAGCTCCCCAGGCTCCTCTGAATGCTGGAGTGGGTTGCCCTGTTAAGAGATAGTCACTTCTGATTCTTCAGTGAATTTTTCCTATGTGTGCACATGTAGGAAAATATATAATCAAACTATATGTTGTCTATTTTGTTCACCTGAAACATCTCATGGGCTTCCCTGATAGCTCAGTTGGTAAAGAATCTGCTTGCAATGCAGGAGACCTCGGTTCAATTCCTGGGTCAGGAAGATCCACTGGAGAAGGGATAGGCTTCAGCTATTTCTGCTTTCTCGACTACTCCAAAGCCTTTGAGAGTGTGGACCACAACAAACTGTGGAAAATTCTTAAAGAGATGGAATTACCAGACCACCTGACCTGCCTCCTGAGAAATCTGCATGCAGGTCAAGAAGCAACAGTTAGAACTGGACATGGAACAACAGACTGGTTCCAAATTAGGAAAGGAGTACATCAAGGCTACATATTGTCACCCTGCTTATTTAACTTATATGCAAAGTACATCATGAGAAACGCTGGGCTGGATGAAGCACAAGCGAAATCAAGATTGCTGGGAGAAATATCAATAACCTCAGATATGCAGATGACACCATCATTATGGCAGAAAGTGAAGAACTAAAGAGCCTCTTGAAAGTGAAAAAGGAGAGTAAAAAAGTTGGCTTAAAACTCAACATTCAGAAAACTAAGATCATGACATCCGGTCCCATCACTTGATGGCAAATAGATGGGAAAACAATGGAAACAGTGGCTGACTTTACATTTTTGGGCGCCAAATTCACTGCAGATGGTGACTGCAGCCATGAGATTTAAAGACGCTTACTCTTTGGAAGGAAAGTTATGACCAACCTAGACAGCATATTCAAAAGCAGAGACATTACTTTGCCAATAAAGTCCATCCAGTCAAAGCTATGGTTTTCCCAGTAGTCATGTATGGATGTGAGAGCTGGACTACAAAGAAAGCTGAGTGCTGAAGAATTGATGCTTTTGATCTTTGGTATTGGAGAAGACTCTTGAGAGTCCCTTGGACAGCAGGGAGATCCAACCAACCTAAAGGAAATCAGTCCTGAATATTCATTGGAAGGACTGATGCTGAAGCTGAAGCTCCAATACTTTGGCCACCTGATGCAAAGAACCGACTCAAAGAACTTGGAAAAGATTTTCCCTCCTGATGCTGGGAAAGATTGAAGGCAGGAGGAGAAGGGGACAACAGAGGATGAGATGGTTGGATGGCATCACCGACTCGATGGACATGAGTTTGAGCAAGCTCTGGGAGTTGGTGACGGACAGGGAAGCCTGGCATGCTGCAGTCCATGGGGTCACAAAGAGTCGGACACGACTGAGCAACTGAACTGAACTGAACTGACTGATAGCCTACAGTGCAGAAATTCTACTTCAAAGGACCTATCTTTCCAAAATAGACAAAGTCAGGATGTGGATATGTTTGTGTGTGTCTGCGTATCTAGATACACAGACACACACAAACATATATGAATATTTATCACAGCACTGTTTATTATAACTAAGATTTTATGGCAACCTAAATATCCATCAATAAGGAATGGGTTAAATACATTATTTTATTCATAAAATGGAATTGTATACTGACATTAAAATTGATCATTTAGGCTTATTTTCCTTTTTTAATTTCAGTTTTATTGAAGTATAATTGACAAATAGCTGGCTTATATTTCTTAATAAGGAAAGATGGTCATAATAAACCATTAAGTGACAAAATTAATAGAAAGAATAATGAGCATATATGCACAAAAAACAAATCAAAGGGATATATACCAAGAAGAAAGCAGTAAAATTATGGCTGATTTTTATTATTTTTATTTCTGATTGTGTGTGTTTTCTAGGCTAACAATTTAAATTGTTTTCAGAGTTAAATTGCTAAGTCATCAATTGAAATTGTTTAGTTGTCTTTCAGTCTCTCAGTCATCATTAAACTTTTTAAACAAAAAAAGAAAGAAAGAAAAATTTGAACATGAACCTATCTCTAATATCAGATATTTTTGGCTCTTCTAAACTTAATTTCTTAGTGATTTTGAAAGAAAAATGTGTATCCTCTATTAACCAAAAAAGAAAGAAAAATTAGACAGAGGACTACCTCAGGGTAAATGAAGGCCTCTGTAACAAAAAGCCTGGGAAAGGGGGAGCTATAAATATTTACAAGCAAATTATATTTGGTGATGAAAGGAGATGCTTCTAATGATAGAAAAAGATACATTATAGAGTTGTTGCAGCCTCAGAAGTGACAGGATCCCCAGTCATCAAGCTCATCTTTTCCTCTACCTTCTGAAATACAGTGCCAACTTCACAGCATGAACCCTATTATAAATTGCAGTCCTAATTTTACATTAATATCAAAATAAGCCTAAAAAAATTTGTGTCAAGCAGCATACAGCACCCAGTACTATTTATGTCTTATAGATAAACTGAAGCTTCTTAAAAATCCTTTAATATCAATTGGACTAACAGGCTGTTCTTAGGTATTAGGGAAACGTAATTTATTCATAGAGATAATCAGAAAATCAGCCCCTGAAATAAAATTATGTCCCATTCTGCAAACTGTATTAAAAACAACAGTTTCTGGCTTCAAGTTAAAAGTGATGAGTTGACCAAATGCATTTCTCTTTCCATCCTCCTAATAACTCACCAATGATAGTGGTGGAAAACATATACATCTACCATCAGAGAAAGAACGGGAGGGCATCTCCTGGCTGACAGCTGATTTCAAGAAAACCCTGAGAGATGGGAGAGGAATCCCGCAATGTGTCCACAGAGGCAGACGTGAACAAAAGGCCCAAAGTTGCCTGCCTTCCTGCAGAGCCCCTGGGGCCCCGAATTAAAGACTAAGTTACATCAGAAGGTGGGAGTAAGACGCACCACTGAGCACGGGGAGACAAGCGGGAAGCCGCGTGGTGCCCGTCGTACAAGACCGACTCCAGCGGTACTTAGCTCCTGGTGTTCGCTTAGCCTCCTGCCACCAGAGAACGGCTCTTTGGGGGCCAGCAGAATACAGCAGAAGTGCCAAGGGATGGTGTCTGAGGCTCGGTCTTCAGAGGCCTGCACACTCCCCTCTGTTTACTGGATTGCTCACTGTGGAGAGCCGTGCCGGATGGATGCTCAAGCAGCTCCGTGGTCAGGCAGGCCCCGTGGTGAGACGGGCTCCAGCACCGGGGCTCCAGCACCGACGCTCCAGCATATGATTGAGTCCCCATGGAGGCGCATCCTCCAACCCCAGTCAAGCCTTCAGATGACCGTGGCCCCAGCTTATGAGCAGCCCCAAACCCAAACCAGCAGTCAGCTACCAAGCTTCTGACCCACAGAAACCCTCAGAGGTAAGAAATGAGTGCTCTAAGCCACTAAGCTTTGGGGACATGCGTTATTCAGCCATAGAGGCTAGAACAGCCAGTACACGAGGTGACAAGTACCACAGCTTCACGTGGGAGTTTCACACAGGGATCTGCTCTCCCAGGCAAGAAATCAGAAACTTCAGCTTTGGATAAGACAAAGCGCCTCAAACTGGGGACTGGGATTGACATAAACACTTCCCTTAGAGGTCATCATAGAATATTGAGTGGAGTTCCCTGCTATACAGAACACAGGGAACTCTGTTTATAAAAACAAATGACTAATAAGAACCTTCTGGATAACACAGGGAACTCTACTCAACACTCTGTAATGACCAAATGGGAAAAGAATCTAAGAAAGTGTGGATACATGTAAATGTATACCTGATTCACCTTTCTGTACACTTGAAGCCAACACAAAATCATAAATCAACTATATACCAATAAATTTTTTAAAAAAAGAAAGAAGCAGTGGAGAAAAACAGTGATGCTGAATATTTCAGAGAAAATGTGAGTCACTAACTAAAAGTGAAAATACATTAAAATTTTATTTTAAAATATATATATATATATATATAAAGCACCTCCACCTTTCCACATTTGGGGAGCCCCAGGGCAGGTCAGCTCCCACGACATCACTTGTTACCCAGAGACACCTATCAATAAGCTCCAACTTGGCAACAGAACTCCCAAGTAACTTTCAGGACCTAATTTAAAAATACAAAGAGACAATCGAGAATCACCAGGTATTTATAAAAAGTTTTCCATGTGAAAGAGAAAGACCAGTATGTACAAAGAGAATTTTATTTCAAAAAAAGAAAAACCGGTGCTAGAAATAAAAGAGAACTTCAACACTTTCTAGTCGGTGGTATGAGAAAAAACTGACAAAATATTAAACATATTTTTCAAAATAACAAAAACAGGATGATATAAAACAAGCAAGATTCCTTGAAATTTAAATATTTGCCCAAATTAAAAGTTCAACAGAAAGAGAATTGAGAAAATTCCCCGAAGAGTAAGACTGAAAGATGAAAACCACGAGAGAAAAGAATTCGAGAAATCGGTCCAGGAGGTCAAATACGGAGGATTTCATTCCATTAAAAAAGGATGGATAAACAGGAAAGTCAGCCTTAGAAATGAATTTTTTTTTTTAATTCAAGAACTGAAAAAATTGAAAGGATTCACTCGCTGAAAGAGTGGAGGGAAAGACCTCAATCGAGACACGCTGTGAATTTAGAACCCTGGCAATATACTTCCGATTCTAAAAGCTTCCTGAGGGAGGAGGAAACCAGACTAGAGACAAAGCAACGCCCTGTGGGCTGAACTGGATTTTCTCAAGAACAAGCAACGCTAGACGCTAGACAGCGGAGCTGAGATAAGCAGTAGCTGCAGCTGTGAGCAGGCTCTGGGCTCAGTTCACCTGGGCTTGCATTCCTTGTGTTTCTACTCACTAACTACCTGAGCACAGTGTATCTATCTTCATCTGCCTCCAGGCAGGTGTGAACGGCCAGAGGCTCTCAGACCCACGGTGAACAAAACAGAAGAACACAACCGAGACTTCGGGGTGTGGTCAGACACCACGGGAGCGAGGAGTGAGGCCTCCTAGTCCTAGGAAGCTGTGCTGACCGCAACCGGGATGAGGGATTGCGTTCCCAGTCCGCCGGCTGAAGTAGAGTGCTGACCTCACGCCAAGGAAACCAAAGCGAGTTCTTTGGGACGACGGCCAAGAAGGATGAGGGCGCTGGTGGGAGGTCTCTGGAGTGAGGCCTCCTAGTCCTAGGAAGCTGTGCTGACCGCAACCGGGATGAGGGATTGCGTTCCCAGTCCGCCGGCTGAAGTAGAGTGCTGACCTCACGCCAAGGAAACCAAAGCGAGTTCTTTGGGACGACGGCCAAGAAGGATGAGGGCGCTGGTGGGAGGTCTCCAGGCCCCTTTCCCAAGAAAGGCGCATCGGAGCAGCCCAGCAGGGTGGGCGGGACAGGACCGGCGCAGCAGGTTGGCTCCTAAGGTTCGAGTTAGATCTGAAGGCTGCTCCATCCCCAGACCCAGGACGTCTAGCCTTGCTTCCTAGAAAGAAGTTTGGTTGTCCCTTGCAGAACAAGGCCAGGCTAACCAGGGGTCATCACTCAGCCTTGACAGTTTCACTGGACTGTATGAATGGCCCCAGCCTAAACTCCGACCACTTGGTCAGCACTCAACAAATAAAGGGGAGAATGAGGCAGGATCTCATGAGTGAACAGTGCTTTTCAGAGGCTACCGAGTCAAAACCTCAAGGCCTAGGATGGATGTCCAGGCTCAGAGTTAGTTTATCGCCCCAGTGGACCCCTCCTTGGAGGCACTCCAATCCCCTCTCCCCTGGTTTCTGCCCTCACAGTGAGGGTGCTCCCTCTCCCCACTGCTTCTTACTGATCACCTCCAAGTCCCAGCCTCTGACGCCTGCACTGACCCAAAAGACACCTGCCCCTGTCAAGGGCAAAATGGCCAGTCATCCATTATTGGTTTTTTTTTTT
>SJXO01003426.1:352767-363020 GCA_006408615.1 Connochaetes taurinus | reverse complement strand
GTCAGTAATGGAGATGACGCAGGTGAAAGTCAAACAGCAGCAGGACTGTACTTAATGCCCTGGAACTGTGCACCTGAGATGGTTACCGTGGGAAGCCCTAGGTGTATTTTTACTATAATTAAAAACAAAGTAAACGAAGCCTTAGTAAATCTATTCTTTCTGGAAGATTCCATGGCCAGCTGATTTCTTTTTAAGTCCCTCTGGTGGTCACCCACCAAGATGAAGATGATGAAGATGTGGCCAAGTGCCAACACCAAACGTGAAACCCAGCACGTCACAAAGGGAGTAAACGGCGGTTGTGTAAAATCTAGCCTCTCCTAGCGGAGGCGGGGCTCACAGTGCAGGCCCCCGAAAGCTGCTGCTGGTGACCTGCCACTGGATCACCATGCCCAGCGCTCTGTCCACCCGGCCCCCGGCACCCACGGCTCCCTGCACCATCCCTGGCCTCCAGGCCCCAGCAGCGGGGTCAGAGGTGCTCCTTGGCACCTGACTTGTGGGCTTGCAGCCCCGGGTCTGAGGGCCCCCAGCCAGACCCCCACCTCACTGCAGGCTCCCCAACCCCCCGCAGGCCTGCGCCCTTCTGCTCAGGGCCTTTCCATGGCCACTTCTGCGAAGGTGGCCTTCACTTAACTGTTGCCCATTCCGTGCCCGCTCACCCTCACTCACTGCCCAGGACACTGAGCCCACCTCCTGCATGCCCGGAAAGACCTTCCTTCAGACCAGCAGTCCCAAAGTGAGGCCCCATGAGTCCAGAGGTCCCCGAGCCCCTGGGCCAGACTCCTTTCCCCAAGAACATCAGGGTGTCACAGGCTTCTCCACTGAGGTGACGCCTGCACAGTGACGTGGAAGCTGCTGGTGGGCGCCAAGCCCCCACCCTCCACCCAGTGCCCTGCTCTCCTGGGGCCTGTGTCCCCCACCCGCTGCCCCCACTCTCCTGGGGCCTGTGCCCCCCACCCGGCACTGGGCGTGGGTGAGGGCTGGTCGGATGGAGAGGGTGGCGGCCAGGTTTGCGGGCTGACGGCGCTGCAGCGCGTGCAGACCTCAGGTCGTGACGCTGCACACCTGGAACATCAAATGGAGAACACCACAGCGGCCCCATCACAGGGTCGTGGGAAAGAAGAGAGGAGAGCGGGCGCGGCGGTGCTCACTCCATCGCTGGGCCCTGGAACCTGCCCGGCCTCCTCCCGGGCCCTGCAGGGCGGCTGCTCCCTCCGTCCTGGCCTGACCTCCCCGGGGTCCTGTGTCCTGGGGTCCAGCCGTGAGGGTCCCGCAGGTGGAGGCACGCACCCTTTCTGAATTAAAGGGACTCCCTGCTGAGCTCATCGTGCACACTACTTTCATCGGGAGTGAAACATAAAGTCTTATTTGATGAAGTACTAATTTTTGTTTCTGTATTTTTCACTTAATATGTGGCTTTAGTGTTTTCCATTGACGTACTAGTACTAAATGTTGTAGTTTCCTGCTAGGTTTGACTTACTAGGATTTTACTTCTGTGTTTCCAAAGTATTTTTCTTTCCTTTCTGATTCTGGTGTCAGGGCTGTGCCAGTCTCATGAAACACCACAGGCCTCCGCAGAGACCCTCCTCCTGAGACCCCCCAGCAGCCCCCTACCTAAGGCTCGGTCCTGGAAGGGCGGGGGGGGAGGGGGCCTGTCCGCATCTCTGCTCTTCTGAAGGGTGCGCGTCGCTTGCTGCCGCGTGGCTTTCGGCGGGGACCCAGTGCGCGCTGTCACCGGTTTTGTGGACTGCGCTATGGAAACGACAGAGACGCTTTCGTCCTGTTCGGTGCGCCGCGCCCTGAGTTCCATTTTGTCTGATGATAACTTTAGTGTGTCTGCTCTGCTGGTTGACGGTCGCCTGGTATATGTTTTATTCTGTCCGCATCTCTGCTCTTCTGAAGGGTGCGCGTCGCTTGCTGCCGCGTGGCTTTCGGCGGGGACCCAGTGCGCGCTGTCACCGGTTTTGTGGACTGCGCTATGGAAACGACAGAGACGCTTTCGTCCTGTTCGGTGCGCCGCGCCCTGAGTTCCATTTTGTCTGATGATAACTTTAGTGTGTCTGCTCTGCTGGTTGACGGTCGCCTGGTATATGTTTTATTCCTCGTGTTTCACCATCTTTTAGGTTGTCCCTTATCACATGGGACGGGGTCACGCCTGCGCTCGATTTCAGAGTCTCCATCTTTAAATAGAAACCATGCAGCCGGCCGCTGTGCCTTGGGGCCCACGTGCCGTGGTCCAGCCCTCCCTCCCACACGTCCTATTTTCACATTCCCCAGCTCTGCGTTTCTTGGCCGTTGCTGGATGGAGCTTTCTCTGTTCCATTTCTCCCTCTGGAAAGTTATCTATCCAATTTCTAGTGGTTACCCTAATTTTTAAAAATAGGTTACCCAGGTTTTTAAAATAGTACATGCTCATTATAAAAACTTTAGGCAACACAAAATGAAAGGAGAGGATTAAAATTTTAAATGCTGCCACGGAAGCCGTGGTGAACACAACACAGCTCCCGACACCTGCAAACCATCCCTGGAGGAAGAGCAGACGGGCAAATGGACAGAGCTGACTGCGGAAGCGGCTTCCCACAGCAGACGCGAGTCTCCACCAAGACTTTTACGTTGTCTTCTAAACAGATTTTTTTTTTAAGTGAAAGTGGAGAAATTGCTAAAATGTGTTCTTCCTTCTCGAAAGTTCTTATAAGATCCCACCAAACCAGGATAGGGAGAAGAAATTACAAGAACACATTAAGAGGTTGGAGTACTGAGAGGTCGCGTGGCTTTCCTTCTAAAGCCCTGTATTTACTTATTGGCTCTGGGTACGAGGAAACTTCCTGCCTCTCTGCCGCGCTCCTGGACATCGTGAAGAGCCCGCTCGCCACACTCTCGGTCCCCTGCACCTGCCCGCTGTTCCCGCACGGCCATCTCCACCCTGCGTCCCCAGCTCCCGTGGGAACTGCCCGGCTTGACTGCATTTTGCGGTCGTGTGGCCCTGTGTTGGTCGTTCCAGGTCCTTTCAGGCTTTGAATGCAACTGACATTTTCCTTCCATTATATTTTCTTTATTGTGGTGAAAATACTCATAACGTGGAAGGTACCATCTTAGCCATCTTTCAGTATGAGGTCAGTGGCTTTAAGCACCTTCACATTGCTGTCCAAACCATCACCACATCACCTCCAAAACTCCATCACCACATCACCTCCAAAACTCCATCACCACATCACCTCCAAAACTCCATCACCACCATCACCTCCAAAACTCCATCACCACCATCACCTCCAAAACTCCATCACCACCATCACCTCCAAAACTCCATCACCACCATCACCTCCAAAACTCCATCACCACCATCACCTCCAAAACTCCATCACCACCATCACCTCCAAAACTCCATCACCACCATCACCTCCAAAACTCCATCACCACATCACTTCCAAAACTCCATCACTACCATCACCTCTAAAAGTTTCTCATCCTCTCAAACTGACACGCTGCCCCATTAAACACTCACTCCCTATCCCCTGCCCCAGCCCACAGCCCCTGCCGTCCACTCTCCGTCTCCATGAATCTGACTCCCCCTCGGAGCAGTGGGATCATATAACACTTGTCCTTTTGTGACTGGTTTATTCCACGGAGCACAGTGTTGTTCCGGTTCATCCGTGTTGTAGCAGGGACCCGAATTCCAGGCCTTTTGAAGGCTGGATAATATTCCCTTGTGCGTGGGGACCACACATTGTCCTCCATCCACTGGCCCGTGGACGCTTGGGCTGCTCCAGCTCTGACTGTGGTCACCAGGCTGCTGAATGCGGTGTACAGACGCCTGCTCAAGCCGCTGACTCCACTTCTTCGGGGGACATCCCACAGTAAAGGGTTGGAGCTTCCCTGGTGGCTCAGATGGTAAAGGATCTGCCTGCATTCACTTTGTGGGGGACGTCCCCTCGAGTGGAACTGCTGGGTCACACGGTAATTCCGTGCGTGATTCTTGAGGGGCCTCCGGGCGGCCTTTCGCGGCGGCCGCGGCGTTTGCCCACGGTGGTGCACAGAGGCCCAGCTCCCCGCACGCCTGCCAGCCCTCGCTCTGGTCTGCTTTGCATAGCCGGCACCGTGAAGGGTGTGCGGTGGGTTCTCATGTGGCTGTTTTTTTCTTTTTCTCCATGTGGCTTTGGTTTGCATTTCCCTGATGATCAGTGGTTTACACCTTCCTTGAAGAAATACCCGCTCAAGTATTTTGCCCGATTTTAATCACGTGTTTCTTTTCTGTTGTCGAGTTGTAAGAATTCTTTATTTATTCTGGACACTAGATTGTCATCTGATACATAATTTGCAAATATCTTCTCCTATTCCGTGGGTTTTCTTCCAGTCTGTTGACAGTGTCTTTGATGCACAAAAGAACACTAAATTTGGTGACGTCTAATTTATCTATATTTTATTCTGCTGCCTGTTGGTATCCCATCCAAGAACTCAGTGCCAACCCATCAACGTGAAGGTGTTCCTTTTTGTTTTCTTCTGAGAGTTTATGGTTTTAGCTCTTCTGTTTAGGCCTTTGACCATTTGGAGTTCATTTTTGTATATGGTGTTGGGTAAAGATCCAACATCGTTCTTTCACACGTGACATCCAGCTTTCCTGGCATCATTTGTTAAAAAAAAATTGTCCTTTCCCCACTGAGAGGTCTTGGCACCCTTGCTGGAAATCACCTGGCCATCTTTGCCAAGTGACTGTCCGTTCTCACATATAGGTCTGTATGCTGGCCATCATGCCAAACTGCTTGATTACTGCAGCTTTGTAGTAACTTTCGAAAACAGTGTGAGTTCAACTTTGTTCTTCTTTTTTTTAGATGGTTTTAGCTATTCTAGGTCTCCAGATTCCATATGAGATTTAGGATAAATTGGGTTTTTTTCAGCAAAAAAAAAAAAAATGACACTGTGATTTTAATATAGGTTGCATTGAATCTGCAGATCACTTTGGATAGTACTGACCTCTTAATAATTTTCAGTCTTCCAAGACATGGACACAGGATGTCTTTCTACTTATATCTTTGTTAATTTCTCTCAGCAACATTCTGCAGTTTTCAGGGCATGAGTCCGCCACCTCCTTGTTAATTCCTAAGCATTTTAATTTTTTTGATGCTATCATAAATAAAATTGTTAACTTCCTTTTGGATTGTTCACTAATTGCTGTACAGAAATGCAGCTGATTTGGAGGTGCTGATTTTGTATCCTGCAAATTTGCCGAATTTTAAAAGAGCTTTTGTGGAGTCTTTACAGCTTTCTACATTTAAAATCATGTCACGTGCAAACAGAAGTTAATTTTACATCTTCCTTTCCACCTCGGGTGGCTTTTATTTCCTCTTCCCCCTAATTGCTTTGGCTGGTACTTCTGCGCTATGTTGAACTGGAGTGATGAAATTGGGCTTCATGACTTGTTCCTGATCCCGTCAATCAGGGACCATCAGTTGTGTTGTCTCTGTGGGTCTGTTCATATGGCCATTACTGGGTCACGGTAGTTTAATTCTACTCCTAGTTTGTTGAGTGTTTTCCTCAGTTAGATTTTTTTTAACTGAAAGATAATTGACATACAATTTTGTATTCGTTTCAGGTGTACAACACAGGCATTTCACATTTACATACAAGACGGTCATCATGAATGTTGGGTATTTCCACCATGAAAGTGCACTCTCTGCGTCCGTTGAAATGGTCGTGCGCTCCTCTCTTCTCTCTTCACTCTGCTCCTGTGGTGCATCTTGACTCTCCTCCACAGCAGGGTCGCCTGAACACTGGCCAACCGAGCTTTGCCTCTGGGACCCGAGCAGCGCTGCCACCACAGCCACACTCAGAGCACAGCGGCCATGGAGGCCCCCGTCTCCAAGACCAGTCGTGTCTGCCAGGCCTGTGGTCGAGGGGTCAGAGCAGCACAGAACAAAAGGCTGCAGAGAAACGAGGGTGTCGGGGCCAGGGCAATAGGAGCCAGGACCAGCGTCAGTCCACGTCCAGAGAAGCACAGACGGGGTCACATAACCCTGCTGAGGTGAGCTCCAGAGGAACAGTGCCCCAGGGGTCCAGGGCAGGAGCCGCAGAAAGCCCCCCGAGCCCCCCACCCCCAACCATCTGCACCCTCAGGCTGGGTCAGGGCATTCTGGCATCTCAAGAGCTCACACCTGCACAGGTGTAGACCCCCACGTGCGGGTTGGGTGTTGAGTGGAGTTTAAAGACATTCCTCAGGGCCCTTCACCCCAAGAGACCCCAGAAGACATCAGATCACAGATGACCCAAGAAAGAGGGCAGGTTGAGGGTCTTGTGGCAAAGAGCACTTCCAACTGAACTGCTGAGGGAAGTGTGTCCTGAGAGGGGCTGGCCCCCGGGGGCCCGGAGAGGGAGGTGGCCAGCCCCGAGCGGAGCCACGTGGTATGACCCTCGCCCCACCCGAGTCTGGTCCCCGATAGCGAGAGGGGCACTGTCCGCGGTGCTGAGCAGCCCAGCTCTGGCCGCAACAGGTCGCACACAGTCGCTCTCTAAAGCCTTACGGGTGACATAGGGCTGGGAATGTTTAGGGATGGACTTGGGGCACACAAGGACATGCCAACAGGGAAAAGGGGTACTTCCACAAGGGACGGGGGGACGATGGGGCTCACACAGACGGGGATCCTGCTCAGCCCCCGTTCTCGGGGTCACGGGGGCTGAGGAGTGCAGGCACCACCCAGGAACTGACGGGACACAGCTGTCTGCCCACAGCCACCAAACTACCAGCAACCCCAAGGCCCTGGCTTCCGTCCCCCTCGGGCGAGGCACCCATGAGGCCTGAGCTCTGGCAGGGGCAGCACAGTGCTGGACAGAGCCCGAGCAGGGGGCCGGCAGTGGACAGTTGGGGCTTCAAGCCACGTGAGAGGAAGGCCAGGGGAAGACAAGCTGTGTGCATCCATGAGAATTGGCAGTGAGGGCCCAGGGCAGTGGGCAAGGGAAAGGGGGGCCACTGGCTGGGCAGCCTTGCTGGGTGTCAGCTTGGGGAAAGAAGACACTTTCTGGATGACAGAATTGTGCAGAAACAGACCAGGCGCTTCTGCAAAGGAGTGAGCTGCCTGTCCACTCTGCAGGAGCTGGCAGACACGTCATCTTAGGCCACAAAGAAGGGTGGGTGCCACGTGGAGAGACAGTTGGGCCACGGTGTCCTCGCCCCAAAGTCACCCTTGACCTCTGAGGCCTGGGGCCTGCCTGCACCCTGACCCTGCAGCCAAGGCTCTGCCGCTGTTGACAGGAACAGTTTGCAGCTGTGTGTCTCTATTGGCTCTCCAAGCCCAGCTATTTATAACCCCTTCCAAACGGAACTATAAGGAAATGTGTTGGCAATTTTGTCTTTATTTCATAAAACACAGGATGAGGCCAAATGGGAGTTGGTTTCCGAATGAGCACAATTACAGATCTGAAAAGTCGAGTTCACTTTTAGCTGCAAATATTATTTAGAAGAAATCTCTTGTTTTGTGAAAAGAAGCTGCGTGTTGACAAATTTATTTGCCTCAAATTCTGGAGGGTTTAAAGCTCCCAGAGTCAGGGCTCTACCTTGAGCTGGGGGCTTGGATCCCACCCTCCAGGGACTCTCTCTCCTTTGGGGCTGGTTCAGGGTGACATCACCAGGTCACACGCAGCTGGAAAGGAGTGTTCCTCCGCCCTGCCTCCCCCCCCACCCCCCGCACTGCCCCTGGAAGACCATGGTAGAAGTGGCCCCGCCCACCACCCGGAGACCCACCAGCTGCACCCTCCTTCCAGACCCGCAGTTGGAGCACCCTGCCCCACCTCCGCCTCACAGGGGCCCTCGGGGGTCCACAGGCTCCTCCTCTACTTGGGACAAAGGCCTTCCGTCCTCCACTTCCTCGTTCCCAGTGGGCCCTCCTCAAAAGTCACCCCCTCACAGCCCTCGTCCACTGCCTGAGGCACAACCGCACCTGCTCACACCACTGACCCGCCAGCCCCTGCCTGTGTGTTTCCTGCCCCAGGAACTGCATCCACACTGTCCATCTCCCCACCATGTCAGCTGCCTCTCCTGGTGCC
Organism: Connochaetes taurinus; assembly: GCA_006408615.1. Taxonomy (NCBI): domain Eukaryota; kingdom Metazoa; phylum Chordata; class Mammalia; order Artiodactyla; family Bovidae; genus Connochaetes; species Connochaetes taurinus. Next base: position 354,992 of record SJXO01003426.1, on the reverse strand, counting down.
AGCTGCAGCCCAGGAAGACTTCCTGGAGGCAGCATTTTCAATGTCAGCCCAGACGTGTGGAGAGAATGGCCAGCCCTGGGCTTAGGCTCCCTCAGTCAGGGGACTGGGAGGCAGTGGCCTGCGGGTATGTAAGAGCACCCTCCCCCGTGGGCAGGGACGCCTGGGCCCATGCAGGCGAAAGGACAGTCAGAGGCCAGAGCACCCTCCCCCGTGGGCAGGGATGCCTGGGGCCATGCAGGCGAAGGGACAGTCAGAGGCCAGATGAGAGCCCAAGGCTGGAGGAGGGGTGGAGCTGCCCACCACCCACCTCTCTGCCAGAGTCAGACCCACCTTCGCAGGACCTGTGACCTAGGAGCTCCCCAACTGCTCGCCCTCCTGCTGGCCTCAGGGTCCTGCCCTCGGGGCCCGTCAGCATATGACCCTATGTGGAATTTGTCTTGAGCACACTGGGCCCATGCAGGCGAAGGGACAGTCAGAGGCCAGAGCATCCTCCCCCGTGGACAGGGACGCCTGGGCCCATGCAGGCGAAAGGACAGTTAGAGGCTAGAGCACCCTCCCCCGTGGGCAGGGATGCCTGGGGCCATGCAGGCGAAGGGACAGTCAGAGGCCAGATGAGAGCCCAAGGCTGGAGGAGGGGTGGAGCTGCCCACCACCCACCTCTCTGCCAGAGTCAGACCCACCTTCGCAGGACCTGTGACCTAGGAGCTCCCCAACTGCTCGCCCTCCTGCTGGCCTCAGGGTCCTGCCCTCGGGGCCCGTCAGCATATGACCCTATGTGGAATTTGTCTTGAGCACACCCTTGAGGACCAGCAGGGTGTGCAGGAGAAAGCCACCAAACATGGGCCCCAGGTCCTCACTGTGTGACCCCAGGCAAGTCACTGAACTCCTCTGGGCCCATCTCCTCTCCTGGAAAATGGTCAGGAGGGCAGCTCTGTGCTGTGGTATGAAAAGAAGTAGCTGCATGGAAGTCAGCTGGCCAGGTGTCTGGAACACAGTAGCCCTTAGTCATGTGGCATGAATGAGTGGATGCATGGATGGGTCATCAGACAGTGGAGGAGAGGATGATGGATGATGGATGGTGGGTGGGTAGATGGGCGGATGGAAGAGTAGATGGATGGATGTGTGAGGCAAGGGGGTGGATGGATGGATGGGTGGATGGAGAGATGAAGTGAAGAATGGAGAGATGGGTAGGTGGATGGATGGATGTGTGAGGTGAGGAGGTGGATGGATGGATGGGTGAATGGAGAGATGAAGTGAAGAATGGAGAGGTGGGTAGATGTATGTATGGATGTATGGATGGGTGGATGGACGGTTGAAGGGACAAATGGAGAGATGGATGGTGCATGGATGGATGGGTGAGGCGAGGGGGTGGACAGATGGATGGGTGGATGGACAGATGAAATGAAGAATGGACAGATGGGTAGTTGGATGGATGGGTGGATGGATGGCTGAAGTGATGGATGGAGAGATGGATGGTGGGTGGATGGATGGGTGGATGATGGGTAGATGGGTGCATGGAAGAATGGATGGATGGATGTGTGAGGCGAGGGGGTGGATGGATGGGCAGATGGGCGGTTGAAGGGATGAATTAAGAGGGGGATGGACCAAAGAAAGAGCATTCCACCCCATCATACTGCCATCCCATCACAGCACCGCCCCCAAGAAGATGTGCTGTGCTCAGAGGCATGAGGTGGCCGGCTCGCCTGTGACGCCCAGGTTTCCACAGCACTGGACACCCAGAGAGCCTGGTTCTCCCACACAGCAGCCCACGGGGCCTGGGCTGTCTGCTCTGTCTTTATTCTGGGGCGAGAGGCCGGCGTCCCTACCAGGAGAGAGAACGGCCAGATCACACATACGTACAACCTCACCACCAGGCTAATGAAAAGTAGCGATTAAGTACTTGCAGGAGTCAGAGAGAAATGCACAGCTTCCCCAGCTCCAGCCCTTCTGTCTTTAAAATTATGGTTAGTAATTAGCAGAGAATTTTGACTTAAAAAAAACAAGAGTAATAAGACATTTAATGGTTTCCAAACTAATTACAAATATGGCCATAATTGGAAAAGCAACTCCATAAAAATGATAACTTGGCTCACAGGAGAAACAGTATGTGCATGGCCCGTGGACGTCAGGCCTCCTTTAATCTCCGGGGCCCAGAGGCTGAATGCCCTCCAGTCCATGCCCTTCTGCTCCAGCCTCCGGGGGGCGGGGGGGGGGGCGGGTAAAGG
>SJXO01003426.1:312616-339058 GCA_006408615.1 Connochaetes taurinus | reverse complement strand
CTAGGGACCCTCCCTCTTTCTGAAGAATTCCTGCCTCGCCTTCTCCAGCCCCCAAGGACTCCCCGGGACCCCCACCTCAGTGGTCAGCACGCTCAGGCGTCCCACGGTTCCCCTGCCCGCAGGTCCCACCATCAGCACACCTGTTGCTGACCTGTAGGCCCACCTGCGCCCCAGGCCCTCCGTCACCTCCCCGCAGGTGAGCCGCCCCGGGCAGCCCCAGGCCCTGCATTCAAAGCCACAGCTTCAAGGGCCCTCGTAGCTCGGATTGCGTCACCCACCATCGACCCCCAGGCCTTGGAACACAGCCCCCAGCATCTCCCCCTCCTCATTTGCTCTGGCCTTATGGCCCCTGCCTGGGTGCCGGGTCTCTGCCCTTGCCTTGCCCTCCACCCAGGACCCGCCAAGTAACAATGAGCAGAGCGCAAACTGGCTCAGAAAGAACTGGGAGCTGAGGTGCCCGCCCCTCCTGACACCACGTGCTTCCGTGCTGTGTCCTCAGAGCCCCTCTGCCCGGAAACCCCCGTGGGCACAACTCTGCCCACAGCCTCAGACCTGCCTCCTCCACAGCTCAGTCCAGCCATGTCACGGCCTCCACCTCACCCTTCAACATGCACAACCATCCGGCTAGTGCGGTGGCACCCCTAGCTAGCTAACCTGGTGCCCCTGTCCAGGTGGTGGGCTTACGCCCCTCCCCAGGCCTCTCAGGGGCTCCTCAATCCCAACACCCCTCCCCACCTCCCTTGAACTGATGCCTTCCTGCCGTGCACCCAGGAGCACCCCACCCTGGGCAATGCTGTGAGACACCTCTTCCAGGCAGCCTGCCCGGCATACCTGTGACTCCACACTGTCGTTTTGGGCGCTGCCCAGCTCCTGCCTGGGAGGGGGCACCAGGCCCTCACCCATCTCTTGCTCTGACACAGAACCCTGCACACAGTAGTTCCCAGAAAACAGCTGTGGACCCAAGTGGATACATGCAGAAAGGTGGGGGAGAACAGATGGGCTAGAGGAAGGAGGCTCAGTAACCAGGGGGCTCGAGGAAGAACCAGAGGAGGAGGCCAAGGAGGCCGAGCTGGGGCGCACTGCCCGAGGAGGGCCCTGCCAGGCTTGCAGCCCAGGAGACAAAGGCCTGGGATCTGGAAAGCGGTGCGTGGGGGAGGGGGTGGCTGGCAGGGGTGAACGGGGAGCTGGTGCACGCCCAGCAGGGCTGCCCCCAGACCCAGGTGTGCCCTGAGGGCTGTCTCTGTGCAGAGAACAGAGAAGGCCTGGGGCTGGTGGTAGTCCTGGGGGAGCCATGGTGGGGCCCCAGCACCTCCAAACCAGAGGCATCTCCCTCCCGGAGGCCATCAGCTCCCCAGGGCCCCACCCAGCAGCACTGGCCATGGGGTCCGGTCATCATCCCCTGTGGACCGAGCCTCCTGCCCAGGCACCCTGCTGGCTGGGCACTCACAGAGGCATGCATGGGGAGGACTTCCTCGGGGGCCACCGTGCGTGGGCCAGGGGCATGTGGGGCTCCCAGGCCGGGGTGGGCGGCTGAGGGTGGAGAGCCAAGTTCCCAGGTCCACATCAGCCCCCAGCCCTGAGCTGAGCACCTTCTGGGCTCCAGATTGCTTAATATTCACAGAGGTCAGCAAGCACAGGCCACAATCCACTGGGTGCGCCAGCAAAGTCGCAGCATCTGCTACATATAAATTAAAACAAATCCGCCGTCTCTCTAAGGACATGCAGCCGTCACAAGCATGGCCAGCACATGACACACGGTGATTTATGTGCAGAAAGTACAGAATCACCAACACAGCCAGGAAGCTGCTGCTGAGGGGCCCACTGGCCAGACTGCCCCCGACCTGTAGCCCCCACCCCAGGACCACCAGCTTCACCCTCGGCAGAGCAGAGCAGGATCGGCCTGTCCTCAGAACTTGGCAGTCACCCGAGGCCCACCTCCACCGGGACAGGTCACAGAAGCCAGGCTCACAGAGGACACAGGGGGGCAGAGGGAAGAGGAACGGAGGGCGTCACTTTCCAACTCAGTTCAACTCAGTTCAGTCGCTCAGCCATGTCCGACTCTCTGCAATCCCAGGGACTGCAGCACGCAAGGCCTCCCTGTCCATCACCAACTCCTGGAGCTTACTCAAACCCATGTTCATCGAATCGGTGATTCCATCCAACCGTCTCATCCTCTGTCGTCCCCTTCTCTGGACCTCAATCTTTCCCAGCATCAGGGTCTTTACAAATGAGTCGGCTCTTTGCATCAGGTGGCTAAAGTATTGGAGTTTCAGCTTCAACATCAGTCCTTCCAATGAATATTCAGGACTGATTTCCTTTAGGATGGACAGGTTGGATCTCCTTGCAGTCCAAGGGACTCTCAAGAGTCTTCCCCAACACCACAGTTCAAAAGCATCAATTCTTCGGCACTCAGGTTTCTTTATAGTCCAACTCTCACATCCATACATGACTACTGGAAAAAGCACAGCTTTGACTAGACAGACCTTTGCTGGCAGAGTAATGCCTCTGCTTTTTAATATACTGTCTAGGTTGGTCATAGCTTTCCGTCCAAGGAACAAGCGTCTTAACTTCATGGCTGCAGTCACCATCTGCAGTGATTTTGGAGCCCAAAAAAATAAAGTCAGCCACTGTTTCCACATCTATTTGCCATAAAGTGATAGGACCAGATGCCATGATCTTAGTTCTTTCACTTTGATCAAGAGGCTCTTTAGTTCCTCTTCACTTTCTCCCAGAAGGCTGGTGTCATCTGCATATCTGAGGTTATTGATATTTCTCCTGGCAGTCTTGATTCCAGCTTGTGCTTCTTCCAGCCCAGCATTTCTCATGACGTACTCTGCATATAAGTTAAATAAGGAGGCTGACAATATAGAGCCTTCACGTTCTCCTTTTCCTATTTGGAACCAGTCTGTTGTTCCATGTCCAGTTCTAACTGTTGCTTCCTGACCTGCATACAGATTTCTCATGAAGCAGGTCAGGTGGTCTGGTATTCCCATCTCTTTAAGAATTTTGTACAAATTGTTGTGATCCACACAAAGGTTTTGGCATTGTCAATAAAGCAGAAATAGATGTTTTTCTGGAACTCTCTTGCTTTTTCCATGATCCAGCGGATGCTGGCAGTTTGATATCTGGTTCCTCTGCCTTTTCTAAATCAAGCTTGAACACCTGGAAGTTCACAGTTCACATACTGTTGAAGCCTGGCTTGGAGAATTTTGAGCATTACTTTACTAGCGTGTGAGATGAGTGCAATTGTGTGGTAGTTTGAGCATTCTTTGGCATAGCCTTTCTTTGAGATTGGAATGAAAACTGACATTTTCCAGTCCTGTGGCCACTGCTGAGTTTTCCAAATTTGCTGACATACTGAGTGCAGCACTTTCACAGCATCATCTTTTAGGATTTGAAACAGCTCAACTGGAATTCCATCACCTCCACTAGCTTTGTTTGTCATGATGCTTCCTAAAGTCCCCTTGACTTCACATTCCAGGATGTCTGGCTCTAGGTGAGTGATCACACCATCGTGATTATCTGGGTCATGAAGATCTTTTTTGTACAGTTCTTCTGTGTATTCTTGCCACCTCTTCTTAATATCTTCTGCTGGCTCTGTAGCGCTGGAGCGGCCATGAAGAGAGACCCCACGTCCAAGGTAAGAGAAACCCGAGTAAGACGGTAGGCGCTGAGAAAGGGCATCAGAGGGCAAACAAACAAAAACCACAATCACAGAAAACAAACCAATCTAATCACATGGACCACAGCCTTGTCTAGCTCAGTGAAACTAGCCATGCCATGTGGGGCCACCCAAGACGGGAGGGTCATGGTGGAGAGGTCTGACAGAATGTGGTCCACTGGAGAAGGGAATGGCAAACCACTTCAGTATTCTTGCCTTGAGAACCCCATGAACAGTATGAAAAGGGAAAAAGATAGGACACTGAAAGAGGAACTCCCCAGGTCAGTAGGTGCCCAATATGCTACTGGAGATCAGTGGAGAAACAACTCCAGAAAGAATGAAGAGATGGAGCCAAAGCAAAAACAACACCCAGTTGTGGATGTGACTGGTGATAGAAGCAAGGTCCGATGCTGTAAAGAGCAATATTGCATAGGAACCTGGAATGTCAGGTCCATGAATCAAGGCAAATTGGAAGTGGTCAAACAGGAGATGGCAAGAGTGAACATCAACATTTTAGGAATCAGCGAACTAAAAGGAACTGGAATGGGTGAATTTAACTCAGATGACCATTATATCTACTACTGTGGGCAGGAATGCCTTAGAAGAAATGAAGTAGCCCTCATAGTCAACAAAAGAGTNTCTACCCTGGGGGCCTCTTCTGGTTGGGCAGGCGGAGGGAGGCGTGGAGGCCTGGAGGGTCTAGGCTCCAGGATGGGTGCTGGTACCACAAGAGACGCTTTTCATCTGCAAGAGAAGAAGCACGTTAATGAGATAAGGCAATAGAACACCATCAAACGGATTTCCCAAGGAGCCTCTGCCCTCCGCGGTGTCTCCCCAAATCTGCAGCAAAGAGCCCAGGCCCCCCACTCCCAGCCACCTTGACAAATCACCCCCTTGTGTCTTGGTGAGCCTGATGGTCTTGGAGCACTGATGAATTTTTAATTTTCAATATCTTTGTGTATATAGCTTTTTAAGACCAAATAAAATAAGTCCTCCAGGACGGGTATTTATTTTTAAACATAAGTCTCATGTGTCAAGTGGGGTGATAACCACGGGACTGGACCCAGGCTGAGTCTCCGCTCAGCAGTCAGCACATGCTGTGACCGCACGCGGGGACTGTGCTTTTATTGATGTGATGCTTTTTTTTTTTTTTTTTTACAGATTTTATTTTGCTTTCGTGTGTGTGTGTTAGCTTTTTAAGACCAAATAAAATAAGTCCTCCAGGACGGGTATTTATTTTTAAACATAAGTCTCATGTGTCAAGTGGGGTGATAACCACGGGACTGGACCCAGGCTGAGTCTCCGCTCAGCAGTCAGCACATGCTGTGACCGCACGCGGGGACTGTGCTTTTATTGATGTGATGCTTTTTTTTTTTTTTTTTACAGATTTTATTTTGCTTTCGTGTGTGTGTGTGTGTATTAATTGGAGGATGTGTGTCAAACAGCCAGCCGGTGGAAGCTACCAGAGGGGCGCTCTGTGACAAACTAAAGGGTGGGACGTGGAGTGCGGGTAGGTTCGGGAGGGAGGGGACGTGCGTTGTTGTCACTCATTCACGTCGTTTATGGCAGAAGCCAGCGCAACAGTGACATGAGGCATTTTAAAGCGAGAGTCTGGGTTATAAACGGCGGGGCCCCCAACGGGGAGGAAGCACATGGAGCCCCGCGGAGCCCCCCAGCCAGCCAGCGTCCCCCAGCCCGAGGCCGGTTCCCACAGCCCCGGCTGCCTGGCCGTGGAGCAGAGACCGGCCGGCGGCTCCACGTCCCCGACCTTTTATACGGGAGCCAGGAGCGGCTGCATGCTGGTTGGTCCTTGTCGGACCCCAGGCTGGACCCCCGCGCACCCAGCCGCCCCTGGAGGGAGCCCCTGGGCTGCCGGGCCCCAAGGATGGGGATCGGGCTCAGGTCTCTGCACGGAGGCGCGCGGGCGCCCCCTCCGACCCAACAGGGCACAGAGCGTGCACCGTCCCCTGTCGGCGCGAGGCCGTGAGGACCCCGGGCACTGCGTCTGCGAGGGCCGCGCCTCCCCGCCGGGCACGTCGAGGGCGCTGCCAGCCGTGGCTCTCGCAGACTCTGCCGCCGAGAGGCCGCTTCTCGCGGCGGGCACGGCTCGCGGCGCGTCGCTCGGCAGCGCGTCGGGCCGGAAGGGCTCCGGCCGGAGGACCCGCTCGGCGCCGCCCCCGGCTCGCTTCCCTGCCCTCCCGAAGGTCTAAGACGGCCTTCACGGCGCCGCTGTAATTTGCATCTCTATTACTATGCGTGAAAGCCAGCGTTTCTTCCACCATGTGTAGAGCCAATTGTATTTACTTTTCTGTGAAACGAGTCCACTGTTTGCCCGTTTTCTTCTGTCCTATTGGGTAACTATCGGGCTTCCCAGGTGGCACTTGTAAAGAATCCGCCTGCGATGCGGGAGACCTGGGTTCGATCCCTGGGTCGGGAAGATCCCCTGTGCGGAGCCCTAAACGGGAAACCTTAAAAAAAAAAGAAGCGCTAGCTTTGCGGAAACTAAGACGGTGCCTGGCAGAAGAGACAGGGGCACGGTCTATGTTGTTTGTCAAAAGTTTTTGATTGGCGCTCTTGATTTCTGTGCAGGTGGACAGCGCGTGATCACCATAGACTCCTGTTATAATGAAGGCACATGACGGTTTGACCTTTAACGTGATTGGTCCAACTATGGAAAGACCCTCGCAAAACCCCCCTGCTTGCCTTTATAAACCAAGAGCTTGCGGCAATAAAGCGCAACTGCTCAGACGGAAGCCCTGGCGCGTCTGATTGTCTCTGCTCGCCGAGGGGCTGGGTTGGCCGACAGCTGGCTCACCTCTCCTCGGGACCCCTCGGCTTCGCTGAGACAAGTTCCACTGCCTCTCTCTTTCTGCGGAGCGGCCCCCGCACCCTGGGAGAGAAAATGTCAACCCCCTCCAGTATTCTTGCCTGGAGAATCCCATGGACAGAGGAGCCTGGCCGGCTACAATGGATGGGGTCTCAAAGAATCAAGACGGGACTTGCCACACACACATTACATAGTCTTCAGGATTCATGGTGTTTATGAAAAATTAATCAGCCAAGCTACATAAGAAATGAAACATTTTATCTGAGCCAAATTTGAGGATTATAACCTGGGAAGGGCATGTCAGTAAGCTCTGAGAGCTGTGTTGCCCATTTTATGTCAAGGCACAGTGATACAAGGTTTCTGAGACCTTATAGCTCAACCTTGAGGGTTGGACATCAAATGACTTATTATTGACAGTTTACACAGCTCAGATCTAAGTGTCATCATGGCCCCTCAGGAGATTAAGAAGGCATTTATCTTTTAAGGAGTTGTCTTGCTGATGTTGGGCGAGTGCTGGTTGTCATGGTTGAGCAGGTTTTCCTGCCAATGGGGAAAGTTTGGTTGATGCATATTGCAGAGACGAATGCAGAGACGCAGTAGGGGAGAGAGTGGGTGGTCCAAAGGGTAGAGAAGTTTTTGTACAAACTTTTGTCTTGCCATAAACTATTAATTGCATTTCACAACAGGAAAACTCTGTGCTTGCATCAAAGACCCAGGGCTCCATCAATCTTGTGGTTCCGCCAGTCTCCACATGACCCAGAATGGCTGCTCTGGCTCCAACCACCCCATCCACATTCCAGCCAGCAAGAGGAAACGTCTCCCGGCCTGGAGGACATTTCCTGGAAGTGGTGCTTCCAGTTACTTAGCATCTATCTGGTCCCCAGGCCTCACCGAGCTGCAAAGGAGCCTGGAGCTGTGGCCTTTATTTCAAGAGGCTTCATCACAACACACAAGCAGAGTGCAGTGGGGGCGGCCAGCCGGCATCTCAGCAGCAGGCACTGTAGGAGAGGCCATGCCCCAGCCAGCAGAAATCGGCTCCCAAAGCCTGGGGCTCAAGGATGAGGCTGGGGGCCTCAGCTGCCCTCGGATGGTGTTCCCTAGGCGGGGTCCAGGAGGGGCTGGGGTCTGAGTGACAGTGGCAAGACCTGATCCCACAAGTTCTTGGGGTGTAGGGGGTGTGAACAGTCTCCCCAGCCGGGGGTCAGCCCCTGGTTTGTGGGGAAGGATTTGGAGGACCGCTGATCCCTCCTCCCCCAAGAAGCCAGATGTACCTGGTCCAGGAGTGGCGAGTCCACCATACTCACAGAGCAGGCCTGGAAGGGGGCCAGGAAGACACATCTGGGATGGAGGGCCCCACAGAGGGCGTGCAGGGGGACGCAAGGATCCCTGCCCCGCTCAGTGCTGCCCACAGGACTGGCAAGGAGCCGCACCACTGGGGGACTGTTGGGAGCCAGCGTGAGGAACTCCACCCATGGCAAAGGTCATGAGGAAAGAGGCTTGGCATACGCAAAGGCGGGATCAAGCCTCAGGAAACCCCCTGTTCCCGAGCATCTACCCCAAAACCAGAGTCTGTTTTATGCTCTTGCCTACACCTCTGACTTTACGGGGGGCTCTCCCCCATAACCGTTTCTCTCGGAGAAGGAGTAAACGTGCAGCTCCAAGGCAATAAAAATTCCTGGGCTTGACAAGAGTGTTTCAGCTTACGGACTCCTCTGAAGGTTATCTAGCCCGCCTGTATAGGTTCGTCTGGCCACATGTGATTGTTTACAGCCTCCCAATCTGAGAGGCATGAGATGTTTTAGACTTACTAAAGGCAAATTCTTTTGGGGAGTTAGAAATTATTAGTATAGTGTGTTGGTTAGGAATTACTGGTGAAGGGTTTTTTCATTTGTTGTGCCAATAATTGCTGCTAATGCCCTGCCCTGGGTGTGACAAGGATGTCTCAGGTCAAACCTCTCTGCTGACAGACTAGCTTGTGTGACAGCCTCCCAGCCATAAACAGCACAGAGAGTTTGGAGTATTAGCATAGGGCTTTTTTCATTGATGAGTCAATGATTGCCATCAGGCCTCCATATCCTTAGGCACCTGGGAATATATTAATCAATGTATTTGGAATATAGAAAAAGAAATATAGTAGTTTTTGATGTTAGCAATACTAGACTTTTTGAGTTAATGAATTTTCTCTTTTGTTATAGATCACTGTACTTTGTTATAAATCACTATACATCACTATGCTGTGTAAAAATGTAACTTTATCACTATCTTAGGACAAAATAGATCTTAAGGGGAACATTAGTGAATGGTTTACATTTGTTGAGCCAATGTTTGCTACTAAATCTCCATATTCCTGCCCTTATAATGAATATAACTAGCATATAGGAGAAATAAGTATTAACCTTTAAGATTAATCATGTTAAACCTTAGGTTAAGTAGATTCCTTTCCTGATTGTAACTCACTACACCCTCACCCTATAGGAATGCAACTTTATTTGGAGGGTGGCGCCTGATTTAAGAAAAAATCACCCCTGGAAAAATAAGTTTTCTGGTTAACTGACCGGTATCAGAAAGGGCCATAAAATGTTAGCAGACCTCATGGCCAAAAGATGATGAAAACGCATAAGACCTTTGTATAATTTTATATGAAGCACCTGATTGTGACAAGGGTCAGGTCTGCTGACCCCCGCGTGACTCTGTATTCATCCCTATGTGTAACAAAAAGGTATATAAACAAACCTGAAAAATAAAGAAACCGGATCAGTTTCTGGAAAGACTGATTCCCCCATGTCGCTTCTTTCTTGCTCCCGTTTCTCTGGCTGAATTCCCATCTGGATTCAGCCTTCTTTTCTCCACTAATTCTCCTACTACACTATCCGTTTCTAATCTCTCTCTATATCTGTAATCAAATAAGTTTTTTCCAGGACGCCGACTCCGTCCCCACCTTCGAATCACCCTGGATCCACCGGGGCTGGACCCCGGCAGGGGACCCTGTGTGAGGGGACAGGTCGGGAGTCCCAGACCTGTAACAAGCACCGTCTACACTGCCTTGAACACAGAATGCCCCAGGACAGGCTGGGAGCTGGACGCCAGGGCCACACTTGCGGGGGGCGCATACTCTCTGTCTGGACCAGGAGACCCCACTGTCTAGTCTCTGCCCCTGTGGCCTCAAGTCAGTAGGGCCAGGGCCCCGAGCAAAGAGCACACAGGGTTAGCTGCAGGAGATAAGAGACCAGCCCGTGGGCCCCAGCCGCCCGTGCAGACCCCCACATGCCGAAGCTGCCCCCTGCCCACTGGTCCCCCAGGACCCAGCCCCTCCCCACACAGCCCCTGGGAAAACTTACTCCCCTCCACTAGCCCCCACACTGCCCACCCAAGGTGTTGTCTCCACCGGGCCCATGACACCTCCACATGACCCAGGGCCAAGAGACCCCAAACACAGGTGGCCCCACTTTAAACTGCCCTTCGAGGGACAGAATTCAGACTATCAACGAGATGCCCCACCCTGGCCAGAGACCGAGGAGCGGGACCCAGGGAGCAGGTGCCCCAGCTGGCCAAGACCCCAGCGGGCACACACCACCCCGCACCCCCGCCAAGCTCTCAGCAGCCCGCTCTGCACTCACATCTGAAACAGAGATGGGGACGAAAGATGAGCTGGAAGCAACAAGAGGGGGACAGGCTAGAGTCGGGCCCCAAGATTCAACTGTGAAACATCTACATCCTGGAGCCCCAGGGCCATTGGGGCGTGACCCAGGCTAAGGACACAGGGTGCCCTCGGGCCCGGGCAGGGGTCTGCTAGCAGCCCCACCCACCACAGACCTGCCCAGGGTCAGGGGCCAGGCCGTCAGCACTGGGCTGAGGGAGCTTCCGAGATGGGGGCTCCCTGGGGCTGCCCTCCATCAGAGGAGCCGGTGCCAGGCTGGGCGCGCCTCTCAAGCCTCACTACGGGGCGAGGAACGGTGATGCCGATGTCCGTGCCGACACCGCAGAACCTGGGCAGATGGGCAGGCTGCACGTGGGCAGCCCCAGAAGGGTTGGGGGAGCGGAAGTGCAGGAGTGTCCACCCCACCACGAGCACAGGCCCTGGGCGGGAGGCCTCTGTCCCTCTCGGACCACGGCCAAGGCCGCACCGTAGCAAGGCAGCCCAGTAGGCCGTCCACGAGGACCTGGGATCCCAGCAGAGAGAAGGCGGCCGTCAGACACGGGACAGAGCTATCCAAGGAAGATGTTTTATTTTCAAGTTTCTATGGAAATGTTACAAACAATGGAAACTGAAAAGAAAAAAACATTTAAAGTTTCAAGCTACCATTTTAAAATAAAAATATGATTAGGTGAAATAATAAATAACGACACCCCAGAACACTGAGAGATGAAGGCAGGGCACGGGCCAGGGGCAGGCCCAGGCCGGGGCACCCTCCCCAGCCCGGCTGCCGGCCGTTCGGCGTGCTAGGGAGGCAGGAATGAAAGGGCCACACCGTCCAAATCTTGACTTTATTTTTTTTATATAAAAAATGCAATTTTGGAAACCCACCCTACCTTTTCCCCTAACATAATGCTTTTACCTCTTAAAAATAAAAATAAAGTACTAATTCTATATACATCACATGTACCATACAAAAATGTATCCAAAGTTTCTATTGCTACCAAAGTGTTCTAAATTAAAACAAGTTACAGAAAGCCCCTCATTGTAAACAAAAGATTACAAGTTACAAAATCAAAGCACACACAGCCAGAGTCATTTATACAACAACCAACATCCTGCTCCCAAAGCAAGTTGAATTTTTATGTGCCTGTATAAAAATGCATATTAATATATTTCTGCAAATTTATTTTTCATTATAAAGCAAATGAATACACTTTCTACAATAAATAATCCGCTGGGAGGCACACCGTGGGAGGCTGGCAGGTGGGCAAGGCGGCAGGGGAGGCCCAGGAGGCCTGCCCCGGCCCTCACGGAGGCGGCGGAGTGTTTTTGGTGATTTGCGAGTGATGCACACGGCATAAATTTATTCTCCACCTCTTTCCACAAAGTACCATTCAAAATAATGTCATTTTCTTTCTTAAAATACACATTTGTCATTGTAAATGTACATCCCGTCTATTAAATAGTGGTACTCTGTGTAAAGAGTATGATTTACAAAATTATTAAACATTCAAAAGTCTTTAAAAAAAAAAAGAGAGCGAGCTACAGATTGAAGAAATGACGCCAGCAGCTCCCCCGCCGGTGCCCTGTGAGGGGCACGGAGCGGCACCCAGGATGCGCCCACGCCGTCCCGGGCGCCCAGATGGGAATGGGTCATAGGAAACCGGCAAAGAACCCCTCCCCCTCCCTGGGAGAAAGAACCCAACTGAGCTAAACTGAGAATAAGTTAAGTGGGGAGCAATGTACAGCATGTACAGCTATGCACATTGGGCGGGATGCCGCTCAGTCGATATCGCTGAGGTCGCTGGCCGGCTCCCCGTGCACGCGGCTCAGGTGGCTCATGGCGCGGTCGAAGGCGACCCTCACGGCCTTGCGGATGCTCGAGTTCCTGCCCTCCATCATCTTCAGCTTGTCTATCGTCTCGTCAATGCCCAGAGGGACCATCTTGGACTTCGGAAGCCACTGCCTTTGAGGAAGAAAACGGACTGTGAGGCCCGAGCACACCACCTGCCCATGGCGACCCCACACATGCCTGGCCTCCACACCCCAGGCAGCAACTTGGAACCCCAGAGTGCAGGCCCTGCGGGCACGCCTGCCAACCCCGCCTGACCACCAGGCACACCCCTACCCAGCCAGCGGGGCACAGGGCTGCCCAGCAGAACCCAGCAGGGCAGCCAGCTGGAGGAGGCAGGGTCAGCAAGACGCCCCACCCCCTGACCTGGGGACACTGAAGGACCCCGGCACAGGGCGGTCTGGCCTCAGCGGGCCTCAGGGTGGGGGCTGCGGAGCAGCCTGGAGCTGAAGCCGTGCAGCCACGGTGGGAGCAGCCCTTGCAGAGACGGGTCTGGGAGCCCGAGCAGGGCCCACAGAGCGCACGTGGACCCGGGGGCCCAGCGCTCGTGGTCGCCCGCCCGTCCCGGGGGTGGCCGAGCACCCGCTCCCGCTCAGCGGGGCCGCGCTCACCAGCTCCTCTTGTTGTCGAAGAAAAGCACGAGGAAGAGCTTCTCGTCGGCCTTGGTCTGCATGTGCTCGCCGATCTTCAGCACGTCCAGCGGTGGGGCCGGGATGGTGACCCCGTTGTGGTGACCAGGCACGCGCGGCATCTTAGGGTCGATGATCTGCACAGGGAGGGCACGAGGTCACGGCACAGGCGGCGGCCAGATGGGCGGTGGGCGGGAAGGGACCCAGCCACACCCCAACCCCGAGACCCTGACACCCCCACACCCTGACTCCCCAACACCCTGAGACCCCGACTCCAAAACCCCAACTCTGAGAACCCCACACCCCGACTCTCCTACACTGAGACCCCTGACTCCGAGTCCCCAGCTGAGACCCCCACACCCCAACTCCCTGATTCCCTGACTGCCCGACACCCTGAGACCCCGCCTCCACGTGGGGTCTCCCGGGACACCTGTCCCGGCAGTGCTGGGGTGGCCCCAGGCCCAGGAGCGGGGGACACGGCCCCGAGGCACGGCGCCTGTACACCCTGACCCGCCCACCCACACTCACCAGGGCTGGGTACGAGGGGTAGCCGCTGCACTTGGCCCACACGACCTTCAGGGGCTCGAGAACGGAGGCAGCCGCGTCGGTGGATATCCACATGCTGTTCTGACCGACCTCTGGGGAGAAGGGTGGGGGAGAGGGGAGTCACGGCAGGGCCCTCAGGACCCGCTGGGCCGCGCGCCTGAGATCACCTGGGCACCAGGACCAGGGGACCCGAGTGGCCCGGCGTGGTGTCGGAGTGCTCTGCAGCTGCGCCCCTGCCCCGCTCCACAGCCCCAGGCCTCTGGGTTCCGGCACCTTCCCCTCCTCGCAGGGCTGGTGAGCGCGGACTCACCAGCAGCAATGCGCGCCGCCTTGGCGTAGTTCCCGTTCTCAATGCAGGATATCAGCTCGCTGCGGCCCTCCAGCGTGTGCCTGCGGACCAGGGCCGGCTTGCCGCGGCCGCACTTCGGTGCACTGAAGCTTCAGGGGAAAGCAGACAGACTGTCAGCACCCAGAGCATGCAGGTGCCGGGTGTGGGGGGTTCAGGGGACGCAATGTGGGCTACAGCCACTTTTTTTTGGCTCCACCACGTGGGATCTGTTTCCCAACCAAGGACCAGCCTGGGCCAGGCATTGAGAGCGGCAGGTACTAACCACAGGACCCCCAGGGACTCCCAGCCGTCTCCATGATAAACCAGGGCTGGGGGGAGGCCCGTGTGGACGTGACCTAGATGCTTGCAAGTTGTGCTCAACTCTCGCGTGCTGTCTTCCCCGCTGTGAGCTCCACAGAGCGGGCGGCGGGGAGCAGGCACACCCGGGGCCTACCTGGCGTCGCAGAGCGGGCTGCTGCTGGAGGAGATGCTGGACTCGGATGCGCAGCGGCGGCGCGGCGCAGCGGTCCTCCCCGGGGTGCCGCCCAGCTCCTGCTCGCCCCGCGCGGCCCCAAAGCCATTGGTGAGACCTGGAAAACAGGCGTGCACGCAGCCCTGAGCTCGCCAGCTCTCTAAATCGGGACAACACAGACAAACGCACCTGCAACCCACACCCACGCGCCTGGCACATGGAGACAGACAGACGCACGGGAGAGGGGAACGGAGTGGAAACACAGATCCCACGACAGCGAACAGACACCGGCTACTCCTTCCTGGACGCTCCAGCCCCACCAGCCGAGGCCCTGAGCCTGCAAGGGGGCGGGGGGGGCTTCCAGGGGATCTGCACGTCCCCAGCGAAGAAAAACCTTCTTCCAAAACAAAGCACGAGCGGGGTCCCCAGCTCTCCAGAGCCTGAGACCCAAGACAAGCGTCCGGTCCGCGTGGGACCCTTGTGTCCGGAAGCCACTCACACCGACCCTGCCACAGCACACAGGAGGCCGGGAGGCCCGAACAGCAAGCGGCCCACAAGCCCACAGCATCACGCCGCAGGGCAAGGAGGGCCTCAGAGCCAACCTCAGGTCCTGCCCCAGAAGTCCACGCCAGCAGGAGGCAGGGAGGAGACCAAGGGCCCCATCCCCCGGGTCACGACGCGCCGGGAGCCCGAGACGTGTCCAGCGCCACCCAGCCCAGCCCAGCCCAGACCCTCTGGGCGACGGCTGCACGGGGGATGTGGCTTTTCCCTCAGAAGAATCCCATTCCTCATGCTTCAAAAACCTAAAAGTCCATTTCTTTAACAATGTTTTGAAGGACTGGCTGATTACCGGTTTTCTCATCTGCTGTACATATTTCTCTGTAAATAAAAGGAGACGGGGAGACCCTTCACCAGACGGCAGCAAAGACGCAGGAAGACAACGCGCTTTCTGCTGCCCCACCCGCAGTGAGCCGGTCAGATGGCTGCCCCTCTGCCGGACGCACACTAAGCCTGGCGCGTTCTCTCTTCTACCCAGGTCTTATTTATTTATAAGCAGCAGCCACAGGCAGTCAGGAGTGTTACACTCATTTTGGCAGCCTGGACCAAACCACCCTGAGAAAGCGTCTCAGCTCGTCTCAGCCCAGGGGCCAGGCCGGCTCCGAGGCCCCACCCGCACCCCAGGAGGCCCCCAGAGAGCCTCTGACGCAGGGCCGGGCCCAGACACGCCCTCAGGGACAGCAGGGCCAAGGGTGCTCAGCCGCAGAGCCGCAGAACCAGAGCTGGGGGGCCGCCCCCCCCACCCCCCGAGCCACTCGGCTGCCTTTCCTGGCAGAGAGGAGGACCCCGAGAGGGTGACGGGCAGCCTCACCACCTGACAGGCACCTGGCGCCTGGGAAGGGCTCAGCGAGGAGTGAACGGGGCCTGCCGTCCGCGGCCCCAGCACATGGCGGGAGGCGGGAGCCGCCCACCCAAGGCCCGACGGAGGGTGGGCAAAGGGGGAGATGGGCCAGCCCCAGGACCCCGAGCGCATCCTGGGGAGACGACGCCAACAGCCCTGCCCGTGCACACACTTGGTGACGAGTGACACCAGGGGGAGAGGACCCGGGGGGCAGCTGGGGAACACAAGGACATGCGCGCCTCCCCAGGACTCAGGGGACACCCCTACCCAGGATGACGAGTGAGTGAAGCAGAGTCTTCCACACGCTACCCGCCGAGTGGCAGACAAGCCCAAGGGCACGAGGCCCGTGGCTGGAGCAGCGCCAGGCTCCGCAAGCTGCCCCACGCGGCCGAGACCTCGCGGGGCCTGAAGTGACGCTGGGCAGGAGCTCGCACAGGGTCCCTCTGAAACACCAGGAGTCAGGCCAGGGCCCAGTCAAAAGCGGCTTTCGGGACAGGCCAAAGCCCCCAAGGTCCCTGGGAATCAGAGCCAATGCCTCGGATGACAAGAGGCACCCAGGATCTCAAACCCCCTTCTCCATCCCAGAGACTGACACGCCGAGCTGGGGAGCCGTGGCCCAGCTCGAGACGCGGGTCGGCAGGGCCACAGTGAGCGTCCTGAACCCTCACGGCGCGGGGACAGGAGGTCCCCAGGGGCTCCCGCAGGCCACAGCCCGCCAGGCTCGTGCGGGGCTCCCCGGGCACTGGACCGCAGCCAGCCTCTCGGAGCAGCGGCGTCAAGTGCCGGCTGTCTTAGTTACAAGTTTTTATTTTCAGTGTCGGCAATGGAATTGCATTTTGGGGTGTTTCTCCACCTTTCAATGAAAGCACAGATGCACAGCAAGTAGGATCCCGACGCCCTGCTCGTGCCCAGACCGGCTCCAAAACGACGCAGCAGCAGGAAGGCTGGCGGGTCCCCCGTCAGGGGAGGCCCACGCCCGGGACAGGACGTCCGCTCCCGGCAGCAGGCACTCGGCGTGGTGACAGAAACAGAGCTGTGCCCCCCGGAGACCCGGGGGCGACCGAGGAGCAGGAGGACAAGCAGGGGGCGGCAGAAGCCGGAAGGCCAGCATCAACAGCGACAGCGAGGGCGGACGGCGCCGACGCCACGCGGGCTGGGCCACGCAGTCCTTCCTGCACCGGCCCCAGCTCCACCCCGGGTCCTCTAGAGCCAGTCCGGTGCCGGCGAGGGCAGGCCAGGTCTGTCTACGTCAGCCGTCTGTGGAGGCAGCGGCTCCGTGGGAGCCTCAGCCCCAGGCATCCCTCTGCACGGTCGCCCTGGGCGCAGGGAGGCTGCGCGACGGCCCAGCCAGCTTGAGCACCTGCGGGCGGCCGGCCGCGAGACGGGGCGGGCGGGCTGAGGCGGCCTGGCTCCTCCAGGTGCTGTGTGTGGGTTTCGTGTGGCGCTCCCAATGCCATCCACAAGGACTGGGTGACACACAAGGATGCGGGGTCCTTCCGCTTCTCCCGTCCAAGGTGAGAGAGAGAACAGTTAGGGTCCAAAGAGTGAGTTACCCCGCATGTTAGTGGCTAAAACGAGGACCTGGAAAACAGCGAAACAGCCATTTAGTCTGACTGAAGGCCTGCAGGCCAGACACTCCCTGAGCAGCACACCCGCCAGGAGCCAGGAGCCACGCGGCAGGTATCGCGACAGGAGGGCCCAGGCCAAGAGTCGGTGGGCACAGAGGAAGCGGGCAGACAGCGCAGGCCCCAGAGATGCGGCTCCGGGAGCGACAGCCAGCGCGATGACCCCCAGGGGTGCCTGCAACGAGTGGCCCGTGTGCCCAGAAGAAGGGAGGCCTTGCCGCACGTAGTGGACACCGAGGACTTCCTACGAGGCACAAAAACGGCTCTCTGGGAAAAGCGGAAGGCTGCGAATGCCCGCATCCCGAGACCGCGAAGTCTGTGGCTTGGAGCCACGGAGCCCACCAGACGCCCGGGCGAGGCCACACCAGGACCTGGGGCCAGCCCAGTCGCTGCGGAGCAGACCCTCAGGACGAACTGCGCGTGGAAGACGGAAGACGCCGCCATCCGGAGAGGAAGAAAGGGCTCTGCCTGAGCCGGGCCGCAGGGCTGGCAACTCCAACGTGCCCAGCCCCCTCGCAAGGCCTCCAAAACTGCCTTCCAGAGCAGCCACCACCCCTGAGAACCTGCAGCGTCCTTGGCTCAGGGGTGGCAGCAAAGGAGCGACGTGGTTTCTACAGAGACGTCTCAGGAGGGAGCCCAGAGGCCCCAAAAGTCCAGCAGCCGGAGACCCACGGGGCCAGAGATCCGAAGCTCAGCCACTTAGAGAGGGCACTCAGGGTCTGGCAGTCTCGGCACACCGGCTTCGCCAGGGCCCTGACCACAGGGCGGTGTCTGACTCGCCTCCCGGCATCAGGGGGCTGCTAGGAAAATCCTAGCAAAAGAAAACCAAGCCGAGCGTCTCTCACTAAGCCTAGCTGAGAAAGGCCCCCGCCACAAAGGGACCCATCTGAACCTGGGTCCTGGACACTCACGCAGCCCAAAGAGCTCATAGTTCTAACAATGTACCAAAAATTACCAACTTGATATCAACTCATCAAAAGCACTGTACTTACTGGAAAGTGTATTATCTAATAAAACTAGTTAACGGGCACACATTTACTCTGGCGACAAGAAGACCGGTCTGTCTGTCAAGGTGCAGGAGACACACCTCCGTGAAAGCTGGGACCCGCCCACCCCGCGGACCCGCGGCTCAAATCCAAGCAGCAGAGGGGAGGACGCACTTCTCTGCGTGGCTGTGACCGACGCACCGACAGCTCACCCCACGGCTCCGGTCCATGGCCAGCACGCCTCCAGAGACACCCACAGCACAGCCACGCTGGAGGGGACGCGCAGGTGACCCACCGCTAGTTCACCAGCACGGAAACCCCGCGCATCCGCCAGAAGGGCTGGGGTTCAGCACAGGCTGAGAGCAGGAGAGCAAAGACGCCCGGTGTGAACACAGCCCGGGGGACTCCTGAGGAGCGCAGGCACGCGGACGTGAGCTCATCAGACAGACCTCAGCCATGAGCGCGCCGTGATAAACCAGAACCACATTCACACTGCCTTAGCAGCAGACAGCTCAGTGCACGTGAACCAACCAAGCCACACAGGACAGCGAGAGGGCAGGCGGACGACACGCCATATCCACCGGGCCCGCAGGCTTCAGAAGAGGGGCCCGCCGCCCGGCACCCATGCACCCGCCACAGTCGGAGCCTCTGGGGCCAGACTCCCAGGAAGGGACCAGCAGGGCCCCCAGGCCAAGCCGATCCCGGCCCTCAGCCACCCTGAGGTGCTGCCACCCCAGGCCTGCGACTGGGCGCTTTTCAAAAAGAAGCCGCGTCTGTCTCCTCCCGTGGACAGCAAAGGGCAAACACCGGCCCTGGAGGCCCCCCCAACCCCAACTGCCCGAGACTGGGAGCACACGGGGGGCGCTGTTTACCTGTGTCCAGGCGCTTTCCCGGGGACCCCTCCTCCACCTCAGAGTCGCCGCAGGTGCTTCGCGACCTTTTTCTTGGCTGCAGAAGAGTCTCCAACCTCGGAAGGACTACAGACAAAAAGGTTTTGGTCCCTAGCTGAGGAGAAGTTGGCTGGGTTTCAGTGTTCTCGGCAGACTTTGGGGGGCTTACACTTTGCGGTTTGCAGAAGAGAACAGAAGTGCGCCTGTTCACATCGCTCGACGGCTCCGCCCCCGGCGCAGCGCCACTGCGGGCGCGGGTGGGCTCTGGAGAGTGTCCGCTTAGCAGCGCGCTGTGAGTGCAAGCGCTATGTGACTCATTACCAAGTGTGACTCTTTTGGGCAGTTTACTCTGCTCTGGGTGGAGTTCTACTGGGTTGAGGGTTGGTGGTTCTGAGTTAGGCTCCGAGTTTGAAGGAAGAGGTAATGCATCTGATGGTTCAAGTTTAGGGGGAGATTTATCTCCTGAAAAAATTATAAATAAAGTGATTTTTGAAAGCTGATAATTATCAAAGCTATCATAAAACTTACTATAATTGTGAAGTCCACCAAAATACTAATTCGATCAAGGAAACACAGCATCACACATGACTGTCTGCAAGCAGCCGCGGTTACTGTGTGCGCGGCCCTGACGCCCGGCCGGCGCCTGCACCCAGGGTCCAGAGGCTCCCTGAGACCACCGCACATGCGCCAGCCCAAGACATCATTCGAATTCATGACAGTCGCTGCAATCGACAGTCACTTACCTTGAGGAAGAAAAATATGTCACGTAACTAAGGGGGTCTAAGCGGGCATTCCCACACTCCTGACCTGGTCCACAAGGTTAGCAAACAGAAGGAAACAAGCATGTGAATCTGATTTCTGACCAGGGCATTCTAAGTCGATGGCAAAGAACGGGGAGCGGTGAGTGGCTGCGAACGCGCCAGGAAAGCCCCCCATGGGTTCTCAGACCGTGCCGCCTTCATAAACGTTACAATCCAAGCTCGTTATTTTAAATCTGACTTGAAAGATAAAAACACAATCTTTGGACAAAGACTATCTTAATCTTAGCCTCTTTAGAAAAGCTTTTAGAAATTACAAAAAAAAAACCAAGATGCTTGAGAACCAGTGCATTAGCCCCGGGGCCTGGGTAGCTGGAGAGACCTGTCCTTAGAGGACGGGGTGGGCACGTCCTCTGGGATGAGCCCCTGAGGTTTCCCTCCAATCGAGGCTGAGGCTGGCATCAAGACGTGCAACAGAGAACAAGTGTAAGCAGCACGCACGATCACAAAGTCATCTTTACTGGCGGAAACCCGCACATCCCCCCAGATCTATCTGAAACAACACAAGGTTACAGGTTTCAACTCAAAGTCATTTTGAAAGTGAGAAGCTACACAACTTCAAAGGTTCACTTAAGGTCTCGGAGCACGTTTTGTGAATTCTCCCCACTGACAGTGAGATGGGCCGGCCAGGCTTGGCACCCAGGAGGGCGGCCGCGGTCAGGCTCTGCCCAGAGCTTTCAGATGAGCCTCGTGACACGGCTTGGAAAACGAGGAGACAGCCTTTCCTTGACCAAAGCTGTTAGAAACGCCAGTGCAAACACACGTGCAAACTAGAAACACACGTGCAGCCGGTAGGGCTCGAGTCCTGCTGACGAAGCTCCTACCCGCTGCCCGCGGCCATGCCGGACACTGACCCGTGGGGGAGCTGCAGGCGGGCAGGGTGAGCGCTGGACCCTCCCTGGGAGCCGGCCCCTCCTCCTTCCCTGGAGAGGCCTCCTCTCCCCACAACCAGGGGCCCCACAGGGGCTCTCACGCTGACCTCATACCCAAGCTGCCGGCATCCGCCTCTGCCTCCGCCTCGGCAGGGGACCCGCGCTGCCCCGGAGCTGCCCCGCCCTCCATGGAGGACGCCCCTCCCAGGGCCCCCACTCAGCAGAGGGCCAAGACCACGGCCGCCCCACCCCAGGCCTGGGCGCTCCTGCCAGGGCAGCTGCCCCCAGCACACAGGCCCTGAACCCCGCAGCCCGCGGCCCCCACTGTGCCCACACTCTGCCTACACCAACCAGGAGGGGGGCTCGTCAGAGGGGCGCCTCACGCCTCCCCCCGAAGACGATGCTATGGCTCAGGGCTCTGAGTCTGCCAGGGCGGCTCACAGATGTGTCCCGGGCGTCCACAGCCTCACGGACGGCGGGGGGTCAGGGCAGAAGGTGCTCAGGTGACCCAGTGCAAACCAGCCCCGACCAGCTGCAGGCCTCTCACGGGCCGCGGACTCCAAGCCTCGGTGTTCTCATTCATCAGACAGGAACAGACAGGACGGTGCCCGCCATCCGGTGGCCCACAGAGCAGGTGCTGGCCAGGGCTGCTGGGGTCTGTCCTCGGGGACCACACACTAGACCTACATCCCCGCGGCCACTGGTTGCTAACACACCACTCAGCTGCTAGGGAGAAACATTCTGGGAACGTCTGGAATAAACGACGTGTTTGCGGCATAAACGAACGCAGAGCCTCAGGACGCGTCAGCATGAAACCTGGCATCTGGAGTCCCACTCGAGGGAACTCACGACGCACAGATCAGCATGGGCCCCGCCCAGGGCACCCCACACCACCATCCACACCCCAGGCACTGACCTCCCATGAGATGCTTCCAAACCAAAGCTACACACGGACCAGGGACCCAGCCTGGAGCCTCACTGGACACCGCGATGCCATCTCTCCCGAGTCGGGGCGGCCCCCCCGCCTGACTCGAGCGTGACCTCTTCATCCAGCCTCAGCTGCGCTGGTCCCAGCAGCCCCTACCCCTCTGGGGAAGAAGAGGACCCAGTCCTGAGCAGTAAAGACAGAGCCTCAACCTGAGACTCTTCCGAAAGGGCGGCAGCGGGAGGCAGATACCCCTCCGAGGCCCACGGCCACACCGTTCGGGCCCCCACTGCTCAAGGAAACCAACCTGGAAACTGAAGACCTGCCTGCAAGGCTCCCTGCTGACCATGGGAAGGTCATGGCTGCCACCCCTCCGGCCTGCCCCGAGTCTCCTTGTCAGGGTTTCCAGTGGAAACCCCGTGAGCATCAAATCACAACTAAGACGTTGAGAAACCACTGCCCTTTCAGGCGTGATGGACGATACTGAGTGATTTCTGCCCCAGGGCCGTGTTCCAAGCACATTCCTGCACTCCTTTACACGCGGCTGTCTCCACGGTCTGCACCGACCACTGTTCACAGACACCGTCCCCTAGCGCTGATGTCTGTCGCCTCACTGGGGGCACACCCGTGCTGCTGGCCAGCCACCTCCACCACATCGCTCCTCCCACACGCCCCTTCCAGCTGGCCCCACTCAGACCACTATGCTGGCTTCCTCTAACGTGCGCCCAACCCCAAAAGCAGCATGAGGGGCCCACGGGGACACCCGCACAGCGGGAGAGCCCAGAGAAGCCGCCCCACTGCCGAGGCAATGGTGAAACCAACCTGGTGGCCCGCTCTCCCCCAAGAAGGGAGACGCACACCCTCACCGCGAGGGGCAGTGGGGGCAGCAGGGGTGGCTGGCAGGAGGGGCCGCCCTACACCCTGAGAACCCCGAGGGCACAGGGGGACACAGTCGGGGAGCCCAGTGAGACCTGGCTGCCTAAGGCCGCTGGGAGAAGGGCTGCTCGGAACCAAACCCACAGGCAGGGCCACTGTGCTGATGGCAAGGAGGCCCTGGACTCTCCAGTCCAAGCGCGAGTCCCGCCCCCGAGCAGGGACACTCCAGAGCCTGCAGCTGGCACATGGCCACCCAGGCAGAGGGCACCACGAGGGGCCCCGCCCCACCGCATGGCCACCTTCTCCGAGCAGAGAAAGCTTGGGGATCCAGGTCCTACCCGCTGCTCCTCAGGCAGCTGGACCGCAGGACACCACCAGACCAGAGGAGCCCACCCGCTCACGGGCACCACAGAGAGAGACGTAGCATCACGGCCAGGATACGGCAGGACCCCAAGGCCGGCACACGCCCTCAGAGACCTCGGTCCTTTTCAAAGGGTGAGCAGTAAAGCAGCTTTCTATGTCCTTTTATTGACCGCTTTGTTGTTCTTATTTGGACAAAGTCGTAAAAATTCAGAAAGACCACACACAGCTGCTAAGAGCTGTGCAGGGAGGGAGCCTGACCCCACGGCCTGTGCTGCTGCCTGAAACGCCCAACTCTCAAGTGAGGAGAGGAGGGCAGGAGGGGGCGACCCTCCACCCGCCCAAAGGGTACCTGAAGGGCACCTCCAGGAGCCCAGGCTGAGCCTGGGCTGTCCCCGGGGAGGGGCCCCACGAGCGTCCCACCCACAGGGGCACGGGGCCACTGGAGGGCCCTGCTGCCTTGGGCGCCCTGGGAGAGGAGCTGAGACGGCCCTCCCCCCGCGCGGCCTCGCCGGGTCACCGGGCACCTGCTAGGAGGCTGCGCCACGTCCCCGCCCTGGCCGCCCCGTTCCGGCGCACGGCCGCGCCTCCCGGCACACCCGCCCCTCACTCTCCGACCGCCCTGCAAGGCTGTGGACAACCTGGACCGTGCTCGAGAAACAAACCTCACCTCACCCCCAATGCTTTTAAATGGCCGAATGCGGCGCAGACAGGACTACCCCAGCCTCAGCCCGGAACGCCTCCGAGCGCTTACCTTCCTCCGCGGCCTCCTGCCCCCGCGGAGCACCGTCCTCTTCCGAGCCTGCAGTACCTGACTCCGCGGCCGGGGGCTGGCTGTGCTGCTGGCTCAGCTTGCTCCGCAGAACAGCAATCTCCTTCTTCAGCAGCTTGGCCCGCTTGCTCCGTGACCCACTGGACTTCATGGCACACGTGAGGTCCAGCATGTCCAGCAGCTCCCTCAGCTGCTCCTCCAGGACCATGTGGGCCCTGTTGGCCGGGTTCAGCAACCTGTCCACTGGAGGCAGAGACACGGCCATCAGTCGCCACATGGGCGCCGCCAACCTGAGACCACCTCCCCAGGGACCCCAGGGCCCTACCCTCGCATGGCGCCTACCGGCTGGGCGCCACTGGCAGACACAGGAGCCGGGGCTACGCCCAGGGATGCCGAGCCCTCCCACCGAGACCAGGCGCCCAGGCGAAGAAAGGCCGGAAAGAGGTCCAGACTCGCCAGGGGCACCAGCTCGGGGCCACATGCATCTGAGCCTGAGTCTCAGTCCCAGGTTTTTATGTGGCTTTTTTTAAACTGGGCTGCAAAGTTCACAGGTAATTCGGAGTTTGGGGTATATTTACAAGAAAAATCCTCAACAAAATAAATTTCAGCCAAACACCAAAACGTATAAACTACCTTGAATCAGTGAGAAGTGGCTAAGAAACTAAGTGAGTCTACAGAACCCCCTACAAACAGAACTGGGACAAAAACCACAGCAGCGCGGCCATCAGACACGGAGATGCCTCTGGCTCCACCGGGAAACCTCTCCCTAAAGCACCCGCCTCATCATGAGAAGAGCAAGACACCAGTACAGGGAACCAAGGAAGAATGCGTCCTAACAGAACGCCACAGACAGGAAGGTGCACAGCAAGAAATCCCATCTCATCCGAAAGCCCCTCAGGCAGAGGACACCGCGGGGAGGGGCCTGGGGCCGCCCAAGCGCAGAGGGAACACAACCGCACTTCTCGCCCCAGTCCATCCTTCGTGAAAACCTGGGCGCAGAGATGGATGCAGAGACTCACGGTGACTCGCCCGGCCACTTCCTGCAAGGCTGGCACCCCTTCCCAATCCAGAGCACTCAGGCGGGGGAGGAGTCAGGTCCGCTTCCGAGGACCCGGGACAGCCAGCGGACACGGCGTCCCTCCCGAGGCCGCCTCGTGAGGTGGGACAGGCAGACCAGCAGGGAGGGCCTGCACCTGTTCCCTGCTCCCTTGCGAGGGGCTTCCTCTGCCACAGGCCGTCCTCACAAGGCCCCCAGGCCCACCTGCACGCAGCCCGAGCGACACTGCCCCCTGGTCTGCATCAGGGCAACCTGCTGTCCCACTCGGGCCACGGCTCACGTGCCTCTCAAATGGGCACCTGAAACGTGGATGCTCTCAGCAAAGACGCGCTGAGGGTAAGGCCCACACTACATGGCACACAGAGAAGGAGGAGCCAGTGAAAGCAACCCCGTCGCGCCCGTGTCACTTTCGCGTTAAAACCACAATCATCAGGTGTACTAGGTTAAAGATAGGATGCAAACACAAGTCCTCACGAGGGTCCTAGAAAACCTCAAGCCAACGTGCAGCTCCCATCCCGTCTCCTGAGCCTGCACTCCAGCATCAGGGAAAGTGCCCCACCACCTGCTCCTGGATGGCCGTGCTCACCCTCGTCCCAGGAGAAAGGCCGCCGAGGGGCCAGGGGCGGCCGCTCGGGCAGGTGCATCCCCGAGGCCTCGTCGAAGCCGACGCTGTCTGCCTGGCGCCGGGCCTGCCTGAGCACCACGCCGCCTTGGTCACGCAGCCGCACGGCGGCCCGGTAGAACACCGTGTCCTTGGCGTTGTACTTCATGCAGTTGTCCACAATGAGGTCAAAGTCCTCTTCCAGCTCCCTGAGTGTCCGGTACCCCTGTGCTTCTAGCCGCTTCCGCATTGTGGCAAAGTCCATGGGGCGTTTGATGTGATCCAGATAATCCGGGACCTGGTTTCAGGGAACAAAGCAACCGTTTACAGACACAACCAGAGTCACACACTCCACGTAACCAGGACACCCGTCATGTACATACATACACACGCACAAGCACACTCCATGCTCACACAGTACCACAGGGCAGCCCAGGTCCTCTGGCTGGACACGCACGCACTGGGAGGGGTCCTCCACATCCCCTGGGTTACTGCAGACTCGAGGGAGGCCGGCACAGGAGGCGAGGACACCTACCTCCTTCAGGCTCACTGGCTGGGCAAATATGCGGGCCGGGTCCTTCTCCTGCAGCTGGTCCAGCACCGAGCGCAGCAGCACAGTGAGCGGGGTCAGCCGCAGCTCCAAGGCCATCTGCTCCACCTTCACCTGGGGGCCAGTGCACCAGGGCTCAGCGCCCGAGGGGATGCTCCCTCTGAGGAGCCACCTCCCACCTCGAGGGTGCAGCACCGTCCAGGGGCCGATGGAGGTCCACATTAAAGGCACAAGCGTACGGTATCCCCCTCCTGCTCACACCTCCTGGGACCCGCTGGACACCACAAAGACCCCACCCCAGCCAGTCTCCTTCACGGCAGAGATCGGTGTCAGCCCCTAAAGCCACCAGCACCCCTCACCAGAGAGGACCACTCAGAGGAAGCCGGGGCAAGGACTGGGGCCTAGCACAAGCAGCCCCTTCCCCGGGGCGCCCCGCCCCCGCAGCCTCACCTGCTCCCGCTTGAGCTTCTCGCGCTTGCGCAGAAGCTCGATGAGCAGGCGGGCGCGCTCCAAGTCGTGCCGCAGCCGCTGCCAGTACTTGAGCTTCTCTTTGGCAGCCTGAATCTCCTCGTCGTTCTCTCTCTGAGAAGAAGAATGGAGTCGGCCTTGTCCCCCACATAGACACACACGGGTAAGGCTCCGCGGCTCAGCCCCTCGCCTCCTGCCCGGGGAGCCTCCTCCCGGGACGAGCCGGTCCATCTCCAGGCCAGCGCTGCGGCGGCGGCGGGGCCAGGCAGGGAGAGCGCGGGGCCAGGGCTT
>SJXO01003426.1:294809-305147 GCA_006408615.1 Connochaetes taurinus | reverse complement strand
GCGCCCCCCCCCCCCCAAAAGACAAGCAGCGGGGCCCTCGCGCCCTGCAACTCACTCCTGGCTCACTGGGAGGTGCCCCGCGAGAGCAGTCCCCCCAGGACCCCTGCCAGGGCTGCGCTCACCACACAAGTGGGTACACCAACCACGAAGGGAGACGGCCACAAGACATGCTCAAGTGACAGGAAGGCCAGGTGGAGGCGCCCTATGACGATGCCAGTGAGGAGGGCAGGAAGGGGCACGCAGGCCACCTCCAAACCGAAAGTCCAAGAGCCTGACGGACGACCGGGGGCGCGCAGGAGGCAGGCAGGCACAGCGTGCGGGCTGGCCAGACGCCCCCGGGCTGCGTAGCTGTGGGTCTCTGGGAGAGGAGGTACTCCGTGGACGAAGCGGGCAAACGGCTGCTCGGACACCGGCGCGTGAGTGCGAGGGATGGCATGGCTGCGACGCCTCGCCTCAGGGTCATCCTGACCCGGGAGGCCAGCAGTCCGCGCCCCACAGGTCCCATCAGCGCCAAGGCCGCGGGGCAGGGAGCAGGGGGCAGGGGTGGAGGGACAGCTGCAACGCTTTCAGAAGAAAACCTCGAGGCCCTCAGGGAATGAACACTTAAGTGAGACGTGACAAATACAAGCCATAAAATAGAGCAAAAACACACACTGAAAGCAGGAGGCAATCCCTGTGAAGGGGGCCGAGGCTGGGCTGCCCGCTCTCGCCCGCCAAACCCACTCGGGCCAGCGGAAAAAGACAGGAAAACCCAAGGAGGGAAAGTCCACCCAAACCGTCACTTCACACATGATGTCCACAGAGAACCTAAGGGAACCTGCAACGCGCGACACCAACGTAAAAACCCTGGATCTACACAAACACCCAAACGTGCCGATTTGAGGGAACACTATTTCTAATACTAAGTTTTCCATGGACATTTTCACGGAGAAAACCGTGAACTTTCAACAAGTACTGGAGAGGTGGTAGTGAGCAAAAGGTGGGCCTTGCCCAGGCCAGGGTGAAGGCTGGCGTGGAGCCGGACTTCCAGGAGGAGACGCACATCTCAGGGACGGGGGGGTCCACAGAGCGGTCTCCGGGTCAGGGGTGCAGAACAGTGAGTGACGGCCCTGCCCGCCAGCAGGAAAGACAGGTGTGTGGGCTGAGGACCACAGGGTCAGACACCATGCCTTCAGCGCAGACAGACACACGCTGTCCAGACACACCCCCTCCAGGACCGCAGGGCACGGCCGGGCTCTGAAGCGAGCTGTTAGCTGCGCTGCCAAGGCCCCGGGGGAAGTCACGGGACTGGGGTGTGCTTCCAAGTGACCCAAAGGACGGAGCGGGCGAGGGGGCTGGCCCAGTGCTCACGAAGCTGGGGTACAGCGGTGGCGCTTCCGGCCTCACAAATGTCCAGCCTTGACAAGGGCTTCTCAAGACTATAAAGAGCAGGGATGCCGTGGGGGAAATGTGCAATGAGCACAGCAAACGGCCTGCCACCCACAGGCCAGACCAGGGCCCCGGAGACCGACCCTGCCGACCAGGGCCAGGCCTGCACCAGGGCCTGCGGCCACAGGCTGCACTCAAGGCCGGCCCACGCCCGCAGCAGGAGAGCAGCCACCCAGGCAGGAAGGATGGGAAAGCAGGCCTGGGAGGGACCCAGCCGCAGGCACGGCAAGCGGCCTGTGGGACCACGGCCGGCCGACGGGCCTGAGGGCTCTCAGGAACAAGCGTCAACTGACGTTTTTTGCTGCATTTGATAAATTCCTGTCAGTGTCTCTCTTTCTGTTAAACTTTCTATATTAAAGTCATGAAAACCAGGGAGAAAACAGCATTGAAAACCATCTCCTGGGACTTCCCGGCGGCCCTGTGGCTGAGACTCCACACGCAGGGGCCGAGGTCAGGGACCCCTCAGGCCGCAACCACGAGCCCGGATGGCGCAACTGCAGAGCCCGCGCAGCCAGATGCGTTACTTGGTTTTTTAAAAACACCATCCCTCCTCACACACACAGACGTGGGAGCAGGGCCCGGGCTGCCCCGCCGGCGTCTCAGGGAGTGGGGCCACCTTCCCTTCCCAGCCGGCTGTAACTCACACGACAGGCCCTGCGCTCTCAGAACAGCTCAGACAGAGGTCAGGGGGTGTGAGAGAAGCCCCCCCGCCAGCCCCCAAAAGCCCAGAGTCAGCCTCTGGAGGGGCACAGTTCTGGGCCTTGCTGGTTCCTGGGGCGCCCCCCGCCCGACTGCACAGATCACGGCCGGGAGCCCTGGGGGCCTGTGCGCGCCTCCGGGCGGGACCCCCCCACCCCCAGCCAGGCAGCTGCCTGCACTGGGCACCGCCCCTGAGAGCCCGAGCAGGCGAGAGCCAGCTGGTCAGAGCCCCCTCTCCTGAGAAACCCCACCAACGCTGACGCCCGCAGATGCCCACCTCAGCACCCAGGCCTGCTGGGCAGACCCTCTGAAAACCGCACCTCACTCCATGGCGCTGAGGAGAGGAGAACCCCATGGGGTGGGCAGGCCCTTCAGCCCTCACAGGGAGGCACAGGCAGTCTAAGGGCGACCCTGATCCAAGGAGGCCAAGCAGGACTCCCAGCCGCAGGCAAGGAGGCGCCTGGGGAGGCTGGCCCCCGCCTGGGAGGTGCACAGGGGCACATGGTCCGCCCTCGAGACAGCACACGGGTGAGCCATTAGCGAGAGGGGCCTCTGGCTAAGGGGGGTGACGGGGAGCCGTCTCTCCCCCTACTTCTGCAACCTTTAAAAATCTGAACTTATTTCAGAACACACACTTGAAGCTAATAAAAGGTCAGGCGTGACAGGATGCCGAGGCTGGTCTCCACGGGCACCGGGCCCGCCCCACGGTCCACTCCTGGCAGCGACCCCACGTGCAGGGTGAAGCAAAGCGTCCACGCGTGTCTGCCCCCCTCTGCAGAAGCAGACACAGGGACCGTGGGCAGGCACTGCCAGACCCCAGTCCTCAGCAGACACCCTAGGGGCCGGGCCCACTCTGTGCCCCCAGGATGCCTGGCCCGCCAGGGGTCCACACACCTGAGGGACACGGGACGCACCCCGCTCGGCACTGGCTTCAGCCCCAGACACACGGGAGCCCGAGAGAGGCGCTCAGAAATGCCCAAGACGCGGCACAGCCACCATGAAGTGCCAGGCTCCCCACACTGGGCTTCACTGACTCTCAGTGCCCAGGCCCCACCCCACCCCCAAAGGCCCTCAGGGGCAGAGCCTGGAGCTAGCCGCCAGCCCCCACACCCCCACCCCAAATTCAAGTACAGGGAAACCAGCGAAGTCACGGGAAGGTCAGCACAGACACGTGGCACCCACATGGTGCAGTCCCCCAGCTGTGCGCTCGCCCAGTGGGGCAGGGGCACACTCGCAGCCGGCTCCCCACACCACGGCCACGGTCCAGCCCGCACTCCCGACCTGGGCTCTGTCAACAGCCCCTCCCCAAGGACCCGGTGGGGGGCCGCCTGGCGGCACCCACACACATAGGACACCCAGAGCCATGCTCCCACCTGCAGGGGCCACGAGGCTCCCCCGTTTCCCCAGGCCACAGCCCATCAGAACTTTAGAAATCGTAATAAAACTAGCTGCCAGAAAAGAAAGCAAACAAGACTCAGGCCCAGACTCCTCGCTGCTACATTCAACAAGCATTAAGTGCTTGAGCCCAGCGACCCCTGAGCCCCCGCCGTCCAGCCGGCCCCCCTGGGGTTTCAGTCGCGTCCTCTAGGGATGAGACGCCAAGCCCCCACCCTGGCGAGGGCCCCGTCAGGGCGCGTGAGGCAGCGTCCGCAGTGAGCAGCAGCGCGTGAGCCGTCCGGGCGGCCTCGGGGGCCTGCCGCGGCCCCTCCCCAGGCCCAGAGCACACCCACAGCGCCCAGAGTGCAGGTGGCCTGCAGGTCCGCAGGGGCTTCCCTCACCCAACGACCCGAGACCCAGAGGCCCCAACTCCACACACCCCTTCTCCGGGACTGTGTCCTGCCGCGACGGCCTCTTCCGCCCTCTGCCCTCACGCACAACGCAGAGAAAGCGGATGAGGAAACAGAGGCTTCAAGGAGAACAGCAACCACCCGATGACAAGGCCCACTTCACCAGAAGGGCAGCACCAGCTCAGGCAGGAGAGAGGAGGGCAAGCGACCACTCTCTCTCTTCCGATCTGACCTCCCGGGTCTTCCCCAACTTCAAATGTGTCGCTTCTACATCGGGGAAAAAGTCCCTCTAACTGAAGAACAGGGGACAGAGGGGGCAGGCAGGCAGACAGGCACAGCTCCCGAGCTCGCTGCAGGCTGGGCCCTCACGGCAACAGGCCCGGGAGGCCAGGAGAGCCCCGCCAGGGCAGCGCTCGGCGTTCCCCAAAGAGCCAATGCCACGCCTGGCCGCGCCCGGAGCAGCCGCAGGGCTGAGCCACACAGCCAGCTGGCCTGACCGCGGGCCTGGGGCCCTCGGACAGGAGGGAGCACACGCTCAGGGCACCCACACCAGACACGCGACCTTTGTCGTGTGAACGTGCTGCAAGATGAGAAAAACTAAGCCACCCGCGCCTCTTGCTGCGAACAGAGGACGGCCTCAGAATTAGCGTCTGAACTATCTTTTTCACTTGCAAACAACTTTTTAAACCTCGCAAACTGCAAACTACGAAGCACTCACAGTCCCCGCCACCATCCCCAGCCTTCTCAGCCGACCCTCCCCTCAGCCGAGTGAGGGGCCTCCTCTTCTGAGACCTCCGCGGCCGGCGCCTGAGCCGTCCTGGCGGCAGCTCTGTCCTGTGGCTGTGGAGAGCGCGGGGTTTCGCCTCCAGTGACCCCCTCTGGGGCCTGGATCCTAAGGCCATACTGAGGACCACAGCCTCAGGAAGAGAGCAGTGGTCGTGAGCTTGGGCCTCCCAGCTGCCCCAACACCCTACACGCTGGTCTGACGTCAGGGTCTCCACAGACTCTGGGCAACAGCTATGGCAAGGCCCACGGCCACGCACTCACCCAGGTGCATCACTGACCTCCGCTCTGAGCCAGGGAGGGCAGGGCAAGGGCCTGTCGCTCCTCCGCTTGGCCCCCATGAGGCAGCACCTCCGACCTCAGGAGCCCATGCTTCCCAGCCGCGCACCTGCCCCTCTGGTGGACGGGCGGACGGATGGACGGGCAGTGGGGACCACATGGGACTGGACAGAGGGCAGCACCTTGGACTCCTGACTTCTCAATTTATAAAGTCGCAACTTTTATTTACTTTGATTTCAGTATACCTGAAAACTTTGGGGTCTTAAACAAAACCTCTTGATACAAATCCTATACTTTCCAACCCTCGGGTAGAAATGCAAGTGAAGTCAAGGTGAATTCGCTCAGTCGTGTCCGACTTTCTGTGACCCCACGGACTCTTGCATACCAAGCTCCTCCATCCACGGGATTTTCCAGGCAAGGGTACTGGAGTGGGTTGCCATTTCCTTCTCCAAGTGCAAGTGAAACTGTCTTAAAAAGTCAGACCGACTTATTTGCAAAGAAACACTTAGTTTTACCATAAGTCTCCAGATAAGAGGAATGATAAGCGCTTTCTATTCACTGTCTGAATTTACTGACTGTTATTTACGTACTTCTCTCCTCTTGGACACTTCTAACTCATAACAAACACCCAGGAAGTGCCTGCTCCTCTAGCACAAGGCAGGACTTCCCTGGCCACGCCTACCACACGGGCCGCCCTGCCGCAGCCCCCTGAACCGCTCTCCCTGCCTCTGCTGCTGATGGGAGGTCCCAGGGCCCCGGGCCCTCAACACTGGAGCCTGTTTAAGGCCTTCCCAAACCATGGTGCTCACAGGTCTGCTAAGAAATTCCCCAAGCCACTTACCTGGTGTTCCCAACAAGAGCATTTTAAATCCAATGAAATAAAAACAAGTCAGTAGCAAGAGAGACAAGCAGAAGGGGGCGAGTCTAGAGATCGGGGTGGCCGGCAGGATCCTGACCCACCACCAGGACCACTCGAGAAAGAGAATCCCATGCTGACCAGGCGACGCTCACCTGAGAGAAACGGTTGGGAAAGCAGACAGCCCGTGCCCCGACAGGAAGGCAGGCAGAGCCTCCCGCCAGGGTCCCCGTCAGCCCCTCTCGCCTCCACCGTGTCTGCCTCACCCGGCCACATGCCGAAGTTCAGCAAATTAAACATCCCACCAGGGGGCTCCCTGGTGATCCAGCGGGTGGGAGTCCGCCTCCCAGTGCAAGGAACGTGGGTTCAGTCGCTGGCCCCCACATGCTGCAGGGTGACGGAGCCCGCGTGCTCGGGGCCACACAACACAGAGGATCCTATGCACGGCAGTTAAGACCCGAGGCAGCCAGATAAATAAATGCGTGCGTGTTTTCAGTCCACACAAGATCCCCAAACGCTGCCGTGAACACAGCGAGGAAGGCAGAGAGGGCAGTGACCCCTGGGCACCCGAGGCGGGGCTGCGGCCGGGCGAGCTCGGCCCCGGGCCTCGAGGAGACCGGACACACACACGGCCCCGCCTCAGACCCAAGTCTCTGACAACAGCCACGCTCCCGCCAAGGGCAGCGGGAACAAGGCCCCCGTCAGAGGGGCCTACAGAGCCGGGCAGACGGCACATGGCGGGCCCGCACAGACCCTGCGCCCCCTTGCAGTGCTCACCTCTGCGGGGGGATGTAGGGTGCACACACGGGCGGCAGGGCCGTGCAGGGCTCCCGGGCCGTCTTCTTGGCCTTCTTGGCTTTCTTCCTGACCTTGGACGTGGACCTGACCGCTTTGACCGAACTCTCCTTCCGACAGACACCGTTTTTCATCTCCACGTCCCCGTAAATGTTCAGAGGCCTGCGGGTGCAGCCGGGGGGCGTGTGGACGTCACAGTAAGCGGTCTTCCTGACGGAGAAGGTGGCGGCGCCGCCGGCCAGCTCCTTCACGGGCTCCATCTTCATGTAGAGGCCGGCCCGCTGGGCGCACGTCACGTGGAAGGCGGTGTAGCAGTTGGCCTTGTGGCACTGGATGCAGGCGCCCACGCCCTTCTGCTTGCAGAGGTAGCAGGTCAACTTCCAGCGCGCGGGGGGGATGTTCCGCACGCCGTCGATGGGCTCGATGAAGACGGTGTTGGCGAAGCCCACCTCGGGGATCCACAGGGCGCACACCACATGGCCCCAGCGGTCGTCGTCTGTCTTCTTGAAGGCGCCGCCCTTGTTGGGGCAGAGCACGCAGTCGGCCGGCCGGGCGCGGGACTGCAGGCAGTGGCGGCAGAGCCACTGGCCCTCGGGGATGTAGGGCACGCCGTAGCACTCCTGGTGCACGGCCAGGTTGCACAGGTCGCAGAAGAGGATGGCGTTGCTGTTCTGGCACTCGCCATCCATGCACACGCAGCACACTGCGTCCTCGTCGATCAGGCACTGCTGCTCCCCCTGCTTCTGCTTCTCGCAGTGTGAGGCCTTCTCGAAGCGGTCCATGAGGAACTCGAACACGCTCTGCGACACGGCCGACACGCAGTCGCCCCTGCGCTTCTCGTTGACGATCTCCAGCCAGGCGTAGTCCTCCTCGTCCATGTCGTACTCCACCTCGTTGTCCAGCTCCTCGGCCGACTTCTCCACAAACTTGTAGTACACGGGGGGCCGCCGCGGCGCCGACGGGGGGCTGTACTCCACCACCCGCACCTTGGGCTCGGGGAGGGTGCTGGCGGAGGCGGGCGCGCCGTGGGTGCTGGGCGGGGCGTCGCCTTTCTTCTTGACCCGGTTGTTCTTGTGCCGCTTAGTTCTCAAGCACACGGGCGGCCGCTCGCTGTTCTCCTTGTTGCTGTTGCACTCACTCATCTCCTGGGCGGTGAGGTCATCTTCCAGGATGATCTCCAGGGGGTCAAAGATGCTGATCCTGTGCAGGCGCCCCTCAATCTCGATCTCCACCATCCTCTGGGCTTGAGCGTAGGTCAGGGTCTCTCGTGTCGGGGAGTGCTTGGTGCTGCCGGGGGAGGAAGGGTGCCTCGCTGCAGCGCGATGACCTCGGCCTTTCCTCCTCATTTGGCACTGACTCCCTGAAACAGACAGACAACACGTGAGCGCCATGCAGAAGACAGGAAAGGCAAAAACCACCCAGCACATGTGCGAAGAACTTACAACTGGCACTGAATCCAAACACAACTCCCAGCTAACCTGCCCGAGGCTCCCAAAATCACTCATCCTGGACTCACGAAGGCACCTCAACAACCGCCACCAGCCACTGCCATCAGGCCACTGCCCCCCAAGGACTCCCAAGACCAGAGCAGAAGGCAGGCAGTCAGGAGGGCCCCCAGAGGCACACCCGGGGACAAGTCCCTCCAGAATGCTGACGCCCACTGCTCACTGGTCGCCTTAGATCCACACCCCTCGCGAGTTTGGGTCGCAGTCCCGAGCCCAAGACAGTACATGCATAGAGCTGCACTCCTGCAGGCTCTGGCCACTGCCTGACCCCTGCTGCTGCCCAGGAGAGAGCCCTCAGCCCGGAACTGTCGCCACGAACACACCCTGCACAACCGTGCTGAGGCACAGGCCACCGGCCGCGCCAGGACCCACAAAGGCAGCCCCATACTGGCCTGGGCAGGCTTCACCCCAGGAGACCCCACCCAGCCTCCGCAGGGCCTCGTAAGTGGCCACCGCATTCCAGCCACCTGCCTGCCCCTTAGGGGCCTTCTCGCTGCTGGCTTGACCACAGTGCTGGGCCATCACCCTGTCACAGTGAGGGCAACCCAGAGACCCCCTCGCCATCCAGAGTGCTCCTCCCCTCTACCAGGCGCAGCACAGGCTCAGGCGCCTGAAGCCTTGGCCGTGGAGACTTTCGAGCACTTGCTCTTGTCAGACATCTGCGATCGGCCACCAGCAAGTTCTACTTCCAGTCTCCCTCTCCTGACGATCCCTGACTCTGGTCCACCACCCGCCAAGCAGGGTGACACCTTAGGAACTGATGACAGCGCCCTCTCCCCACTCCAAACCACCACACATCACTGACAGGAAGCAGAGTGACGCTGACGAGACTGGCTGACACTCGTGCCAGGTGGAGCCCAAGACCCCCCGCTGGACAAGGCCCTGGGGAGTCGGCCAGGAAAAGGCGCCATACGGCGGCCTGCGCTGTCACAGCTGAAAGGAAATCGCAGCAGACCCGAAATGCATTCCTTGAGACAGATCCTTCTGACTGTGGTTTTCCTTCTCTCTTGTCAAACAGAAATGTTTACGTGAAATCTGACAAGAATGCCCTATGGGCAAACCAACCCTAACCCACCTGCATCTCCACATCCCAGGGGCCCTCAGCCCTGCATTCCTGGGGTGCAGTCAGCCAAGCTGCCCCCCAGCTGGCCCTGGCCCTGCCAGGCCTTCTCGGGGAGAGGAGCAAGTCCCCCTGCTGTCAAAACCCCAGCCTGCAGGAGGGCCCCCAGTGTAGCCAGGGCACAGCGTGCAGCCTCAGGGGTCCTTTGGGGTGGGGCAGAAGCCACAGTTGGTTACTCAGCAGAGGAAAGGCAAACGTGTAATTTTCTCCTCCAGAGCACAGTACCAACAGCACTAACCATAACCGGCTCTTCAAAACCCACATGCTCCTGAAGTGACCGAGACTCTGTATCTGGCCACTTGCTATAAGAAGGACAGCACTTACTGGTCACGGCAGCTCTGCAATCTGAAAACTCGATGGTGACAGGGACAGAAGGCGCTGGTCACTCTGCAGACCACCTCACCAGGCCACACCATTCCCCTACACCCCAGGCTCCAAATCTCCAACCTCCGTCCACCTTGAGCTTCCGTGCAGGACAAAGGTTCCCACCTGGAGGCCATCGACAGACCCTCCAGACCCTTCTGATAAATGCCCCCCTGAAAAACCCTGTGGCCACAAGAGAGGAACGCGGCACCCAAGACCGGTTCACCTTCCAACACCGCCTTTCCCGCCTGGCCCCAGGAAAGCCACGAACACCCTCGCGCAGGGGCGGCATGCAGCGCCGCCCCCGCGACCCTTCTCGGGCGGTGGGCGGCTCCTCCAGCGGGGCCCGCCTGCAGCGCGTGCCCCGTAAATTACAACCAGGTCACTTCTTCCTGGGGGCCCGGAGACCGCCCGCCGCGGGCGCGGGAGGGGGCGGCCGCCCGGGTCCGCGCGGCCCTGGAACAGGAAGTTTCCCGTCCGGGCTCAGCAAGCCCAGCGCGTCCGTTACGTAACGCGACCCTCGGGCAAACGCTCGGCCGGGGAAGCCGAGACCCCGGGCCGCCCCCGCCTCGCCGGGCGCCAGGGCGGGAGGCGCGGCGGGCAGGGCGGCCTCGGCTCCTCCACGGCCCGGCCCCGCTCCCCGTCCAGCCTCCCGCCCGCCGGCCTCGCCGCCCTCCCCGTCGGGCTCCCCGGCCGCCCCCCGCGGCCCCCGGCCCCCCGACC
>SJXO01003426.1:271266-294243 GCA_006408615.1 Connochaetes taurinus | reverse complement strand
GTGTATAAGAGACAGGGCGGACACAGGACTGGGGGCACCTGAGGGGGTGCTGGAGGGCAGCCTGGGAGGGGAGCGGGAAGGGGATGAGGGGGCCGGTCCAGGAGTCGGAAGCACTGGATGGGGCAGGCCCCGCTGAGTGCTGGGAGGAACCTGGAGGGGGGCCACAGGACGGAGGGAGCCCGGAGTGAGCGCCGGACGGACACGGGCTGGGCCAGGCAGAGAGCCGCGGGCAGCCCTGGAGGGCCCTGCGCTGGGCGGCCAGGCCTCGCTGGAGACCAGGGCGCGCAGTACTGACAGGGGCCAGCAGCCGGGGAGCCCTGAGGCCCTGAGGGTGGGGGCCTGCGACGGGAACACCCTCTGCAGGATCCAGGTGGGACAGAAGGGGCCTGAGCAGCGCTAGTTCAGAGGCCTGGGGGTCAGCCGCAGTCTCCACTGGCAGCTTCCACTGTGGCCTTGGCTTGAACTCCAAAATTCAGTGGTTTCATGATAGTTTTCCTCTCGAGATTGAGTCCCCAAGTGTTTTGGGAGGAGAGAGAGGCCTGGCTGTTTCCCTGAGGATTTGGCCATGAGGGAGCCCAGCCCTGCCTGGGGACAAGCGGCAGATGGCCCCCAGTCTGTGGCAGCCAGGGAGGCCCCAGTGTAGGAGAAGAAACACGCTCCCAAGGGCAGAGCCTGGGTTCTTCGGAGCCCCGGGAGACCTTCCTCCATGTGGGCAGGGGGGGGCAGGAGCCGCCGCTTAGGCTCTTCGGGCAAACACCTTATTGGCAAGTAGGCTGGCCCTGTCCACACAGCGGTGCTGGCGGGGCCTTTTGCTGACCAGAATTTGTGCAGCTGGTGCACAGGTTGAAAACTGAAGGCTTGGCAGGCGGCTAAGGGCTGCAGGCAAGGCCACCCAGAGATCAAGTTCCTGAGCAAAGTCCAACCTCCAGACACATCCTTGGGCCAAGGTGAGACAGACCCAGCAGTGGGCCCTGACCACATTTGCACCAGATGCAGGAGCTGCACGCATGTCCTCCTCTCTTGCAAATGTCCGCTGTCTGGGTCCAGATGTGTGGGAACAGCAGTGGAGAATAAGCACCCTTGTCCACCTCAGGCAAGCCGGGTGCCAACAGGAAGCTGGAGACAGCCTAGGAGGATGGCTTCTCCACCACCAGGGAGATGCCAGGAGGAGGGAAGGCATGTCCTAGTGGCCTTCCGGAATTCCAAGGATGAAGAGAATAGCTCAAAGGCCTTCAGTCGGGAAGGGTTTTCTTTAATCAGATGGAACCTGATTGTCAGTTGGCAAAGGGGTGAACCTGTCAACATTCTCAGAGAACTGAACCTAAAATTCCGTATACAGTGAAACTAGCATTCAAGTGAAACAGCAAAATAAAGGTGTCTTCACACCTATAAACATCCACACACCAAGTCTCTCAAAAAGGACTGAAAGATATGCCCTAGAAAATGAATCCAAGTATGAGACCTTGATGCCACAAAGAAACCAGCTTAGACTGTTCAGGGAGAATCAAATAACAACTTGAGAGAAAGTCCCACGTGAGACGAACACGGCCTATGGAAAGAGGAGGGAGGAGCAGGAAGGAGGAGCGCCCAACAGCTCTTGTATCACAACGCTGAGTGCTCGCTGGAAGAACCGATGCTGAAGCTGAAGCTCCAATACTTCGGCCACCTGATTCAAAGAGGCAACTCATTGGAAAAGACCCTGATGCTGGGAAAGATTGAGGGCAGGAGGAGAAGGGGATGACAGAGGATGAGATGGTTGGATGGCATCACTGACTCCATGGACGTGAGTTAAGCAAACTCCAGGAGACAGTGAAGGACAAGGAAGCCTGGTGTGCTGCAGTCCATGGGACCGCAAAGAGTTGGACATGACTTAGCAACTGAGCAACAAGAAGAAAATTTTAGAATCAAAGGAAGAAAAGCCTAAAATTCCAAAGTTTCCATGAGAAAAATGGAAATAGGACTTGCAGATTTCAAAACAGCCAGGAGAAAACTGAAGTGAAGAAAAATTGTGCCAACAAAAAGCAGAAAAGGGAAAAAAAATAAATACATGATAAATGAACACAAAATTAGACGACAGGAATGAATTCAAACACCTGAGTAATCAGAGACACGATGGAATTAAAATCATCTGTTAAAACACAGAGACTCTCTAATTAGAATGTTGACACACTTAAATACTACTTATGGGAAACACACCCCAAAAATGTCACCAAGATTGAAAATAAAAAGGTGGAAAGCATGTATCATGTGACTTTTGTTCCTCAGAAGACCATAAGGAGAATGAAGAACTGACAACTAGAAGATATTTGCAACACAAACACCTTGCAAGTGATTCGTATCCACAACAAAGAGCTCTCCAAATCCATTAGAGAAAGGCAAGCCGAAAGAATGATGGGCACGTCTGCCATCAGTCTCCTTTCAGAGAAGAACATGGAAGAAGCCAGTAACCTTACTGGCGATTTTGGAAATACAAACTAGAACCACACCGAGTGAGCACAAACCCTGCTGGCCAGAGCTCCAGGTGGTACAATTATCTTGTAAACAATGTGGCATTCTTCAAAGAAACTGGGTGTGTGCAGCAGTTAGCCATTGCCGCGTAACAAACCACCCCCAAACTGGGCAGCTTCAAACCACAGCAATCACTCCTTGCACTCAGGAATCTGCTACTTGGGAGAGATTCAGCGGCATGGCTGGTCTGCTCCTCGCTGCACCCCAGGCGCCTCCTGGAACATCCAGCACCTGTGTGCCTGGCAAGCTGGTTCCTGCTGTGGACTGGCAGCCTGGTGGGGATGCCCTCAAGGGAGGGTGGCCAGGTTCCAAGAGAACCAGGTGGCCCCAGTATCACTTTTCAGACATGCAGCATCACTTGTCCACAAAGCTGAGCCGATTCGGCAGATAGAGGGACAATGACCCCTACTTCCTGTGAAAAATCAGTGTCAGAGTCACATTTTAAGAGGAGCACGTGGCAGGGAGAAGTGACTGGTGTTTGGGAAAATGCAAGCTGCCAGGGTTCGCACACCTGTTCCCAACGCTAGGGTTCAGTCAACAGATACTCCTGGGACGTCCCGTGCCTGGCTGCATGCCAGAGAAAGCTGCATGAACCCATCAGGGGACCTGGCAGCATTTTCAAAGCAGCGCTACTTTTAAGAGCAAAAATACTGCAAAGTGAAAGTGTTAGTCGCTCAGTCGTGTCTGACTCCTTGTGACTCCATGGACTGTAGCCCATCAGGCTTCTCTGTCCACGAAATTCTCCAGGCAAGAGTACTGGAGCAGGTAGTCATTCCTTTCTCCAGGGGATCTTCCCGACCCAGGGATCAAACCCAGGTCTCCCACACTGCAGGCAGATTCTTTACTGTCAGAGCCACCAGGGAAGCCCCAAAAATACCGGGGGGAGGAACATGGACATGGACATGTCCACGGGCAACAGAACGAGCAGAGTGAGGTGTGTCCACACGTGGACTGGCACACAGCAGCCGAAACGAAGGAGCTGCGCCACTCGGGCCCACGCGGCTGGGCCTCAATCACGCGATGCCGAGTGGGAGAAACAGAACA
The DNA here is from genome assembly GCA_006408615.1 of Connochaetes taurinus. NCBI lineage: Eukaryota > Metazoa > Chordata > Mammalia > Artiodactyla > Bovidae > Connochaetes > Connochaetes taurinus. The sequence continues at coordinate 290,691 of SJXO01003426.1, read as the reverse complement.
CAGTGTCATCGTGACAGTACAAAGTATGCTTCCATCTGCACTCAGCAGAGAGTCAGGAGGGTGTGCGCGTGCGCACGCACACACACGCGCACACACACACACCTTTATCGTGTCTGATACTTATGGACAAATCTTGAGCTCACAATGATAGCTTTAGTTGTAGCACAACAGATCTCGTCTGTCCTTCCCCGTTTCTAAGTTTGTAACCCTTTCAACAGTGAGAAGCCTCTGAGTGTTTACCCTGCCGCTCCGGCGCCGTCGTCTGTTGGCTATACCAGCCAGAAACTTGGCCCGAGATGTGCAACTGCCTCCCCCCACGCCCCATTGCTTGCTTGCTTAGTCACTCAGTTGTCTGACTCTTTGCGACTCTTTGGACTGTAGCCCGCCAGGTCCCTCTGTCCATGTGATTTTCCAGGCAAGAATACTGGAGTGGGTTGCCATGCCCTCCTCCAAGGGATCTTCCTGACCGAGGGATCGAAACTGGGTCTCCTGTGTCTCCTGCATTGCAGGCACATTCTTTACTGCTGAGACACCGCGAAAGCTCAAGCCGTCAGGGAAGCTCCCCATTAGACACATCAAGCTCAGCCCAGCTCTGGGTACATCCCTGACCTTTCCGCTCCATAGCCCTCCCTCCCCACCCCACAAAGCTTGGGCCTAACAAAGGCAAGGAGACAGTATCGGTATTACTTTGTAATGTTCTATCAACATTTTTTGGCAGGAGTAAGATTAAAATTCTTCTTCTTGATCTGCCTCTAACCTTTCATTTAGTAGACTGTACTTTTGCAAACAAAACACTCTTTAAATGATATTTTATTACTTTGGAATTCAGGGAAAATCATTTTTACCCACAATTAAATTCCAAGAGAAATCTAGTTATTTGCATAGGTTCAATAGAAATCAGCCCTCTTTTTTCACCAGGAAGTAATTAGACAAATGGAGAAGGGAATGGCAATCGACTCCAGTGTTCTTGCCTGGAGAACCCCATGGATGGAGGAGCCTGGCGGGCTGCAGTCCATGGGGTCGCGAAGAGCCGGACACGACTGAGCGACCGACACTAATTAGACAAAAGAAAGGACTGTGCCGCCCTGGCCTGAGACAGGTGTCACATTTGAGAACATGTCTCCTGTGACTCAGGACGACCCATCCACCTGCGGAACCAGGGTTGTAGCCTCAGCGATGAGCCAGGGCCCACCGGCCCACGCCAGGGCCTGAACGATGGTGTGCCCGGTTCAGCTTCGGATGCAGTCGGGCAGACGGGAACTGTGCCCAACCCCTAGGTCCTTGTGAAAAGAGAAACTCACCCACATGCACAGGTGTCGCAGGCAAGAGAAACTGGAACCTCAGGCGTGCTAGAGACGCAGCCCCACATTCCTGGTGAGGACATCTCCAGACAGAAGTGGATTTTCCGGCCGTGGTTGTTAGGTAACCCCGTGTGGCTTAGTTGTGCCAGCCCAGCGAGGAGGCGCAGATGTGTTAATTACCACTTCTTTCAGCACCTGTGTAGGTGAGTCAGGTCCAAACACAAAAAGACTGGCTTTCTGTGAAGAACCACCTTTGGAGACTATGTATCCTCGTAGCAGGGGACTACTTAAACATTTCCAAAACATGAATGCGCGAGAGCATGGCGGTGGGTCCTTTCTGTGGGAGGGTATGTTCCAGCAGACCCACCAAGGTACTTTTTGATTCTCTAAGGCGTATGTCTGTCTTACTGCTGTTTACTACTGATTATGATTTTTAATAACTCAGAAAAGGTAGATTGCAGAAAATGGATGGGTAGGTAATGAGATTCTTGTCTGATAGCATTGCAATGAATTTTCCCAGCCGTGATAGAATTTATTTCTGCAGAAAAGGTTAGTTGGAAGAGGTTGCAGTTTTACAGCCCTGTAGAACATTAACCAGGTTTTAATCTAAATCAGCACGCTTATTCAAGCAAGCTTTTTTTCAGCCACTCACTACACATCCTTCTCTCTCTCCAGGGTTTTGAACCAGCCTCAACATTATGCTGGTTTCCTCGTTAACGAGGTAACTAAATCTTGGACACATCCTCACTTCAGAGCTGGGGAGTCATATTCTTAACTTTTGAAAATCACACTTGGGCAGCTCTGTATCTCTGCATCCTTGGCGTCTCCTCTAAAAGACGTAACGGACGCCCCTAACCAAACGCGCCTGACGCCCAGCTCCTGGCCTCCGTCCCCAAGCTGCTCCGCTGGCATCTCCCCATCTGTTACGGGTTGAATTGTGTCCTCCCCACAGAGGTAGGTTGGCACCTTTATGCTCAGTACCCGTGGACGTGACCTTGCTTGGAAATTGGGTCCCTGCCGGCGATTGAGGTCACTGGGGGTGGCCCTGAGCCCATGAGTGGTGTCCCCACAAGCAGAGGGAACTGTGGACGCAGACTCCAGAGAGAAGGCCGCGAGATCACAGAGGCAGAGGCTGGAGGGATGTGGCTGCATGCCCAGGAACGCCAGGAGTGACCCCCAGAGCCGGGAGAGGAGGGAAGGATGCTCCCCATGGGCTTCCGGGGGGGCAGCGCCCGACACCAGAGCTCAGACGGGGTCGAAGCCTCACAGCCGCCGGGTCTGTAGCGCTTTGTCGGGGCGCACAGCACGCCAGTCTACTGTCTCGGGTGGTGGTGACTCCACGCGTCCCGAGCGGCTCTCCTACTGTTCATGTCTGTTGCTGTTGTTCAGTTGCCAAGTTGTATCTGACTCTTCGTGACCCCATGGACTGCAGCACGCCAGGCTTCTCTGAGCCATCAGTGAATCCTGCGAGCTCCTCTCGGAGGCATCTGGAACCAGCCCGGTGTCTCTGCCCCTGCTACGACCCCGGTGCCAGGCTTTCATCTCTCACCTGTGTCATCCAGGTGTCCTGACCGGTCTCTCTGCCGCCCCTGGCATTGCTGTAGCTCTTCTCTGGACAGCAGCCCACGTGATACCATCACCCCTGTGCTCGGAACCTCCCGGCGGCTCCACAGTCTCTCTCAGAAGCAAAGCCAAAGTCCTCAACTCGACAACCAAAAACTAACCAGATGAAAGAATGGACAAATGAACTGAATAAACACTTGCCAACAGGCGCATGAGAAGATGCCCGCGCCCCTGGCCGCCACGGAAGCGCAGCCCAGAGCCACGGGGAGGAGCGCCTCCGGGCGTGCAGTGGACGAGAGCCCACCGTGCAGCGTGAGGGACGTGGGCTCCCTCCCCAGTCCGGGAAGGCGCCGCATGCACGGAGCAACTGAGGCCCGCACAGCTCCTGGGCCCACGCGCTTCGACCCTGTGCTCACAGGAGCAGCCACCGGAATGAGAAGCCTGTGCTCCACAGTGGCAGTAGCCCCAACTCGCTGCAAAAGCCCACGCGCAGCAACCAAGACCTAGCACAGCCAAAGCAAGAAATTCATTAATTTGAAAAGAAAACACAATGAGATACCGCCTCACACCCTCTAGAGTGCCTAGAATCAAAAAATTAGGGGACTCCCCTCACAGCCCAGTGGTCAGGACTCCAACCTTCCAGGGCTGGGGCCGGGGTTCAATCCCTGATTGGGAAACTAGGATCCTGCAAGCCGTGTGTCGAAAAAAAAAAAAAAAAAAAGATAATAACAAGTATTGGTGAGGATGTGGAGAAGTTGGAACCCTCTTGCATTGCTGGTGGGAATGGAAAATGGTACAGCTGTTTTGGAAAACAGCTGGGCAGTGCCTCAGCAATTCCACTCCTAGGTATATGCCCAAGAGAAAGGAAGACCAAGGCACACACAGAACGTGCCCCTGAACATTCACAGCAGTGTCGTTTGCAATAGCCAAGAGGTGAAGCAAACCAGATGTCCATCAGCTGATCCATGTCTGAGTGTGGTCTCTCCATGCATGCTGCTGCTGCTGGTCAGCCACTCAGTTGTGTCCGACACTTCGTGACCCCACAGACGGCAGCACGCCAGGCCTCCCTGTCCTTCACCATCTCCTGGAGCTTGCTCAAACCCCACTGAGTCGGTGATGCCATCCAACCATCTCATCCTCTGTCGTCCCCTTCTCCTCCCACCTTCAATCTTTCCCAGCATCATGGTCTTTTCCAATGAGTCAGCTCTTTGCATCAGGTGGCCAAAGTATTGGAGTGTCAGCTTCAGCATCAATCCTTCCAATGAACATTCAGGACTGATTTACTTTAGGATGGACTGGTTGGATCTCCTTGCAGTCCAAGGGACTCTCAAGAGTCTTCTCCAACACCATGGTTCAAAAGCATCAATTCTTTGGCACTCAGCCTTCTTTATGGTCCAACTCACATCCATACATGACTACTGGAAAAACCATAGCCTTGACTAGACGGACCTTTGTTGGCAAAGTAATGTCTCTGCTTTTGAATATGCTGTCTAGGTTGGTCATAACTTTCCTTCCAAGGAGTAAACGTCTTTTCATTTCATGGCTGCAATCACCATCTGCAGTGATTTTGGAGCCCAAGAAAAAACAGTCTCTCACTGTTTCCATTATTTCCTCACCTATATGCCATGAAATGATGGGACTGGATGCCATGATCTTAGTTTTTTGAATGTAGAGTTTTAAGTCAGTTTAATGACTCTCCTCTTTCATCTTCATCAAGAGGCTCTTTAGTTCCTCTTCGCTTTCTGCCATAAGGAGGGTGTCATCTGCATATCTGAGGTTATCGATATTTCTCCCGGCAACCTTGATTCCAGCTTGTGCTTCCTCCAGCCTGGCGTACGTGGAGTATTGGCTTATAGTGCTCTGTTACTGAGTTGTGTCCAAGTCTTTGCAGCCCCGTGGACTGTACCATACAAGGCTCCTCTGCCCATGGTAGTTTTTCAAGCAGGAAATACTTGAGTGGGTTGCCATTTCCTCCTCGAGGGGATCGTTTCAACCTGGGGATCAAACCCACATCTGCTGCATTGGCAGGCAGGCTCTGTACCACTGAGCCAGCAGGGAAGCCCAGATGGAGCACTTTTCAGCAATAAAAAGGAATGAAGTGCTGAAATGGGCCCCAGCAGGGATGGATCTTGAATCGTGTTCTGCAGAGTGAAAGGGACAGAGCGTCACAGATCACATGACCCCATTCACATGACATGTCCAGGACAGGCGAGCCCGTGGAGACAGAGCAGATTAGCTGTTGCCAGGGCCGTGGTCAGGCCGGTGGGTGTGGGGTTTCTTACAGGAAAGACGTTTCTTCTAAAACTGCCTCTGGCAAGGGTTGCACAACCAGGTGCATAAAGTAAAAACTATCGAGTTTTGCTTTCTTTGGCCACACCATGTGGCTTGTAGGACCTTAACTCCCCAGCCAGGGATGGAGCCCGGGCACAGCAGGGACGGCACCAAGTCCCAGGCGCTGGGCCACCAGCGAACGCCCTCGAATTGCACATTTCAAAGGAGCGAACTGTAGGGCATGTGAATTATATCCCAATAAAGCTGTGTTCCCTGATGGCTCAGATGGTTAAGCATCCGCTTACAACACGGGAGACCCAGGTTCAATCCCTGGGTCGTGAAGATCCGGGTTCAATCCCTGGGTCACGAAGATCCTCTGGAGAAGGCAATGGCACCCTCACGCCTGGAAAATCCCATGGATGGAGGAGCCTGGTAGGCTACAGTCCACGGGGTTGCAAACAGTCGAACATGACTGAGCGACTCCACTTTCACTTTTTTCACTTTCTTTCAAAGCCATCTTAAAATACACTGAGTAATCACATAAATTAAAAAATTAAAAATCCTAACACTAGAGAGTAGATGATTTAGACTCACCTCTTCCTGCTCCTCCAACTAAATATAATTTTAAAAATTGGGAAAAGGGCTGCCCTGGTGATTCACTGGTAAAGAATCTGCCTGTCAGTGCAGCAAACAGGTTCAATCCCAGATCCGGGAAGATCCCACATGCCACAGAGCAGCTAAGTCCACGCGCCGCAACTCCAGAGCCTGGGAACCAACACTCCTGAAGTCCCCGAGCCTGTGCTCTGCAAGCGAAGTCGCCGCAATGAGAAGCGTGCACAGCACAGCGAGAGAGTGGCCCCTGCCTGCCGCAACCAGAGGGAAGCCCAGCACAGCCAAATGAATAGATAGAAAGAGCACATACTACAAAAGAAAGAAGCTACAGGAGAGGGAAACGATCAACAGATACCAATAGTGACATGAGTCAGATGCTGAGAGAGACTGCAAAGCAGCTGCCACAAAAATGCCTCTATAACCAATTACACATTATCCTGAAACAAGTAGAAAAATAGAAAATCTTCTTGCATAGAAACAAGCTATTAAAAAGTCAAATGGAATCACAGAACTGAAAAATACACCAAAATTTAAAACTCACTGAATGGGCTCAATAACACAATAAATTGTGTTATGACAGAAAGTCTATGAACTAGAGAACAGAATAGGAGACATTACCCAGTCTCAGCAACCAAAAGAAAACAGGCTGAAGGAAAACAAACAAAAAATACAAGTAAAAACACAACCAAAAACCTCTTGAAAGCAGACAGAAATAATACACTGCCTGTAAGGGAAGAGCAACTGGAATAACATTGGCTTTTTTATCAGAAACCACAGAAGCCAGAAGGAAGCGCCACATTTTCAAATGCTGGAAGGAAAGGACTGTCAACCACGAATTGCATATCTAGTGAAAAATGCTTCAGGGATGAAGTGGGGGCTTCCCTGGTGGCTCAGCGGTGAAGACTCTGCCTGCCAACGCTGGAGATGCTGGTTCAGTCTCCCCTGCCGGAGACCCCGCGGGCCGAAGAGCAGCTAAGCCCGCGGGCACAGTCATTGAGCCTGTGCGCTCAAGCCTCATCCACAGCTGCTGAGCCCTTGGGCCCTAGAGCCCACGCGCGACAGCGAGAGGAGCCGCGGCAGTGAGAAGCCCGCACAGCACGCTAGAGAGCAGCCCCTGCTCACAGCAACCAGAGCAAAGCCCACCGGCAACGGAGACCCAGAAAATAAACAACGTTAGCCAGAGCCTCAGCTGGTCAAGAGGAAGAAAATTTAAACAAACCAAAAAAGAAGAATGAAGGGGAGGGACTTAACTGGCTGTCCAGTGGTTAGGGCTTTGCACTTCACTGCCAAGGGCCTAGGTTTGATCCCTGGTCGGGGAGCTGGGACCCCCTTGCCACACAGCACAGCCAAAAAGAGAAGGGAGAGGAAACAGAGACACCCACAGACAAAGGAAACGAAAAGGCCTTGTCACTAGCACAACTACCCCGAAAGAGTCGGTAAAGTTCTTCAAACAGAGATGTTACCAGAAGGCTTAAACCCTCAGAAAGGTAAGAAAAATAACAGAATGGGTAAAACAGAGGGAAATGTAACAACAATTCTCATCATGACCCTCTTCTGTCAGGCTGCCTGGCTGAAGCAGCACTTGTAACAGTGTCCAATTTGGGGCTAAACTTACGTATAAGAAAGACTTGGGCATTTCTAGTTTTTAAATGGGAATACTAAAGGGAGTGCGGGCAAGGTGATGGCCCCCCACTCCAGGACTCTTGCCTGGAAAATCCCAGGGACAGAGGGGCCTGGGGGGCTGCAGTCCATGGGGTCGCTCGAGTCGGACACGACCGAGCGAATTCACTTTCACTCTTCACTTTCCTGTACTGCAGAAGGAAATGGCAACCCCCTCCAGTGTTCTTGCCTGGAGAATCCCAGGGGCGAGGGAGCCTGGTGGGCTGCCGTCTATGGGGTCGCACAGAGTCGGACACGACTGAGCGACTGAACTGAACTGAACACATTATTTATCATGTTATCATTTATTATATATTAAAATCACATAAAGTAGATTGCAGAGCAAAGAAAATTGCTAGAATCAAAGAGGACTGCCACATAATGAGAAACAATCAATGCATTTGGAAGACATAATGACTGTAAGTATTTACATACCAAACAACAGAGTTAAAAACATACAAAGTGGGGCTTCTCTGCTGGTCCAGTGGTTAAGACTTCGCTTCTAACGCAGGGGGTGTCGGTTCAATCCCTGGATGGACAACTAAGATACCATTTGCCACATGGTGTGGCCAAAAAAATACATATATACATATATGTGTTTGTGTGTGTGTGTGGGTGTGTGTGTAGCAAAACATAGAGCTGAAAGAAGCAACAGCCAAATCTAAAGTTATAGCTCTTACTTAGGGACTTCCACTGTCCCCACTGACTCCACTGTCAGCAAATGATGGAACATCTACACAGAGTCAACAAAGATTTGGAAGAAGGCAAAACCATCACCAAGCAACAGGACCTAAAGGGCGTTTATAGAACTGTCCACCAAACAGCAGCAGAACAAACATCCTTTTCAAGCATCTGTGGAACACTGACCAAGACAGACCACATCCTGGGTCATAGGACAAACTTCAAGAAATGTGAAAGGACTGAAATCATATAGAATACGTTGTCCAGTCCTTCATGCGCTCAGTCTCTCAGCCGAGTCTGACTCTTTGCCACCCCATGGACTGTAGCCCACAGGCTCTTCTGTCCGTGAGATTTCCCAGGCAAGAACACTGGAGTGGGTTGCCATTCCCTTCTCCAGGGGATCTTCCCGGCCCAGGGATTGAATCTTTTGCATTGGCAGGGCACTCGTTACCCCCGAGCAACCTGGAAAGCCCCTGTCCCGTCAATAGAAGACCAACTGGAACAGAGGCTGGCCTCCTCCACGCGCAAGTAGCTTCTCCAGCAGACTGTCTTCTGATTTCATCTGCAGCGTCAGCTCTTCCTGATTTCCATAGCAGACTCCCTTTGGACTTGAACTTCAACCCTCCAGCCTCTCCGATCAGATCTTGGACCCACCAAGCCTCTGCAATCTCATGAGCCAATTGTTTAAAATAAACAGACACACACATACACATTATTGGTTGTTTCTCTGGAGAACCCTCATACAAAGCAGAAGGCAAAAAAGAAAGATAAATTAATAATATTAGGGGGAAAATAGGGGTCCTGCTATGAGCCCCACACGCAGTAAAAGGATAATAAGCAAATACTATGAGCCACTCTGGACCTCCCCTGGTGGCTCAGTGCTGAAGAGTCCGCCTGCTATTGTAGTAGACCCGGGTTCAGTCCCCGGGTCGGGAAGGTCCCCCGGAGGAGGAGATGGCAGCCCACTCCAGTAGTCTTGCCTGGAGAATCCGTGGACAGAGGAGCCTGGTGGGCTACCGTCCATAGCGTCGCAAAGAGTCCAAAGCGACTTAGCGGCTAAACAACAACACGAACGACTCTACAGAGAAAATCTGACAGTTGAGATGAAATGAGCTAATCTGTTAAAAAACACCAACTACCACTATTCACTCAAAACAAAACAGATGATTTAAAGAGTCATATAACTATTAATGAAGTTGAATTCTTAATTTAAAACTCAAACAAGGAGGAAGCTAGAATCGTCTAATAGCAAAACCAAAGACAGTGTCAAAAAAGGGCACTACAGACCAAAGTCCTTCATGAATACAGACACGGAACCCTCAACAAAGTGTCAGTGAGTAGAGCTCAGCAACGTGTAAAAAATATTATACACCATGACCAAGTGGGATTCGTTCCAAGGCTGCAAGGATGGTTCAATAGTCAAAAGTAATGTGGTCCAACGTATTAACAATCTAGAGTAGAAAAATTACATGATATCAATCAATTCAGAAAAGGCAGTTTGACAAAATTCAACACACACACAACATGATAAAAACTCTCAGAAAAGCAGTGACAGAGGGGAATGGTCTCAACTATGACTAACATATTTCATGGTGAAAGACTGGATGCCTTCTCCTAAGATCGGGAATGAGGGAAGCACGTTCCCCTCACTGCCTTCACTCAGTCCCAAGCAGGCTGGGAACATCACGCAGGGCGGTAACCCCGAGGAGGGGCGTCTCCGGTGCTCCCGGGGTTAGAGTCCGCTTGCCAATGCAGGGGACACGGGTCCAACCCCCGGTCCAAGAAGACCCCACACGCCTGGGGGCAACCAATTCTTTAAAAATAAGATAAGAAAAGGGAAGAAATGCATTTAACTCCAAAATGAAGAAATAAAACCACCTGCATTTTATTTGCAGATGACATGATTATCTACTAGAGTATCCCAAGGAATCTATCCATAAAATTCCTAGAAATAATAAGTGAGTTCAGGCAGGTCTCAGAATATAATATAAGCATTAAAAAAAAAAACAACTGTATTTCTACATAGTAGCAATGAACACAAAGACACTGGAATTAAAACCATAACACTACCTACAATGTTTCAGAATAAAGTTAAAGTTCTGAAAATAACATAATGCTGGTTTTAAAAATCACAGATCTAAATAAACAGAGAGCCATACCATTTCATGCTTATAAGTCTAAAAATAGTGAAAATGCCAATTCTCTCCAAATGGATATACAAGATAACACAAATCCTATCAAAATTCCAACAGGATTTTTTGTAGATACAGACAAGATTATCCTCAGATGTGTACGGAATGGCAAAGCACTGTAATAGCCAAAACGATTTTGAAAAGGAGAATAAAGTGGGGGCACTCATCAACGCAACTCTGACACTTGTGCGTCCTGTGCCTGTGGACAGTAGACCCCCCCGGCTCCTCTGTCCATGGGGATTCTCCAGGCAAGGATACTGGAGTGGGTCGTCAGGCCCTCTTCTAAGGGATCTTCCCAACCCAGGGATCAAACACAGGTCTCCCGCACTGCAGGTGGATTCTTTACAGTCTGAGCCACTAGGGAAGCCCAAGAATACTGGAGTGGGTAGCCTATCCCTTCTCCAGGGGATCTTCCCAACTCCGGAACCAAACCCAGGTCTCCTTCAATTGCACGTGGACTCTTTCCCAGCTGAGCTACCAGGGAAGCTATGGTAATCAAGACTGCGGTACTGGCAGAGGGACAGACAACAGAACAAAATAGAAAACCCAGAAACAGACCCACACAAATGTGTCCAAGTGATTTTTGACGAACATGTAAAAGCATTTTGATGAAGGAAAGACAGCCGGCGTTTTCAACCAATTGTGCTGGAGCAATTAGATGTGCATGGGTTTCCAGGTGGTGCAGTGGTAAAGAATCTGCCTGGCAGAGCAGGAGCTGCAGGATGTGGGTCCAGTCCCTGGGTCGGGAAGATCCCCCGGAGGAGGGCAGGGCAACCCACTCCAGTACTCTTGTGGGAAAATCCCATGGACAGAGGAGCCTGGCAGACTACAATCCATGGGGTCGCAAAAGAGAAGGACATGACTGAAGGACTAAACAAAGACAATTAGACACACATGGGTCGGGGAGGGAAGTGGGGGGAGGAAGAGGAGAAGGAAACCCAAGGGTTTCACAATTTACACAAAACTCAAAATGGATCATGAGCTTTAACGTAAAGCCAGAAAACATTTTGGAAAAATGCAGTAGAAGGTCTTTGGGATCCAGGGCCAGGACAAAACTCTTAACTCGACACCAAAGGCAAACGGCATAAAAGAAAACACTGACAGAGCAGATCTCGCTGAAACTCACAACTTGCTCTGCAGGAGGAAAAGCAAGCCTTCCATCTGACAAAGGACTAGTATACAGAATACACAAAAGCCCTAAAACTCAGCAGTAAAAGAAAAGTCAGCCAACTTTAAAAATCAGCAAGAGATATGAAGAGACATTTTAAGGAAAACATACACACATGTCAATTAAGTATCATTAGGGGCTTCCCTGGCGGTCTCCCAGTGGTTAGGAGTCCGAGCTTTCACAGCAGAGGGCAAGGGTTCAACCCCTGGTCTGGGGACTAAGGTCTCACATTGGCCTCTAAAGCACAGCGAGATATCACCCCTATTACAGTGACAGAGTGAAAAGTTAGGACCATAACTGGCGCCGGCAAGGGTGTGGAGAGACGAGATCACTGATGCCTGCTAGAGAGAACATGAAAAGGTAGAACCTGGCAGTTTCCTCAGAACCCAAACATGCAGGCCCACATGACCCAGAAGGCACCCTCTGGTTATTTACCCCGGAGAACTGAAGACTCCTCTTCACGCCAAAACACACACACACACAGACATCCCTAGGATCTTTATTTGGAATAGACCCAAACAGGAATCAACACAGATGTCCTTCAGCAGGAGATGGCTGAGCCAACTGTGGTCCAGCCACACCACAGGCTGATGCTAGAACAAAGAGTGGTCCGTCCACACCAGGGAACACTCCCGAGCAGCACGAGGGATGGGCAGTGACACTCAGGCCAGGCGGATGAGTCTCCAGGGAAACAGCAAGCTAACGCCATTTCAGTCTCGTCAGACTCTGTGACCCTATGGACTGTGTCCCACCAGGCTCCTCTGTCCGTGGAATTCCCCAGACAAGAATACAGGAGTGGGTTGCCATGCCCTCCTCCAGGGGATCTTCCAGACCCGGGGACTGAACCTGTGTCTCTTACATCTCCTGCCTTGGCAGGGGGGTTCTTTATCACTAGAACCACTTCGGAAACCCCCTACTGAGCAGAATAGCCAATCCCAAAAGGTTCCTGACCTCTGGATCCCATCTTTCTTGTTGCTCAGTCACTAAGTCATGTCCAATTCTTTGCAACCCCATGGCCTGCAGCACGCCAGGCTTCCTTGTCCTTCACCATCTCCCGGCATTTGCTCAGACTCATGTCCATTGAGTCGGTGATGCCATCCAACCATCTCATCCTCTGTCGTCCCCTTCTCCTCCTGTTTTCAATCTTTCCCAGCATCAGGGTCTTTTCCAATGAGTCAGCTCTTTGCATCAGGTGGCCAAAGTATTGGAGCTTCAGGCTCAGCATCAGTCCTTCCAATGAATATTCAGGACTGATTTCCTTTAGGATGGACTGGTTGGAGCTCTTTACAGTCCAAGGGACTCTCAAGAGTCTTCAACACCACAGTTCAAAAGCATTAATTCTTTGGGGCTCAACCTTCTTTTTGGTTCAACTCTCACATCCATACATAACTACTAAAAAAACCATGGCTTTGACTAGACGGAGCTTGTAATGTCTCTGTTTTTTAATATGCTGTCTAGGTTGACCATAGCTTTCCTTCCAAGGAGCAAGCATCTTTTAATTTCATGACTGCATTCACCATCTGCAGTGATTTTGGAGCCCAAGAAAATAAAGTCTGTCACTGTTTCCATTGTTTCCCCATCTATTTGCCATGAAGTGATGGGACCAGATGCCATGATTTTCGTTTTCTGAATGTTGAGTTTGAAGTCACCTTTTTCACTCTCCTCTTTCACTTTCATCAAAAGGCTTTTAAGTTTCTCTTCACTTTCTTCCATAAGGGTGGTGTCATCTGCATATCTGAGGTTATTGATATTTCTTCCGACAATCTTGATTCCAGCTTGTGTTCTTCCAGCCCTGCGTTTCTCATGATGTATGGCACCCCACTCCAGTACTCTTGCCTGGAAAATTCCATGGATGGAGGAGCCTGGAAGGCTGCAGTCCATGGAGTCACTACGAGTCAGACACGACTGAGCGACTTCACGTTCACTTTTCACTTTCAGACATTGGAGAAGGAAATGGCAACCCACTCCAGTGTTCTTGCCTGGAGAATCCCAGGGACAGGGGAGCCTAGTGGGCTGCCGTCTCTGGGGTGGCACAGAGTTGGACACGACTGAAGCGACTTAGCAGTAGCAGCAGCAGCAGCAGCACTCTGCATAGAAGTTAAATAAGCAGGGTGACAATATACAGCCTTGAGGTACTCCTTTTTCAACTTGGAACCAGTCCATTGCTCCATGTCTGGTTCTAACTGTTGCTTCCTGACCTGCATACAGGTTTCTCAGGAGGCAGGTGAGGTGGTCTGGTATTCCCATCTCTTGAAGAATTTCCACAGTTTGTGCTGATCCACAAGTCGAAGGCTTTAGTGTAGTCAATGAAGCAAAAGTAGATGTTCTTCTGGAATTCTCTTGCTTTTTCGATGATCCAGCGGATGTTGGCACTTTGATCTAAGGAACACTAAAATGACAAGCTTTTGGAAGGGAGGACAGATCAGCAGTTGCCTTTCCGGGGTTTGGGGACAAGGTGGGGCAGTGTGGTTATAAAAGGACAAAATAACAATCTTTGTTGGGACTGTTCAGTATCTTGTTGGAGAGTTCTCAAACCAACCTGGCTGATAACACTGTACAGAATTCACCACAGACACACACACAGACAGACACGCATGTACAAGTAAAGTGAAACTAGGGAGACTGGGCCAAGATCAGCGGCTGTGCCGGCGCCGCGATCCTGCCTGGGGTCTTCTACTTTCTTTTCAGAAAATGTTGCCTACCACTGGGGGATCCTGGCTAAGGTGTCCAAGGGCGCCTCTGTATTATTAGTCAGAATTCCAAGTGAACCTCTAGTTATCTCAGTAACATTTTCACTAAAAAAAAAAAAACACCACTGCTAGGAATGTTTTCTGAAGAAATGACCAAAAGGCAAACAGCACGAGAACCCCGTGCTCCTCAGGGAACTCTTGACGAGCGGGGTCGGGACGGCCGGCATCCGCCCACACCGTGCTCAGCATTAACGTGACCCTGAGCAGCCATCATCCATGTGGAAGAAGCTATTCTGTTAAGTGAAAACAGTAGATTTGAGACAAGTACATACAGTAAAAAAATTTAATTAACAGCTTTGTATGTAACACCCGGCCAGATATATGTCTAATTGTTTTCAAAGTTTTCCTTTAGAGGGGGTGTGATCATACATAGTTCTCCATTTTTCTTTCAGTGTTGGCTGGACTGTTAATAGGGACGGCCCTCCTGTTAAGATTAGGCTTCTAGATGAAATACAGTTCACCCAGTTACATTTTAAATCAGGTAAACAACACTTTTTTAGATCTGCTAAATCTAGAAATCCTAGTTACCCACATAAACCCTGAGTTAGCTCTACCTTGGAAAATAAAACAGAGCCAGTCATCACAGACAGATGCCCGACGTCTGGAGCCAGTGCCTGAGCCCCCCGAAGCCGCCCGCAGTCAGGGCCTGCTCCCTCCTGGGCATGCCCCCCAGGCCCCCCGGCCCACACCCTCCCACCGAGGACGCCTGCTGGGGTCGCCGCAGCCTCTCCACGCCGCTCTGCGTCCGTCTCTCTTCCTTCCTGGCCCGTGCAGCAGCCCCAGGGCCTTTGCCCCCAAGCACTCCGCGTGCCCACCCAGCCTGCTGTCGCTTTCTCCTGACTGTGGCACTTACCGCTGCTGTTCCCCTGCCCCCTCTCCACAAAAACCGTGAGTCCAGTTCCGATCCCCCGCACTCCAGTCTCACCGGGGTCACCACCCCTGCGAGGCACCCCCCTGCAGCTGCTCTCCAAGTGCTTCCTGAGTCCTGCCTCCCTCTCCCGTAAAGCCCTCGGGCGCCTCCTGTAGAGGCCAGGGTCCCCTCCCTGACTCCCCCGCACCCCGAGTGGTCTTGCTGACACAGCCAGCGCAGCCCTTCAAGCCCCCTCGTCTGCAGCCCAGGAAGCGGCCAAGCCCAGCGGCGAGCCCCAGGAGCCAGCCCCTGCACCGCCGCGGCGCCCCCTCGCCCTCACCTTCTCAGGGGGCTGGGTGGTCCCACCCTTGGGCCCCCACCTGGGCAGGCCCCCACAGTCTTCTAAGCAGGAGCGCGGGGCTTGGGGGGCACCTGGCAGACGCAGCTCCCCGACCACCCCCAGCTCGCAGCCCCCCCCGCCCCATCCAGGGACGCTGGCACTGCTGGCACTCCAGCCCCTCGCGATGCCGGCTCGGGGTGGGACGGGCCTCGGGGTCACTGTTCCTGGCACAACCGCCCTGCGCTCGGGCCTCTGGACCACTGACTTCTGGCCGCCGCTCCCCAGGCTGGCGGCACCACGACAGCAGCGTGGCCTCCTGCGCAGAGTCAAGGGCCGCCCGGGGTCCCTGCGAGGTCCTGGGGGTTCAGCGCAGGCCCCAGAAGCTCCTCAGCCCCAAAGGAGGACGGCCTCGCCCGGCCCTGGCCCCCCTCCGCCCAGAGGAAAACCACGGGAAACGGCCGACAGCAGGGCGCGAAGTGACGATGACAAACGCCGAGGCGTGAAGTGGAAGCCGCAGAGGCGCTTCCTTTGGGGCCCACTCCCGGCCTCGCCCACCCTGGGAGGCCCTGGGGCTTGCGTGGGGGTGGCACCAGGGCTTGCCCCCTCCCCCTGGCCTCCTGGGGCGTGGAGCCTGGAGGAGGGCAGGCGCGGGGCTGTGGGAANTGTATAAGAGACAGGGGGAAACCCCCCACCCCAGGCTGCCCGTTGCCCCTTTGCCCTCCAGTGCCCCCACTCCTTCTCCCAACCTGCAAATGCGCCAGCTCCTGGGAGGCTGGGGCAGGCGCAGGGTGGGGAGGGCCAAGCTCCCCAGGTGAGGACTTGGGGTCAGTGTGCAGAGTGACTCCAGGGTCCAGTTCCGAAGAGCCACGTGGGGCCCCCAGGTGACCCGCTGATGCCTGCCTGGAGAGGGTGGTCCTCGGAGGGGTTCCCAAGGCCCTGCCCATCCAGGCCCAGAGCAAAACCTGAGACCTGGACAGACTCCCGAGCGCCTTCCTGTCCTGGCCACTCAGTCCCGCAGCCCCGATCCACATCTGACATGGGGGCCGCCCAGAACTGCCTCCTCGGACCACCGCGCGGCTCCCAGACGTCGTGAGACCCCGCTCTGCCCTGCCGGCTCTGTCCCCTGGGGGACGCCGCCTCCAGCTGTGGTCTTCCTCCCCAGGGGAGCAAGGATGCTACCATCTGCCTGGGGTGGGGGTGGCGCTCCCAGGACGACGGGGACAACACAGTGCAGGTCTGGCAGGTGCTTGGCACCCAAAGCTGCCTCCTGTAGCCGGAGGGATGGCTGCCCTTCCCTCTTGGCCCACCTGGGGTCTTCTCACCTGAACTGCTGGCAGTTTTCCCCTCCTGCACACACACACTCACACACACACACACACTCACACAGCATTCCTGCTGCCCCAAGGGGAAGGCAGGCACCTGTGCTGAGGACAACAGAGGGGGACCGTTCTCAAGGTCCCAGAGCCACAGAGACCTGCACTTCAGCAAGGGGGAGCCAGGGACTCTGGGACTCAGCCGGAGACAGGCGGGTGTCTGCCCCAAACCCCTATGCAGACGGGGCTCCATGGCACAGCCACCCTCACTTCAGGCCTGGCCATCAGGACCCTTGATGTGGTCACCACGGCAGGGTGCCCAGCGGCTTCCACACATGACACCATCAACCTCATGTCCTCTGAGCTGGGCTTACAATCTGGCGTGTGGTGAACCCCTTCCAAGGGCCACAGTGCAGCCCGTGTGGACAGAGAGCCACGAGGGTGCTGCAGGTCAGTCAGTCCTCTGCCCTGGTGGCCTCAAAGCAGGTGGCTGGTCACTCTTTACTCCATGCGTTGCCTAAGCGTGGACTGCACACAGCGCCCAGCATCGCACAGGGGACAGAACCCTCCCTCTTTCCTGGGGCTTCAAGTCTATGCTCAGAACTTGGTTAAAACACAGGCGCTCGCGCCTTTGTTGCTTAAATTAAAACGAAAGTCCAGCATCTTGGGCTCACAGAAAGTGCTCATCCAGGGTTTGGTACTGCAGGAACACAAATGGCCTGCAGCTGTTGACAGGGTCAGGAGGCCTGACTCACTGGAACGGTACGGTCTATGCCGGTGTGTCTCACAAGTGCCGTGCCCCATTTCAGGCCTGCGGTGCCCCATTTGGGCATTTAAGTTATGTTGTTATTATCAGTCCCTCAGTCATGTCTCTCTGTGACCCCATGGACTGTAGCACGCCAGGCTCTTCCGACCTCCGCTGTCTTGCAGAGTTTTCTCAGATTCATGTCCATGGGGTCAGTGAGATATGGAACGAAAGCCCTTCAAACCCTTCCTGGAAGAGGTCAGAGCAGGCACACCCAGCCAGTCTGCGGTGTGAGAAGTGCACGCGGAGGAAGGAGGGAGGTGGGACTGGTGAGGCCCTTGGGGAAGGGTTGTCGCCCCCTGCCAGGGGGAGCCTTTACATCTGTTTCAGATCTGTGCCAGGCCACAGTGGGGACGCAATCAGCCCACCCACCAAGACGCGGGGAGCCCCTGCTCTTCTCAGCACTGGGCACTGTCCATCATCACAGAGGAAGAGGAGGCCCTGCTCCCCTGGAGCGTTCCTTCTACCCTGAGAGGCTGACCACAAACAGGTCAGTGTCAGAGAAGAATGAGGCTGGGAGATGGGGCGGGGGGCTACTGCTCTGAAGCGAAAGACCAGAAAGAGCCACGCCCCCTCCACAGATGACATCTGGGCAAAGATCTGCAGAGGTAAAGGGTGAGACAGGCAGACCTGTCAGGAAGAGCATTCCAGTTCAGGAAGAGTCGGTGCAGAGGCCCTGAGGTGGCGCCCAGGAGGCCACCGTGTGGCTGGCGCAGAGTCAGCGAGCGTGGGCAGGGCAGGGCGGCAGGGGCTGGGCAGTGTGGGCACCACCACCAAGGTTTTAAGAACTCCAGCTCTGACCATGAGACAGGAACCCCCGTGAGACAGTGGAGGAATGACAAACACGTGGGACCAGGTATGAGGCTGCCCATTCATCTAGGGCACGCGCTGCTGACTTTTTCGGCAAAGGGCCAGAGAGCAAATACTCCTAGCCTTGCCTGTCACGGGGTCTGTGCCACAGCTCCTCAACGTGGCCTGCGTGGTGAACACAGCTGTAGGTGGCCGATGAAGCAGAGGGTTCCCCTCTGTTCCGGGAAAACTCCAGTCAGGACACTGACATTTGAATTTCACATAATTTTCATGTCATGCAAGATTCTTTTGATTTTTCTTCCCAGCCATTTAAAACTGAAAAAACATTCTTAGCTTGGGGTCAAATAAAAACCGCTGGCGGCAGGATTTAGACCGCAGCCGTCGTTTGCCGTCCACCCGCCAGCCGCCAGCCGCCAGCTCTCCACCACCGTCCTGGGCCAGACAGAATCCAGCAGCCGCTGGGGTAGAACAAAAGGAACACAATCTGCTGCCACGAATTTAAGATTTGGTGATAAGCAAATTAAAAGAGCGCGGAAGGCGGTCCTAAGTTGCCGGTCTCGGTCGCAGAGGTCAGGCCCCTGGGGCTGGAGTAAGATCAGAGGCCAGACATGCAGGCAGAGCTGGGGGCCGGGGTCGTGGAGGCCGCTGTGGGGAAAGACACGGAGGGCTCTGGGCAGACGGAGACACGGCCGACTCACCCCACTGAAGCGGACCAGTCATTGGTGCACGAAAGACATCTTAACCGTCACAGTGAGACTTAGGGAATGAACCCATGTCTCGTCCTCATACAAAGTGAGTTGTAGTCTAGAACAAGGTGACAAAATCAGTTTGAGAATTTATTTGGTCAGTGAATTACTGTGAGTTAGGAAACAGTGTCTGAGACAGACCCGGAGAGCGAGCCCGGCCCCGCGGCCTGCGGCCCCCCCGAGAGTAAGGGCCCCCGGCCCCCACCCGTTAAGCTTCGATCCCGGCGCCCGGCGCCCCCGCGCCCTGCTGCACCTTATCGCCCGAGGCTCCAGGGCATAAAAGCGCCCGGCGCGCACGCAGGGCCCCCCGGAGCCCCTCGGCGGGACGGACGCCGTCCGGGTAAGGCCCGTGCGCCTCTTCAGG
>SJXO01003426.1:225721-269967 GCA_006408615.1 Connochaetes taurinus | reverse complement strand
TCCAGCTGCGCGCCCCGCGGCCGCCGGCCCGGCTGACAGCGGGGCACCCGGGGCGCCTCTTCCGGCCGCGCGGCCGGCGCAGTGAGCGCGAGGCGGTGGGAGCGGGCGCGGACGCCGGGCCTGCCGCGGGCGAGCACGGGAACAGGCGTGCCGGCCGGCGTGGGCTCTCCAGCTGACCACGCGGCGAGCCCCGAGCAGCAGCCGCCCTGGGGCGGGGGTCACCGGCCCGCAGACAGGTGCCCGGTGAGTGTCCGTCCTGAGGGCCTCTGCCCTCCGCCACCGCCACGGATCGCCTTACATGCTGTGCCTTTCAGGTGTCCCGCAACCCCGGTACAGTATTTCATTTTCTGTGCGCTTCCAGGAAGGGACAACCGGGGCCTCGTTTACACGTCTCAGCCCAAGAGACGCTCCTCATGTCTGCACGCTTCTGATGCTTCTCGGTTACTATGCGTGTTTCTGGGTATGACATTCAAGTGTAAGTAGTGAAAGCCCGAATCGAGCTGCAGAGCAGAATTTCGATCGTTTTTCCAGTTGCGGTTTTTTTTTTGTTTTTTTTTTTGACCCAAGTAATGACGGAGTCATTTATCTTTTTTTCTGTGACCCACACCATCCTGCTTGCTTAAGAGAATTGCCAGCCCTCTAGACTCTCCTTGCATTTTGAGTGACTGCCCATAGACACACATATATGTACTTCTCTGCAAGCAAACCCCTGCCCAGCTGGGCCATCAGGAGAAGCTTCTGTCGGCATTCTCAACTTTGTAAAAAAGGGAAGTTATTTGTTTTGAAGTTAACTCTGATCAAATCAACTCCATAGTTTTGAAAAACGCATCTCAGACTTGCATGAGATCGGTTTGCTAAGGCATTCTTGTGACTTTTTCTATTAACTTTTGATGTCTTCTCTACATCACGGTGTTAAAATTAGGAGAGGAGGAAGGATTCAGTTGGAGTTTTTAAAAAGCGCTCTGAACAAGCCAAATTGCAGTTATGACTTAATTTCCACGCAGAGTTATCTTGTGAGAGGAGACTGCTCTCACCAGCTCATACCCGGAGCCAGCCACGGGCTGTCTGTGCAGGGGTGCACGCTTCCTGTAATCCTTAAACAGATGGAATCTGCTTGTGGTGGTTTACATTTTCTCAGGGAAAGATGTAGCACAAGTTAAGAGATTCCATGAGTCTTCGGGAAGTTAATCTCCTGTATTGGAAGAAAGCACAGACTCTGGGTCCACCTCGCCGCACAGCACACGTACTGTTAATTCCTGATGTTTTGGGGCGTGAAAAGTCTGTCCTGCTTTTACATGTCGCCACACACAGGAGGAGGTTCGTAAATGGCTCATGCTGTGCCAGGAGTGCCCCTGAAGCGCTGGGAAGGGTTTGAAGGGAACCGTTAGGGCCGTGGATTGAACCCTGCGTCTGTGCAGAGGAGCCGCAGAGGAGCCGAGGCAGCTGTGCTCAAGACCTGGTGAAGGGCGTGTGTGTTGTCTTTCAGATCCCTGCCCGGCGTGGAAGCTGGAGAGAGAGCAGACCTGGGCAGCGGCGCTGCGGGAGCACGAGGCGCTGTGACCGCGGTCAGTCTGTCCTCCCCGCCCCTCTCGTCTGTGTGTCTCTGCCCGGCCTCAGCTCCTTCTTCCCAGCTCTGCTCTGATTCTCTCCTTCAGTGTGAGGAGTGCTGGTGAGGGCAGGGGCCAGGGCGCGCAGGCACACCGGGGGCGCCTGCCAGGGTTGGCTGGGGCCCCTCCGACTGTCACTCAGCAGCGTGGGTTCCTCCTAAGCTGCTTTGCACAAAGCATGAGAGGTGACCGTCATTCTCCTGGTTACCGCTTGATGTCTAATGTAAGCTGCAGGAGGCATCATCTCTGTTTACCATTGGTGTCTTACTGAATTCAGCTGCACGGAGCCCCACCCTGACCACCCCGATGCCTCCCGTCAGTGTCCGGATGGCGGCAGACTTCCTGTCAGGCAGCTTCCAGAGCTTCGGCCCCTTCTACTTCCCTGTCTTTCTGTCCCTTCTCCCTCAGGGTATGTCACTGCCTGATTTTAATCACTCTGGAGTATTTAGATCACTTCTAGCTATCTGATGTGTGCTTTTGGCAGCTGGTATCCTGGAAGGCACCATTAGGAGTGAAAGCAAGCCCCTTCTTCCTCCTGTTTCAGAGGTGGAGGGCCCCGGGAGGGCTGGAGGTGCCTGCCCCCGCGCGAGCTTTCTCGCCTCTCTCTTCTCGCCTGGCGCTGTTCTACCTGCTGGGCAGTGGTGCACGGTCGTGGTGAGGATGGGCAGAGAAGGCGGAGTGAGCTCTCCAAGGAAGAGCACAAGCAGGCGTGGGCAAGGGTGATGGGCAGTGTGGCAAGCGTGCTCTCGGAAGACTGCTTAGAGAGGAAAGGACCTTTGCGTCCCGCGCCGGGGGGCCCGGGGGTGGCAGAGCAGAGGCCCTGTGTGAGAAGCGGCAGTGAGCTGTGGAGCCTGGCCCCTGCTTTCGGGCCATCTCCTGTCGTAAGGCCCGTCCCCCACCTTGCTCAGGTGTTCACCCTGCTTGGGTTCCGCTTTCCTTTGGGTGAAGGCCTTGCGGCAGCCGCCTGTCCCCGCAGCGAGGTCTGCGCACCCCAGGAACCGGAGAGGCCGGGCCTGGGGCGGGGTGTCCCCTGCTGACCTGGCGCTGCCCGCAGGGGCTCCTCAGTCCGCGCAGCCCTGCCTGACCTGCCCCAAGCCCGCAGGTCTAAACGGAGGGCCCGTCCTCACTCAGGGCCTGGCGACTGAGCCTGCCCCGCAGTTGGCCTGCTGGGAGGGAGCAGCCCAGGGCGCGTGCTGTTTGGAGCAGGAGCTTGGGTGCCGCACAGTCGCACGTGGACACTTGAACCACGTCCAGCGGCGGCTCACCGCGGCAACCCATCAAACCTGTGGCTGGTGGGACTGCCTGCTGCCCCAGAGAAGCTGCTGGTACTTAGTGGAGTGCCCTCGAAGCCAGAGCGGAGCCAGCCCGGCAGCCCTGGTCTGTGACCCGGAACGTCTCAGGGTGGACAGGGCCCATGGCTCTGCACGGAGCCGGGGTGCCCGCCGCGTCTCAAAGAGCTGGCTCCAGGTCTCTCAGTTCGGCCCCCACAGTATGCTCTGGCCTCTGTCCAGCTCTCGGGCTCCGTGCGGCCAGTCCTGGGTGGTGGCTTCTCTGTACTTGAGGCAGCTCCTCCCCGGGAAGGTGTTAGCCGTGGCTCTGCACCCTCAGCAGGTCCGGCTCATGCTCAGCGTGGACCAGATCTGCGTTGGTAGCCTTGGTGGGAAGGCTGCCACGTCCGAGGACGAGGCCGCCCGGCCACGGAGCGGCGCTTGTGCCCGGGAGCCCAGGGCTCAGGCTGCAGCCGGCATGCGTGTCCTGGAGGCTGGGTGGTAGGTTGGGAGCGGGTCCAGGTGCCGCTGCTCCAGCCCTGAGCTGGAGCGCTGGTGCACGTCCCCTGCCCATGCTTTCAGGCTCTGAGGGGGCAGCAGGGGCCGCTGATCATCCTTCTGTTCTCAGAAAAGGCAGTCCAGCGATTCGCACTCGGCACATCAGCACGCTGTCTGCGAGGGCCCAGGTTCAGTCCCTGGTCAGGGACCCAAGATCCTGCGAGCTGCATGCTGCCCCCCTCCCCCAGAGGGAGAAAGGAGAGGCAGAGGGCCGTGCTTGCCCCAGCAGCGTGGCCGTGGAGGGAGTGAACGGTAGTCCTCACAGCGTTCAGCAGCTGAGCTGCAGTCCGGTTTTCCCACTCGGGACATTGACTTTTTAAAGAGACGAGGCCAATTGTCATACAGAAATGTCCCTGTGTTCTGGGTCTGTTTGCCATTTGCTGCTTTGCCGTTGACAGTTGACCCTCAAACAACACGGCAGGCAGTTGGGGGCCACCCTCTGGTTGGTCAGCAGTCCGAGGATAAGTTGCAGCTGGCCCCTGTGCCCCGGCTGCTCCCACCTGTGGGTGCCACCCGCCAGGGACCCGGCGTCTTCAGGTGGCGGTGCTAGGCCTCCTGTGCGCTGCCCTCAGACTGTCCTGTCGGGACGGACCCCGCTCTGTCGGGCTGTGGCTCCTTCCCCTGCCTTTCACGTGCGCTTCCCTCACGCGTGACACTCGAGGAGGGCAGGACGCTGCGCCTTCTCCCCTCGTCACCCCTTTCCAGGGAGCAGTGGCTGCAATGCCCCCACCCCCGCCACCGGGGCAGGTATTTTCATTTCTCCTCTTGAGCATCAGTGCAGACTGGCAGATTTATCTGTTACATTATAGTCCACTGAAGGCTTCCGTCTCTGTTGTATGTTCAGACAGTCGTGACCGACCCGTGGGAGCCCCGCGGAGCCAGCTCCTGGCGGCATGTCCTTTCTGCAGCCTCTCTCGTTCCCAGAGCTGCAGTCGCTCTTTCTGCAGAGCGCCGTGGCCCCCGTGGGTGCAGGAGGGTGTTTAGAAACCAGAACCCAGGGGCCAGCTGTGTGCAGTGTGCTTTGTGTCACTGCAGCTTTAAGCGCTGGTCTAGTGCACAGAGCTAGGAGATACATGTTTAAAACATCAAGAGTTCATGCCGATGTTCTCAAGACAAATTTAAAATTATATAGTTTTACTTAATTTCTTTGCTTGTTTTTAATTATCATTTTCGTATCCTGAAACTTTTGATTCCTAATGGCGTCGGCATAGTTTCATTTTTGTGTGTGCGCTAAAGTACGTATGACACGGTAAAATGAAAACACTATGCTGCTGCTGATGATGAAATCATTCAGCAAAATTCAAGGTGTTTTGTTGTTAGTACGTAGTCTGCTTCAGGTGCAGAAAATCCTATGCATTAAAGTCTCTTGCTGAACATTCTTTGTTTGCAGTATGGTCGCTTATCTGATATGCCTTTAGATTTCACGCTGGAAATGTTCTATATTTTAATTTAGAGGTAATCACACCGCTCAAAGTCAGCAGTATATAAAAGACACAGTCGGCAGGCTCACTTGCATCCCTGCCTCCTCCACTCTTTACAGGCAGCCATCTTTATTTCTGCTTTATCCTGCAAAATAAGCGTGTAAGTTGTTTCAGTCATGTCCAACTCTTTGTGACCCCGTGGACTGTAGCCCACCAGGCTCCTCTGTCCGTGGGATTTCCCAGGCAAGAATAGTGGCGTGGGTAGCCATGCTGTCCTCCAGGGGATTTCCCCAATCCAGGGGTCAGACCTGCGTCTCTTACGTCTTACGTCTCCTGCGTTGGTTGGCAGGTTCTTTACACCAGTGCCACCTGAGAAGTGCCAGAATAAGCTCTTCAGACAGACATTAATGTTTGCAACTCACCTTGTTTTCCCTCCTGTCTTTTATCATAAAACGTAACAAGCGCTGTTTACCCCGTGTGTCTTGCTTTTTTTCTGTGGTCTGTGTATGTATTGGGCTTCCCTGGTGGCTCAGCTGGTAAAGAATCCACCCGCAATGCAGGAGACCTGGGTTTGATCCCTGGTTTGGGAAGATCCCCTGGAGAAGGGCATGGCAACCCACTCCAGTATTCTTGGCTAGAGAATCCCATGGACAGAGGAGCCCAGCTGGCTACAGTCCGTAGGGTCGCAAGAGTTGGACGAGACTGAAGCGACTGGAACGCACGTATGTATCAGACCTCACTGGCGGGGTGTGAGTAGTTATGCAGCCTGGCTGTGGAACTGCAGCGCCTGGCCTGGGACAAGTGTTGCTGTGTCTGATGAGGTCGTCTTCAGAGTCTGTCCCTGGACGGGTTGCTGGGTCCTTGGGTGAATGTGTCTTGGTAGGGGCTCCAGAGTCCTCACTGGGGTGCTGCCAAGCTTCGGGCCTTTCCCGCCCGGTTGGGTGAGATGAGTTGAAGTTTTTTCCTTTAATCCGCTGCGTCTGCAGCCTGAGGAATGGAGATACTTGTCGTGTATTTTTGGTGTTGTGGCAGGCGAGGGCCTGCACGAAAGCTGGTCTCTGTGTTAGGAAGCCGCTGAGTCTGCGGCCACCGCAGGGCGGGAACTGGGACGTGCACACATGGGATCCTGTCTGACAGGCACTCCTGCATTACAGCAGCCTGGAAGGCGCTTTCTTTAATTCTCAAAAAACAACTGTATGTTCCCCAAGTCAGAACACACACCTGGAACTGAGACTCTTCCATACACGGTATTTGTTCTAGCCCGTGGAAAGATCCTCTGGTCGGCTGCCTCTGCCTTTAGGCGCTTTGCTCTCGGAGCTGAAATGCGAGCAGTCCGTCTCAGCAGGCCTGGGCTCTGGGTCCGTCCTCTGCGCTCCTCTCTTCCCCCATGTCTGTGCTCAGTTCAGGGGGCTGTGCGCCCTGCTGAGCAGAGCCCCACACTGCTCACCACCAGGTTCAGAGTGACCCTCTGGCTGTTGGGGGGCGGCTGCACGGCCCCACGCAGGGAGGCCTGCCACGTCTGTCTAGGAGGAGGCTGTTTCACCTGCTGCCCGTGATCACCCTGTTTGATCTCTGTGTTGATGATTTTCCGGTGGGCTAGTTCTTACTTGCTGGACATAGAGGCTGGACCGCAGGACAGCTGATTCTGGATGCCACCCAGGCACCGTGACCAGGGGGCCCTCACCTTTCAAGCCAGAGGAGCATCTCCAGAGCTCTGGGATGGGTGACCAAACCCAGGCTGTTCCTCACCCCCGTGTAGAATTACCCCCAGAGCCTCAGGTACATAATCCTTCTGCAGTGTGAGAACTAAACCCAGCATCCTTTTTTGCCTTTCTAAATATTTGGTGCGAACATAGTAGAAAAAGTAGTAGTAAGCTGCTCGAGCCAATGGCGGCATTTTCCCTGAAACAGAAACATCGGGGGTTCCCTGGCTGTCCAGTGGTTGGGCTCTGCTTCCATTGCAGGGGGCGTGAGTTCAGTCCCTGGTCAGGGAACCGAGATCCCCATGCAGCCAAAAGGAAAAAAAAGTAGAAACATCCCACCTACGATGTTGAGCTAGTGTGTAGAGAACTGGTCCGGCGGTAGAGGAAGACAAACCGGAAGGCGGCGGGCTCCCCTGACAGCCCCGTCCTGGGTGCACGCTGGCGTAACCCCTGGCGCCAGGCTCTCCCATCTGTGCCGGGAAGGTGCTGGCGTTACCCCTGGCGCCAGACTCTGCCATCTGTGCCGGGAAGGTGCTGGCGTTACCCCTGGCACAGGCTCTCAGGACTGGCCGGGGCAGTGGTGGCGGGCCCCCTCTGGCCAGGGCCGTGCCCGCTGGCGGCACCACAGACCCGTGAGTGTTCCCTGCTCTTGGTCTCCTCGGGGTGGGTGGTGGGATTGGGTTGCTCTCTGGGGAGACTGCTTCCGGCAGGTGTGTGGCCCCCCTCCCAGCGCTTCCCCCAGGGGTGCACCCAGTGTGGGCGCTAATGAGCGCCCCGTATGAGGTGGAGCCATTCGGCTGAGTCCCTGCGTCTCTGCTCGCGAGCGGGATGTAGAGTGGGAGCCCTGCCCTGGCTCTCTGCTGCTGTAGCAGACGTCGGGAGCTGAGGGTGAGTTTCTCCGTCACTTCTCAAAGTGGTGAATCATTTGCCTTCCTGTCATCCTCCAGAGGTGACCGATGGAGGATTTTATTTGGGATTATGCATCAATAGGCTTAAACATTTGATGAGTTTTGATGTATAATGCTGACCCTTATTTACGTCCAGATCATCTCATTTTTGGACAGGGGGAGCCCTTCAGGTTGATGCCTGGATCCTTCCTGCACTGCCCTTGTCCGCTCGCAAAGGTCCTGGCTCCCTGGGTCCCCAGAGCGTCCACAGCTCATTTTGTGGTCTTCCCGCCCCTGGACCTCGTGGTCCTTGGGAACCTCGGCTCCTTTAGTGGGAGGCGTGTTTGAGAGCTGTAGTCTGGAGGTTGCGGGGGTCGATACTCTCAGGACTTGGCACCGAGCAAAGCTGGGTGGGTCCCGCTCCCAGGATCCCATTTCAGGATGTCTGACTCTAGGTGAGTGATCATACAATCGTGGTTATCTGGGTCATGAAGATGTTTTTTGTATAATTCTTCTGTGTATTCTTGCCATGTCTTCTGAATATCTTTTGCTTCTGTTAGGTCAAGACCATTTCTGTCCTTAAGTGTGCCCATCTTTGCATGAAATATTCCCTTGGTATCTCTAATTTTCTTGAAGAGATCTCTAGTGTTTCCCATTCTATTGTTTTCCTTTATTTCTTTGCATTGATCTCTGAGGAAGTGTTTCTTCTTTTTTTTTTTTGCTGAGTACAGAGTTCTGGTTTGGTTTCTTGTTTCCCCCCACAGCTCTGAAGGCGTTCTTTTGTCTCATGGTTTACACTGCTTCTCTTGAAAAGTCGGCGCTCCGTCTAGTTGCTTTTTCTTGAAACAGTTCCTGGGGCTGTGTTGCAGTCTGTGTTAGGAAGATGAGCATAATGAGCCTGTGCGCTCATCCCCCGGCTTTCACAGACAGACAGACAGACAGACGCGTGGCCATTCCAGCTCTGGGTCCCCCCCTCGGCTACTTCAAAGCAGATACGAGAAGTCGTGTTTCATCTAGACATTGTCCAGTTAGTGTCTTGGAAAGACGGGATTCTTAAAGTCTCATGCACAGTATCTCTCTACCTTACTAAACTTAGGATTGCTCCCTGTCCGGTGCTCACTCAGTGCCCAGGCCTCCCGCCTCGCCTGCGGCCGCGGTGCGTTGTTTGCTCGCTCGCACTGGGAGGCAGGCAGCTTGGTAGAGAAGCTGGCTCGTCGGTCCTGCTGCAGAAGCCCCGTGGTCTGGGCTCTCCGTTCCCGCTGGCGGTTCTGAACTAGGCTCCTCCACCCCTCCTCACTTTTATCTCTGTGCTTTTTCTTATTTTTAGCCCTTTTTTTTTTTCTCTTTAAATCTTGCTTGGGGTTTGTAGGGGTTCTTGAATCTGTGGTCTGAAGTCTTTGATCAGAACTGGGCTTTTCTTACCACGCGTCTCTTCTCATTCTTTTGCGATTCGGCACATCGGAGCATGTTAGGCGGCAGGCCCTGGTGGTTCTGCGTCCTGCGCATCCTGGCTCGCGCCGGCTCGCCCCAGACTCCGCCCCGCCCCCACAGCCACGAGCCTGGCCTCCCGGCGACTCTGTGTCCCGGGCGAGGTTACGGGTGGGGTAGCGTAGGTTCCGCGTGTGCGTGAGCGTGCTGGTAGCGGTCTCTGTCTGGCGTCACTTAGTGTGGTCCTCCCCAGGTCCACCCGCGTCGCCGTGCACGCAGCCACAGCCCTTCCTGCACGCGGGTCTTCTGTGCACCGCCCCCAGCCCCTCGGGCCTCCAGCGCTCCAGGAGCAGCGGCCTGTTTGCCCCGAGCGCCCCGGACACGTTTCTCAGCCTCTGTGCCCGTGCCCTTTGGTGTAGAAGGAGACGCGTCACGGTGAGCTTTCCATGAAAGACTGGCCCGTGGCTTAAGTGAGACCGCACAGGCTGAGCAGGGGAAAGAGGGCCCGCAGGAAGCAACCCCGCCGTCACCCCAGGGTCTTGCCCCAGGAGTCTTCGGAGAGCCTCGGGGCCAACCGAGAATGGGACGTTTGCCTCGAAGGGAGATGAGCTGGTTCCTCACAGACCAGAGAGGAGCGGGCAGGTCGTCCAGGACGGAGGCGAGCTCGAGGCGGCCGAGCTTGCCCTGCGGCTGCCTGGGACAGCACCTTTCCGGGGCGGCCTGCAGGCCTGTCACACAGACGCCTGTGGCCTGCCCTTCTGCCTCGCGGGCGTCCTCGGCAGGAGTAGCCGCAGAGACACTAAACGCCTTTCTTCACCCGGTGGCCGTATGCTCTTCCTCCTCGCTTTCTGTTGGCCTGGTACATTCTGTTGGTTGATTTTTTAATATTAAACCAAACGTCCTTCTGATACAGCCCACTGACTCATGGAATCTTATCTTCAGTGTAGCGCTGAATTTGATTGTTACATTTTTAAGAGCTTGCTACATTTTCCTAGGGTTCTTCCTGATCCTAGTGATGTGACTCTGATTCTTTTCCTGTTACCCCTCTGCGGGTCTTGTCAGGAGGGCTCTACCTTGTTAGAACAGTTGGGGAGTATTTCGTCGTCTTTTTCCGAAAGAGTGGGTTTCACCAGTAATTTTTTTTTTTTCTCTAAAGTTTGGTGAAATTCACCCGTGGAACCACCTTGACCTGGAATTTTAAGAGAAGGGACTGGGCAGAGGGCTGTTCAGGCTTCAGTGTGAGGCAGACGTCATGACTGCCACGCGAGAGATGCCTGTCTCTTTAGTGACTCTCTGTCGCGCGCGTCTTTTCGGGATTTACCTGTTTCCCCTGAGCTGCTGACTTTACCATCGTAAAGGCGCTCGGCTGTCTCCTTGCCTGAGCTGCTGACTTTACCATCGTAAAGGCGCTCGGCTGTCTCCTTGCCTGAGCTGCTGAATTTACCATCCTAAAGGCGCTCGGCTGTCTCCTTGCCATCTTTTTGTGTCTGTAGGATCTCTGGTGGTGACACCCACTTTCGTTCTTGCTGTTGGTAGCTTCCGTCTTTTCCATTTTTTTCTCTTATTAATCAGTGTAGAAGTTTGCCAATTTTTTTGAACTGTCCAGACAACCGATGTTTGAATTCACTGATTTCCACCACCCCCCCAACCTCTTCCCCACTCCCCCTCAATTTAATTGATTTCAAATCTTTTCTTGTTTTCTTCACTCTATTTGCTTCAGGATTAAATTTGCTGTACTTTTCCTTGGGACTTTTTTCTTTACTGCTTGGCTTCATACGTATAGAAGTGTTAGTTACTTAAAGAGACTTTGGATTGTTCCAGATATCTTTCTGATGTTGATTTCTCACTCAGTTCCCTTTCAGAGACCATTCTTTTGACTCCCGGTCTTGTGAATTCATTGGGATTTCCTGACTGTCCAGAGAGCAGTCTGTCTTGAGGAGCACTCTGGCCGCCTGTGAGCGACACACGTTCCGTTTGGACTGCTCCGTAAGTGTCATTGAGGCCGGGTTGCATGGTAATGTTTTCACGCGTCTGCTGTCTTTACTGACTTTCTGTCCGCCTGCTCAGGTAACTGTGAGTAGGGGCGTGAGAGCCCACCCGCCTCCAGGCCCGCGAGGTCCGCTGCCTGCCTGTGGGGGGTGCCCGTGGCCCACGGTGCTCGCGCGCCCTCCCGCGCCGTGCCGCGGCCCGCCGGCGTGCCCGGGCTGGGCTTAGCGCGCTGCGGCTTCCTGTCTTTTGCTCTGAGCCCCTCTCTGCCTTCACGCGCGGCGTGTTTCTGCAGGCGGCGTGGAGCTAGCCTTCCCTTTGCCCTGGTCTGCCAGTCCCTGCGCTTCCTGAGCTGCAGCCGCACGGCCTGGGAGCAGAGGCGCTCCCCGCGTCCCCCCGGCTCTGCGCGCAGTGCTGCGCGTCTGGCGCCCGCCGCCGGCTGTTATCCGGACGGCGCTGCCTGGAGTCGTGCTCAGAGCGACGGGGTCCAGGTGGCCCGGAGCCCGCGCCCGCGCCCACTCACAGCTGCCCTGCTGTCACCTGCGCTGCTGGCTGAGCGGCTTCAGAGCCGAGGTTCCCGCAGCAACGTGCCGCGGCGGCTGCCACCACAGGGACGCACTTACTCACATTTACAGGCTCATTAGGTGGAAAGGGGCTTCCCTCATAGCTCAGATGGTAGAGTGTCTGCCTGAGGTGCAGGAGACGAGGGTTCCATCCCTGGGTCGAGAAGATCCCTTGGGAAAGGAGATGGCAACCCACTCCAGTGTCCTTGCCTGGAGAATCCCACGGACAGAGGAGTCTGGCGGGCTACAGTCCATGGGCTCGCAGAGAGTCGGACACGACTGAGAGACGTTCACTATATGAAAAGGGACACAGATGAACGGCCAGATGGGGACACACAGGCTCCTGAGTGCAGGGGCGTCTGTCCTCACGGAGTTGCGGCGCGTCACCCTCCGGACCCGTGGGTGTGTTCGCGAGCCTGGCCGTTCCCCAAACCCTGAGCTGCTGGGGTTCTGCTGGGGTTTCGTGATGTGGGCTTGAGGAGTGTCAGCTCAGGCTCCAGGCCGTCCTGGGGGCCATGGCGTGGTCTCTGGTGATGAGCCTCCATCATCGCCTCACTAGAACGCAAGGTGTTGCTGTCACTCAGGAGCTTCCGAGAGGCTCAGGAGCCCTGTGTCAGGAACTGGGGGCACGGACCAGTACACACGTGGCTTCACACTCTCCCACCTTGAGCCGACTGCCATACAGGGAACCGCACTTACTTGAAGGGTAGGATGTGCTGAACACACACACACACTCCCCTCGTGTTTATACATGTAAGCAGCTGCCGCTCAGAGGCACCTGCACACAGTGAGTCTTCAACAGTTACAAAGGTGTTCTCTTGTTGAAAAGCATATCTTTTCCACAAACGGTATTTGAACAATTAGATATTCATATACAAAACAATGAATTTGAGTTTTTCAAAGATTTAAATATAAAACAAACACAGGAGAAAATCTTTCTTAGATACAGTTCCCAAAGCATAATCCATAAAAAAATTAATTGCTGGGGACTTCCCTGATGGTCCGGGGGTTAAGAGTCTGCCTTGCAGTGCAGGGAACTCAGCTTTGGTCCCTGGTCTGGGCCCTAAGGTCCCACATGATGAGAAGCACCTGAGGCTGATAGCCGCAGCTCCAGGCCCCACACCACAGCCGAGTGTGCACAGTGCCAGGGCGCGCGTGCTGCAGCTTAGACCCCACAGGCCAGATAAGTATACGTGAACAGATGCTTCACCAGTGGAGAGAAGCAAATGGCAAATAAGCACATAAAATGTTCAGTGTTATCAGTCATTTAGGAGATATCTTGTTGTTTACTTGCTGAGTCGTGTCTGACTCTTTGCAGCCCTATGGACTGTAACCCACCAGGCTCCTCTGTCCATGGGCTTCTCCAGACGAGAATACTGGGGAGGGTTGCCATGCCCTCTTCCAGGGGATCTTCCCGACCGAGGGATGGAGCCAGGGACTCCTGCATTTTCAAGCAGATTCTTTACCACTGAGCCAGCAGGGAGACCCACCTATTAATTAGAAGGGCTAAAATTGCAATGATGGACCTTCCCAAGTCTGGGTATGTTCTCTCTTTTTTTTTAATTACTTTGCTGTGCTGGGCCTCACCGCAGCACGCGGGCTTTCTCTAGTCTTGGTATTTTCTCTTTTCTTTTTAAATTATTGTGGCTGTGCTGGGCCTCACCGCAGCACGTGGGCTTTCTCTAGTCTTGGTATTTTCTCTTTTCTTTTTAAATTATTTTGGCTGTGCTGGGCCTCACCGCAGCACGCGGGCTTTCTCTGTCTTGGCATTTTCTCTCTCTTTTTTTAAATTACTTTGGCTGTGCTGGGCCTCACCGCAGCACGCAGGCTTTCTCTGTCTTGGCATTTTCTCTCTTTTTTTAAAAAATTACTTTGGCTGTGCTGGGCCTCGCCGCAGCACGCGGGCTTTCTCTGTCTTGGCGTTTTCTCTTTTCTTTTTAAGTTACTTCGGCTGTGCTGGGCCTCGCCACAGCACGCGGGCTTTCTCAGTCTTGGTATTTTCTCTCTTTTCCTTTTAAGTTACTTTGGCTGTGCTGGGCCTCGCCGCAGCAGTGGGCTTTCTCTGTCTTGGTATTTTCTCTCTTTTCTTTTTAAGTTACTTTGGCTGTGCTGGGCCTCGCCGCAGCAGCGGGCTTTCTCTGTCTTGGCGAGTGGGGGCGGCTCCTGTAGCAGTGAGTGGCTCCTCACTGCGGCGGCCTCTGTCGTTGCAGACTACAAGCTCTGGACCCATGGGCTTCAGTGGTTGCCATGTGCAGGCTCAGGAGTTGTGGTGCGAGGACTTAGTTGCTCAGAGCCATGTGGGGTCTTCCTGGACCAGGGATTGAACCCATCCCCTGCATTGGCAGGTGGATTCTTTACCACTGAGCCACCGTGGACATCCCGTGGTGTTTTCTCGTTGTGGTCTTTTTCTGACGTTTGGGGTATATAATAGCATGTATATGTCACTCCCAAATCCCTGGTTTATCCCTCTCCCCTGTCGCCCACCTTTGGGGACCATAAGTTTGTGTTCTGTGTCTGTGAGTCTGTTTCTGTTTGTAAATGAGTTTGTTGTCTTTTTTTTGTCGATTCTGTAATTGACACCACCTTTCTCTCTGGCTCCCTCCACCTGGTCTGTTCTTGTCTAGGCCCATCTGTGTTGCTGCCACAGCGTTATTTCATCCCTCAGTGGCCACGTAGTCCTGCATATGGCGTCACGCCTCCGTCATCCGCTCACCTGTTGACGGGGACTCAGGCTGCGTCCACGTGTTGGCCGTGGCTGCTGCGAGCACTGGGGTGCGTGTGTCCTTTGACATCGGTGCTTCCTCCAGACGTGTGCCTGGGGGCGGGGCTGCAGAGTCGCGTGGCAGCTGTCAGTGGTCTTTTAAGGAGCCTCCATATTGTTCTCCGTAGTGGCTGCACCAGTTTACATCCCGCCAGCAGTGGAGCCGGGCTCCCTTTCCCCACACCCCCAGCCGTGGCTCATTTGTGGACTTTGGGATGATGGCCCTGTGACCAGTGTGAGGCCATACCTCACTGTCATTGTCTGTTTCTCTGATTGTCAGTGATGTTGAGCATTTTTTCACGTGCCTTTTGGCCATCTGCATGTCTCCTTTGGGAAAATGTCTATTCAGAGGATATTTTCTTTCTTTTTTTTTTTTTACCACCACCAGGATTTTATTCTTAAATAAATGCTCAGCCTCAAGCCTGGTTAGGCAGACATCAGAAGAAGGCAGATCACAGGCCCCTCATCCGTGGGAGCAGTGGGATGGCCCAGGGAGGCAGAGACTCTGAGAAGGTAAACAGGGCGCTCGGGGCAGGAGAGGCCAACAGAGAGGGTGTTTCATCCTGTGACTGGGTTGTAAAGTCAAGGAGCAAGCTTTTCTGTTTCTCCTGACCATTGTGGAATTTCTCTCACACATACAGAGGCGCTGACATACGCATGACTGTGGATGTGGAATGTGAGCGGGTCCCTTGTCTTAACTTGGCTCCATCTGTTGTAGATGGCGCAGGAGGAGCACCATGCCATCGAGTCGCCAGCGTTCCCACGTCCGAGACCAGCAGGTCCACCCCGTGTGCGCGCACGTCTGCACCGCGATGCATTTAGCCGAGAACTCCGGGAGCAGCATGAAGTGACATGCTCATGAGTTTGCGCATCCACTGCTCAGTGAGATTCATGATTAGCCATATTCATAAACATCCTAAGAGATAGAGTTCTTCAGCCAGAACTGAATAGTTATGGTTAGTCATGGAGAGCCGCCGGGAGCCTCGTCCCCAAGGAGCAGGTGATTCGGAGAATGCAAACTTGAAAACAGAGGAAGATGACTCTCGAACCCCTGATCACAGCGTGGGGAGAATGGACTTCGGAAGCGAGCTGGAGGACGGGAGGCAGGCGGGCCGCGGCCAGGAGCAGGCAGAGGGCGGCAGCGTGGGCTGCGCAGGCCGGCCCCCCGGGCGGCGCGCCTCCCCGGAACCCGAGGACGACTACGGGGCGCTGCTGGCGCAGTACAGCAGCACCCTGTACAGCGTGGCCATGGAGGCCGTGACGCAGAGCCTGCTGGCCGGCCGCGGCCTGGGCTCCAGGAAGAAGTCCCCGGCCTGGAAGCACTTTTTCATCTCGCCGCGGGACAGCACCAAGGCCGTGTGCACCTACTGCATGAAGGAGTTCAGCCGCGGCAAGAACGAGAAGGACCTGAGCACCAGCTGCCTCATGCGGCACGTGCGCAGGGCGCACCCCAGCGCGCTGGCGGCGGACCCGGCCCCGGCGCCGCGCCCCGC
Organism: Connochaetes taurinus; assembly: GCA_006408615.1. Classification (NCBI taxonomy): domain Eukaryota; kingdom Metazoa; phylum Chordata; class Mammalia; order Artiodactyla; family Bovidae; genus Connochaetes; species Connochaetes taurinus. The sequence goes on along the minus strand of SJXO01003426.1, from coordinate 254,292 downwards.
ACCTGCACCTGCCGCTGCCGACCCCGGGGCAGCCGCCAAGGGTCCGGCTCCCCGCCAGGCCACAGAGGACGCCGGCTCCGCGGTTTCTTCCGAAGAGGCCGCCTCCGACGCACTGGCTTCGGAGAGGTACAGCCAGGAGGAGGGCCCGGCGGGGCCGCCCCCGCACGCGCGCGCCCTGCACTGCAGCGAGCCTGCCGAGCGCGGGGCGGAGCAGAACCTGTCCCTGCCGCGGAGCGGGTGCGGGTCCCGCCGGAGGTCGGCCGTCTGGAAGCACTTCTACCTGTCGCCCCTGGACAGCTCCAAGGCCGTGTGCATCCACTGCATGAACGAGTTCAGCCGCGGCAAGAACGGGAAGGACCTGGGCACCAGCTGCCTCATCAGGCACATGTGGCGGGCGCACCGCGCCATCGTGCTGCGGGAGAGCGGCGGCGGCCCCGCTGCGCCTTCCCCCGGCCCCGCGCCGCCCCTGGGGCCCGCCCAGCCGCCGCCAGACGCGGAGCCCGGCCCCCTGCCGGTGTCTCCGGGGAGGGCGCTCCAGGACCCCGCCTCCGCAGCCTCCTCCCCCGACCGCCCGGCGGAGGAGGAGCCGCAGGCGCTCTGGGGCCCCGGGGGCTCGGCGTCCCCCTCCTCCGACGCGGGCGAGGCCTCGTGGGGGTCATCTCCCGAGCCGCAGCTGGGCAGCGCACCGAGCCCTCAGCCACGGGAACCGGGCGCCGTGTTCCAGCAGAACAAGAAGGTGATGAAGAGGCTGAAGTCAGAGGTGTGGCACCACTTCTCGCTGGCGCCCACGGACAGCCTCAAGGCCCTGTGCAGGCACTGCGGCTGCACCATCAGCCGGGGCAAGCGGGGTGATGTGGGCACCAGCTGCCTCATGCGGCACCTCTACAGGCGCCACCCTGAGGTGGCCGGGGCCCAGAAGGGCTTCCTGGGGGCTGGCCTGGCCAGCTCACCCTATGCCACCCTGGCTTCTGCTGAAATGTCCTCCTCCCGGTTGACCAGCCTGCCGACCGTGGTCACCAAGAACCATCAAGCTGCGTTTCCCGTCAACAGCAAGAAGACCTCCAAGCTGTGGAACCACTTCTCTACCTGCTCCGCAGACCCCACGAAGGTCGCCTGCCTGCACTGCGGCCGGACCATCAGCCGGGGCAAGAAGCCCACGAACCTGGGCACCAGCTGTCTTCTGCGGCACCTGCAGCGCTTCCACGGTGGCGTGCTGAAGCCCGAGGGCGCCCGGGCTGCCCCACCCTCTCCTCCTGGCACCCAGGCGCCCTTGGGCCCACCGTCGGCAGGCGCCGCCGCCTCTGACGATGGTAGTGAGAAGTTTTACGATTCTCACCCCGTTGCTAAGAAAATCACAAGTCTCATTGCTGAGATGATTGCCCTTGACCTCCAGCCGTACTCACTGGTGGACAACGTTGGCTTCAACAGGCTGCTGGCATACTTGAAACCTCAGTACTCCCTGCCCCCACCGGCCTACTTCTCCCGGACGGCCATCCCGGGCATGTACGAGGACGTGAAGCACGTCATCATGGCGCACCTGCAGGAAGCCGAGAGCGGCGTGGTCCACTTCACGTCAGGCATCTGGATGAGCAGCCAGACACGGGAGTACCTGACCCTCACGGCCCACTGGGTCACCTTTGAGCCCTCGGCCCGGCCGCACTGCGAGGACCACCACTGCTCAGCACTGCTGGACGTGTCGCAGGTGGACTGTGACTACAGCGGCAGCAGCATCCAGAAGCAGCTGGAGTGTTGGTGGGAGGCCTGGGTGACGTCCACCGGCCTGCAGGTGGGCATCACCGTCACCGACAACCCCAGCATCGGGAAGACGCTGAATGAGGGGTCGCGCTCCAGCGTGCCCTGCTTTAGCCACACTGTCAACCTCATCGTCAGCGAGGCCATCAAGAGCCAGAGAATGGTCCAGAACCTGCTGAGCACCGCCCGGAAGATCTGCGAGCGGGTGCAGCGCTCGCCCCGTGCCAAGGCCAAGCTGGCGGAGCTGCAGCGGGAGTATGGGCTGCCGCCCCACCACCTGCTGCAGGACGTGCCGTCCAAGTGGAGCACGTCCTTCCACATGCTGGAGCGGCTGCTGGAGCAGAAGCGGGCGGTGAACGCGCTGTCCGTAGAGTGTGACTTCCGGGAGCTGCTGAGCTGCGACCAGTGGGAGGTGATGCAGTCCGTGTGCCACGCCCTGAAGCCCTTCGCTGCCGCCAGCCGGGAGATGAGTGCACATGTGTCCACGCTGAGCCAGGTCATCCCCATGATCCACATCCTCACCCGCAGGGTAGAGATGCTGTTCCAGGAGACCATGGGCATTGACACCATGCTCCGCGCCCTCAGGGAGGCCATGGTGAGCCGCCTGTCTGCCACGCTCCACGACCCCAGGTACGTGCTGGCCACCCTGCTGGACCCGCGCTACAAGGCCTCCCTGTTCTCCGAGGAGGAGGCTGAGCAGTGTAAGCAGGACTTGATCAGGGAGCTCGAGACGCTGGATCCTACCTCAGAGCCCGCGCCCGTCCCCAGCGGCTGCGAGCCGGGCTCCCCGCCCCGGGACTGCGCCGGCGAGGAGAGCCTCTGGGCGCTCATGGCCAAGCTGAAGAAGAGTGAGCGCGGAGGGCGGCCCAAGGTCCCCGAGGACATGGTGCTCGCCTACCTGGAGGAGGAGGTGCTGGAGCACAGCTGCAGCCCGCTCGCCTACTGGAGCCTCAAGAGGGCCACCTGGCCTGGCCTCTCCGCCCTGGCCGTGCGCTTCCTGGGCTGCCCCCCAAGCATCGTCCCCTCTGAGCGGCTATTCAGCACGCCTCCCGAGAACGGCAGCTTTGGCCAGTCCAGGCTCCTAATGGAGCATTTTGAGAAACTCATCTTTCTGAAAGTGAATCTTCCCTTAATATGCTTCCAGTACTGAGGAGCCCGCTGGAGCCACCCGGCGAGCACCAGCGTCTGCCCAGGCTGGCGCTCGCCGCAGCCGGCCCTGCAGGACGGCAGGCCGGGCGCTCAGGTCCACGGCCGCGGGAGGGGCCGCCCGGCCCTCGCTGTCGCGGCCACACGTGCCTTAACCAGTCCTTCAGGCCAGGTACCATGGTGTGTGTTTTCAGAAGTCCACTAGAAGCAGCTTGCCTCGTCAATGATGAAATACGATGATTGGGTTTTCATTTGTAACTGTAAGGTTTTTTACAAGTTGGGGATCAGTAGTTTGTTTCAGTAGAATGGCAGAGGAGAGGTGAGCAGTTTTATTCCGTAGGCTTTTCATTCGATTATGTAAAAATCAGATCAGGTACTGTATTCTAGTTAAAAATTGCTTTAATTGCAACAGAACAGCCTTTGTGGCTGTCAAATAAAACCTGTAAATAGGAGGTGGAGTTGAAGCCATCTTGACCGAGCAGTTCCTGACTGCGGCTGTACAGGGCGTTGAGGGGGACAGAGTGCTCTGGGAGGCAGCTGTCGGCCACGACAGAGATGTGGCATCGGCGACAAGCCCGAGCTGACGCATGACGAAGGGTCGGTCGCGCAGGGTTTCCACAGAGAGCGAGCTTCCCATTTCAGCGTCTGCCCTGGTGCCACGTGGGTGGTTAGCTTGGACACACCCCCACGTTCACGGTGTGCACGGTGGGGCCTGCTCTGTGGCCAGTGAGTGGCATGACATGTTTACAGCCTCCTGATGATGAATCTCTGAGCCTCTGACTCAGTGGCTCTACATCATGAAGCTGTCTTGCATTTTGTGCACTGACCCCCAAATTGATCCAATTACGTACACAGTTCTTTTTAGAAGAGGTGGCTTATTAACAGGGAGGAAGATTGCTACGTTATGGTTGTAAGAATAGCCTTAGGCGTTTAGATTTTCTTTTATAAAATAGGGAAGATTCAGCCATCAGTGGGGTATTTTAGGATCCCAAGGACATCAGAATGGATTATCAGTCATCAGGTTTTTTTTTAACAATAATATGTCTTCAAAGTTTTTGTCTCAGTGTCTAGAAAAGAATTCATTTTCTTATTTCAAACTGGTTAAATATTCTGGGCGAAACAAGTCACTGATTTGCCTATGACCTTTTAGAAAAGTTGTTTTGTTAAAATACTGTACTATTATTAATCTGAATTTGCATTGACTATGTTTTTAGTGTATTTATAAATGGTGAACTCAGTTTCTGAAATTAAACTTTTTATTTGCAATTTTCTACTGCTGGAGGACACTGGCTTTTTATTCTTAGGATAATAAAACAGTCCTACTCTTAGGGGCCAGCATGTACAGAAACTACGCTCAACACAGCCTTTAAATCTTCGCGTTAGCCGCAGACGGGACCTGGGGGAAGTGGAAGAGTAATTCTTAAGCAGCATTTCTAATAGTGGCAGTGATGTCCAAGAATCTTCCAGGGCATGTGTTCCAAGCGGGCACTGCGACCCCCATGCTGCTGGCGGGAAGAGCAGCCAGTGTGGAGGGCCCCAGAATTGGGACTGGGGCTGCGTGAGGTCCAGCAGGCCCACTCCCGGGCGCTTTCCTAAAGCAGAAACACTCATATGAATAGACAGATGCGCCCCCGTGTTCACAGCAGGGCCACCAGAGTGCCCACCCACAGAGGAGCAGGCGAAGAAGACACATGTGTGTTTATACAGTGGAAGCTTAGCCGTGAAAAAAGAAATCTTGTCATTACACCAGCATGGATGGATCTGGAGGGTATTATGCTCAGTGAAATAAGTCAGAGAAAGACAAATACTGCATCGTTTCATGTTTACGTGGAACCTAAAAACAGTGATCCGGGAATACTCAGAGATACAGAGAATACAGGTAGTTTCCAGAAGGGAGAGGGTGAGGGTCGAGTGAAGGAGGTGCGGGAGGTGCAGAGGACAGGCCTCCATGCCGTGAGTCTGGGCCGCAACGCGGAGGGCACCTCAGCAGCAGCGCCATGGAGGCGTGTGGTGGCGCAGGGCACCTTGGCCTCGTGCCATCCCTCGGTCAGTGTGAAACGAGTGAATCACTGTGGTGTTTGCCTGTACTGTACGTTAGTTGTACTTCCGTTAGGAAGACTCAAAATGAGGGAGGATCTGGGAAGACGGTGGAGTAGGAAGCCCCAGGAGTGTGTGTCCCTCCCAGACAGCAAGCGCCAGCAGGATCTGACTCGTGGGGGCACTGGAGAACGCGGGAGGCTGAGACTTCAGGGCACACGACTGGGCTCGGGGTGGAGGAGATAGGGCGCAGAGCACAGAAGCAGCTGCGACACAGCAGCTGTGCATGCCTCCCGGAGCAGCTCGCACAGCTGGCAGCCGCAGGGGAAGGGTCCTGTCCTCCAGATGCTGAGGCCCTGTGTGTGCTCTGACCACACGTCACTGCGGCTGGTCTCCCAGGGGCAGATGGGGGGCAGCTGCCACAGTTGCTGTACTCCCCCTCCATTGCTACAACTCTCCACCCTCTCTGAAGTGACTCCTAAAGATTCCAACGTATTACATAGTTGCATATATGGGAAGAATTTGAACGTGACTGTGCTCCGAGGAAAGGCTCAGGAAAGACTTAAGAATCCATTAAGTTTACACCTCAAACTGATCCTTGGCACAGACTGCCTACAATAATCAAAAACAAAAGCACAAAGCTGGGGGAAGAGATTTCTGGAGTTACCAGATTGCTATATTAAAATGTCCAGTGCACAACATAAAAATCACAAGGCATACAAAAAAAAAAAGTATGGTCCTCTCGAAGGGAAAAAGTGACACAACAGAGTCTGTCCCCGAAAACAGACCTGATGGTGAGCATACCAGACAAAGGCCTTGAAACAGTCTTAAAAATACTCGGAAAACTGAAAAAGTCACGGAGAAAGGCAATAGCATGGACAAAAATGGAGATATCGGGACTTCACCTGGCGGTCCAGTAGCTAAGGCTCCACGGTCTCAATGCTGGGGGCCTGGGTTCAATCCCTGGTCAGGGAACTAGATCCCACGTGCCACAACCAAAGTTTGCACACAGATTTGGTAACCTCAATAAAACGGGCCAATTTCTTGAAAGACACAATCTGCCAAAAGTCACACAAGAAATAGACTATCTGAAGAGGCCTATAGCAATTAAATTGAATCAAGAATTTATAATCTTCCCAAACAGAAAGCTCCAGGCCCAGATGAGTTCACTGGTGAATTGTATCAAACATATAAGGAGAAATTATATGAATTCTCTACAGTCTCTTTCAGAGGATAGAAGCAGAGGGTTAGTGCCTAACACTTCCTATGAGGCCAGTATTACCCTAATACCAAAACCAGACAAAAACATTGCAAGAAAGGAAAACTGCAGGCCCATATGCCTTAAAGAAACTCTCCTGGAAGGTAATAGGAGAAAACCCCTAGAGGACCCTGGGTGTGGTGATGATTTTTTAGATACAACTTGAAAGCCTTGATCCATGGATGAAATCACTAGTTAGACTGCTAAAGTTAAAAACTTCTGTTGACAGTGTCAAGAGAACGAAAACAAGCCACAGACTGGGAGAAAACATTTGCAAAAGACGTATCTGAAAAAACAACTTCCCATTCAGAATACACGAAGAACTCGGAGAACTCAACAATAAGAACACAGGGACCCCAACTGACAGACGGACTCAGAGGCCTCAACAGACTCCTCACCAAAGAAGGTGCATCGGCACCAGCCTGACACGAAGAGCCGACTCACTGGAACAGACCCTGATGCTGGGAAAGATTGAAGGCAGGAGGAGAAGGGGATGGCAGAGGATGAGATGGCTGGATGGTGTCAGCGACTCGATGGACCTGAGTTCGGGTGAGCACCGGGAGTTGGTGGTGGACAGGGAGGCCTGGTGCGCTGCAGTCCATGGGGGCGCCAAGAGGCAGACACAACTGAGTGACCGGACTGAACTGAACTCCATGAAGACATTCAGCGCCACTCAGGACAGGGAATCTTCCAGTGGATCTTCCTGACCCAAGGATTGAACCCGGGTCTCCTGCATTTCAGGCAGATTCTTTACCGTCTGAGCCACCAGGAAGCCCCAGAAATAACAGAAAAGCAGGACTAAGTGCTCTGCCTCAAGCAAACGGGGAGCAAGTGCACTGCACAGCACCAGCCCCTGCGCCTGACAAAAGCGTGAAGACCCGAGGCTCACAGCACAATGCGCTGGAAGGCAGAGCTGCACGAGGTAACTGCCAACTTTAAAACTGTTTAAAAAAAAAATCTGTACTTAACATCAGGTGGGAGTCTGCACTTTGTGAAAGATGTTAACTGTAAGGAGACCACTGTGCATCCTAAAGCTTCTCTCACTGTAATAACAGAAAAGGAGCTCTGAAGCTGCAGCTGCGCCGGCAGGCGCGAACATCAGGCACTGCTTGCAAAATACCCGTTTTTATTTTAAAAAGCAGCTTTTATGCAGGTGCAGGCTTGCCAGCAAACTAAGATGGACTGGAATAGGTGAATTTAACTCAGATGACCATTATATCTACTACTGTGGGCAAGACTCCCTTAGAAGAAATGGAGTAGCCATTATGGTCACCAAAAGAGTCCGAAATGCGGTACTTGGATGCAATCTCAAAAACGACAGAATGATCTCCGTTTCTAAGGCAGACCATTCAATATCACAGTAATCCAAGTCTATGCCCCAACCAGTAATGCTGAAGAAGCTGAACGGATCTATGAAGATCTACAAAACCTTCTAGAACTAACACCCAAAAAAGATGTCCTTTTCATTACAGGGGACTGGAATGCAATAGTAGGAAGTCAAGAGATACCTGGAATAACAGGCGAGTTTGGCCTTGGAGTACAGAATGAAGCAGGGCAAAGGCTAATAGAGTTTTGCCAAGAGAACGCACTGGTCATAGCAAACACCCTCTTCCAACAACACAAGAGAAGACTCTACACATGGACATCACCAGATGGTCAACACCGAAATCAGATTGATTATATTCTTTGCAGCCAAAGATGGAGAAGCGCTATACAGTGAGCAAAAACCAGACCGGGAGCTGACTGTGGCTCAGATCATGAACTCCTTACTGCCAAATTCAGACTTGAATTGAAGAAAGTAGGGAAAACCACTAGACCATTCAGGTATGACCCAAATCAAATCCCTTACAATTATACAGTGGAAGTGACAGATTCAATGGATTAGATCTGATAGACAGAGTGCCTGAAGAACTACAGAAGGAGGTTCAGGACACTGTACAGGAGGCAGTGATCAAGACCATCCCCAAGAAAAAGAAATGCAAAAAGGAAAAATGGCTGTCTGAGGAGGCCTTACAAATAGCTGAGAAAAGAAGAGAAACTAAAGGCAAAGGAGAAAAGGAAAGATATACCAATTTGAATGCAGAGTTCCAAAGAATAGCAAGGAGAGATAAGAAAGAGAAATTCCTCAGTGATCAATGCAAAGAAATAGAGAAAAACAATAGAATGGGAAAGACTAGACATCGATTGCTTCAAGAAAATTAGAGATACCAAGGGAACATTTCATGCAAAGATGGGCTCAATAAAAGACAGAAATGGCAGGGAACCTAACAGAAGCAGAAGATACTAAGAAGAGGTGGCAAGAATACACAGAAGAACTGTACAAAAAAGATCTTCACGACCCAGATAATCACAATGGTGTGATCACTCACCTAGAGCCAGACATCCTGGAATGAGAAGTCAAGTGGGTCTTAGGATGCATCACTACGAACAAAGCTAGTGGAGATGATGGAATTTCAGTCGAGCTATTTCAAATCCTAAAAGATGATGCTGTGACAGTGCTGCACTCAATATGCCAGCAAATTTGGAAAACTCAGCAGTGGCCACAGGACCAGAAAAGGTCAAGAATGCTCAAACTACTGTACAATTGCACTCATCTCACACACTAGTAAAGTAATGCTCAAAATTCTCCAAGCCAGGCTTCAACAGTACATGAACTGTGAGCTTCCAGATGTTCAAGCTGGATTTACTATTCCAGTTGAGCTGTTTCAAATCCTGAAAGATGATCAGGTGACAGTGCTGCACTCAATATGCCAGCAAATTTGGAAAACTCAGCAGTGGCCACAGGACCAGAAAAGGTCAAGAATGCTCAAACTACTGTACAATTGCACTCATCTCACACACTAGTAAAGTAATGCTCAAAATTCTCCAAGCCAGGCTTCAACAGTACATGAACTGTGAGCTTCCAGATGTTCAAGCTGGATTTACAAAAGGCAGAGGAACCAGAGATCAAATTGCCAGTATCTGTTGGATCACAGAAAAAGCAAGAGAGTTCCAGAAAAACATCTGCTTTATTGACTATGCCAAAACTTTTGACTGCGTGGATCACCACAAACTGTGGAGAATTCTGAGGGAGATGGGAATACCAGACCACCTGACCTGCCTCCTGAGAAATGTGTATGCAGGTCAGGAAGCAACAGTTAGAGCTGGACATGGAACAACAGACTGGTTCCAAATGAGGAAGAAGTGCATCAAGGCTGTATATTGTCACCCTGCTTATTTAACTTCTATGCAGAGTACATCATGAGAAACGCTGGGCTGGAAGAAGCACAAACTGGAATCAAGATTGCTGGGAGAAATATCAATAACCTCAGATATGCAGATGACATCACCCTTAAGGCAGAAAGTGAAGGACTAATGAGCCTCTTGATGAAAGTTAAAGAGGAGAGTGAAGAAGTTGACTTAAAACTCAACATTCAAAGAACTAAGATCATGGCATCCAGTTCCATCACTTCATGCCAAATAGATGGGGAAACAATGGAAACAGTGACAGGCTTTATTTTCTTGGGCTCCAAAATCACTGAAGATGGTGACTGCAGTCATGAAATTAAAAGACGCTTGCTCCTTGGAAGAAAAGCTATGACTAACCTAGACAGCATATTAAAAAGCAGAGACATTGGCATTATGTTGCTAACAAAGGTCTGTCTAGTCAAGGCTATGTTTTTTTCAGTGGTCATGTATGGGTGTGAGAGTTGGACTATAAAGCAAGCTGAGCGCCAAAGAACTGATGCTTTTGAACTGTGGTGTTGGAGAAGACTCTTGAGAGTCCCTTGGACTGCAAAGAGATCCAACCAGTCCATCCTAAAGGAGATCAGTCCTGGGTGTTCATTGGAAGGACTGATGTTGAAGCTGAAGGTCCACTCCTTTGGCCACCTGATGTGAAGAGCTGACTCATATGAAAAGACCCTGATGCTGGGAAAGGTTGGAGGTGAGAAGAGAAGGGGATGGCAGAGGGTGAGATGGTTGGATGGCATCACCAACTCGATGGACAGGAGTTTGAGCAAACTCCAGGAGATGATGAAGGATGTGGAAGCCTGGCATGCTGCAGTCCATGGGTTAGCAAAGAGTCGGACACAACTGAGTGGCTGAACTGAGGCTTGCCATAAGAAAGGGGTGCTTATAGATGCTAACATCATTCAAGAAAAGGCAGTCACTACATGGCAACTTGAACGGAAGGTGAAAGATGTAAAGATGGAGAACTGAATGCCAGCAAAGGGTGGTTTGATGATTTCAGATGGAGATTTGGCTTCAAAAACGTCAGGATAACAGGAGAGGAGGCTTCTGCTGACAGAAGCCAGCAAACGAGGCCTAGACGCTGTCGAGTCGCTGCACAGAAGAGCTGTCTGCCTGAGCAGGGCTTAATGCAGGCACAGTACTGCACTGCATCCTGGGCGAAATGCCACAAAGGACATTCACGAGTAAGAAGCAGGTAGCAGGGCTTAAGGCGGGAACGAATGGGCTGCTGCTCCTTTGTACAGATGCGGTCAGGATTGTGACAAGACAGCCTGCGAGCCTGGAAGGGAGAAGCGGCCCAGCAGGCGCCTGCCTCTGGTTGGACATCAGGAGGCGGGCATGGCCAGGCCGTGCCTTCTGGATTGGTTCCATCGACGCCTCGTCCCCGAGTTCAGGAAGCTCATCGTCAGTTCCCTGGAGTTCAACACCGAAGCACAGACAAGATCTGCTTCCCCAGACATGGCGGCTCTGTTCAGCCTCTGGGTCAGGGGTCATGAGGACCTCTGAGGCTCCACACACGACACTACGGGAAGGATCGCTAACGCTACCGAAGAGACACAGATAGAACATCGTGAGAGGTGGGAGGTTCACACCACTGACAATGCTGTTCTAAAAAAAATCCTGCTGGAGAAAACTGTCCCGACGCTGTGCCTGACTCCCAGGGTTTACGACAGAGCCAGTCAAGGAAATCACGAGATTGTGGGTCTGGCAACATGACCTGGGGGGCGAACGGTTCTGAGATCCAGGTCTTCAGGGAATTCCAGGGCTGGGACTCCCCTGCCGGCCCAGCAGTTAGGGCTCCACGCTTCCACTGCAGGGGTGCAGCTCAGCTCCCCGGTCAGAGAACTAAGATCCCACATGCCACGAGGCGTGGCCCCAAAATTAAAAAATTCCAGGGCCGACCGACACCACAGCAGAGGCACTGACAGAGGAGGAACTGGTGGAAACGAGAACTGCTGAACCACGGCCACATGGCGCAGAAGACGCGGCGCCAAGGAGCAAAGGGACGCCAGGGCAGTGGGCAGAAGGGCTCCGATTCTTCAAGCCAGCTTCCCACTTTATGCACGACACAGGCACACGGGGAAGGACTGGAGTGGTGTGGAAGCACGTTTAGAGAAGACAGAGAAGTCAGGCGGACATTACAAGGTATTTCCATGAAAACCCCTCCCCATCCCTCCTCGGCCACCTGAGACAGCAAGACTGTCCCCCCACCCCAGCCTGCTCAGCGTGGGGACAGGGAGGGACTTTAGGACGACCCACCTCCAGTGATGAACAGGAACGGACAGACCGCTGATCGTGTCTTAACGTGAAAACCTAACAGCTGTACACCGTGCCCAGGGCTCGTATAGAAGTGGACAGTCTGTCCTCAGGGAGACGTAAGGTGAGCGATACCAACTGTAAAACTAATACCACGTCGGTCTAGTTTCTAACTTTGCTTTCCAAGAATTGTGTGCAACTCTCCCTAAGTGGAGACAGTGTCTCGGTCTGTCACTCTAGGCTTTCTTGTTTAATGCAAGTGTCCCCAGTACTGTGTCATGAACATGACTGTAATACATATGCCAGAAGAGACAGGACAGTCCACCCATTAGTGTATAGGCTGGGCTGCCTTGAAGTGCTGATGCTACCAAGTGACTCTAAAGCGAGTGTATTGCTGCTTCTTGACTATTGATCCTCAGATAATTGCACCTGTACGTAACTGTGAATTTCTTTTCCACATTTTCGTTTTCTCAAGCTTTTTAAATTGATCATCTTGGCTGTGCTGGGTCTTCGTTGCACACAGACCTTCTGTAGTTGCAGAGTGCAGGCTTCTAACTACGGCAGCTTCTCCTGTTGCAGAGCGTGGCCCTGAGCTCAGGCTTAGCTGCTCCAGGGCATGTTCTTCTCGCATCGGGGACTGAAGGAGTGTCCCCTGCGTTGGCAGTCCCTCTCCTTTTCTCCGTCTGGTGTTTGTAACATGTGCAACATCCACAGCGCTCTGTACAGTGTAGGTCCTGACAGATGGTCCATCTAGGGGCAGGCGACAAAACTTGTGATATGATATAGCACCGAACAGAGCTTTTCTTTGTGACTGTTTTCTTTGGGGGGGCTGCGCCTCAAGGCTTGTGGGATCTCAGTTCAAGCAGTGAGCCCTGGCCTCCTGCAGTGGAAGTGTGGAATCTTACCCTCCAGACCGCCAAGGAAATCCCTATAGTTTTCTTTTCTGTAGGCTTACATAATTGGAAGAGTGTATAACCTGCAAAAATGTCCTCAACTGTTCATGTTATCGGTAAGGCCTTCAGTCAACAGTAGCTGTTGGTAACTAAGCTTTGGGGGAGTCGAAATCTGACTGGGGGCGGGGGTTGGCAACCCTGCCCCTGCGTTGCTCAAAGGTCAAGTGTACGTTGACACCCACAGAGATGCAGTGGGGCTGGTGGTATCAGCCTGGCACGTGACTCCTCACACCTGTGCCTGTCCACACACAGCGTGCCAGATACCCCCCCATTGGAAGAAAGACCTAGAAACACAGGCACACTGACAGCAGCGAGCACACTTTGCAGCTGGATCTTGGTCTCTAAAACCAGCCCAGTCACAAGGAGCCTGGGCCCTCAAAACGGCTGCCTCCAGGGCGGGGACACAGGAAGCAGCCACACAGCAGGTTCCTGACGGGGCACATGGCCGTGACAGCACAGCTGACCGGATCCTGGGCCAGGCTGCAGCCGGACACTAAGGCAGCCGACTGGACTGTTTACAGCCCAGCCAGGCCCGGGGGCATCCACGTGCGGGGGACACACGCAGGGAAGTGGCAGCTTAACTTGTGGGTGTGGAGGCACCACAGACCAGCTGCAGCAGCCGCAGGGGGTGCTGCTCTGGGTGGGTGGGGAGGGGCCTCCCTGTCGGCGGGGGCGCAGGCTGTCAGCTTCAGGGCAGAGAGCAGTCCCTGAAGGTGGGGACGCCCTCGGCACTTCCTGGGGCACGGAGGCGCTTGGGGTGGAGGTTAGGCTGTCAGTGACTCACTCTGGAGTGCCCAGAGATTCCATGTCTCTCGGCATAGGCGTAGCGTATGTGTGGGTGTGCAGAGAGTGTACACATGTGAAAAGCACATGGTTCTCCACATCCTCACCAGGGCCTGGTGGGGCCGGACACACGTTGGGAGCTTGGTGGACACAGCTCAGGAAGCGGGAAGAGCCAAGCTCACTTAAAGCCAGTGACGACTGTCTCCCAGCTGTCAGCGAATCAGTGATAAGCCAACGTACAATGTCACTCTCATTCTTTCTGAACACATTTATCTCCTACGATCTCTTCTGAAACGGAGACAGCGTGCCCGTGAGCACAGGGGAGGCCCCACCCTGCAGGGCTGGGCACAGTGGGGCTGCGCCTAGCACACGCTGGCCTTCGCGTTTCCACCACCCAGGGGCCCTGCCGGGCGCCAAGAGGCCACCGCCTGCTGCCCTGGAGCAGCTCCTCAGGCCAAGGCCCGTGGCCTGGATGGAGGGCAGTGTCAGTACCCACAGTGCCCTCATCACCGCAGGCTGCAGGCAGCATGGCCACGGGGATCCGGGCGCGGCCAGGGATGGGCAGCCACTGTCCTGTCGGTTCCCGGCTCGCCTGGCAGAAGCTGGCGGGCACCCGCGTCCCTGGGGGCCCACTCCCCACTCAGGGAGGCCCACGGAGCCGCTCCAGAAGCACAAGCTTGGTCTGCAGGTTCAGATGGAACGGAGGCAGTCTGCTCAGGTTCACACTCAGCCCAGTGGTGCCCGGGACGTGGGCCAAGACGCGGTGCGTGTCCTGGTAGAGTGCCAGGGGCCCGGGAGCAGCCTCCATGAGCAGGTGCGTGTAGGCCAGCATGCGCTCCGAGCCTGGCTCCAGGTCTTCCGTCTTCTCGTACCTGTGGAGGAGAGCACGCCATGCCCTGCAGGCCCACGCTGGTCCCTGGCACCCAGTGCCCCCGGGAGTCTGCGCCAAAGGGAGGACATACCTCCAGGCACTGTTGACCTCCAGGAAGCGGGACACGCCTGTCTGGGCAGCGGCCACGTCGATGTGTAGAACAACATCTGTGGAGAGCAGGCCGGCCCCGTCAGCGCCGGGGGCCTGCGCCTCTGGCAAGACCGCCCGGGCCCGGAGCCGCACACCCACCTGCGCGGGCGGGCACCAGCTGGTGCAGCCTCTGCATCGCCACGCCGCCAGGGTAGTTGAAGTGGGACACATACAGGCCCGTGGCTGAGTACGCAGCGTTCACCACGAGGTGCCCCAGCACTAGGAGGGACCCCACTCTGTGCAGCCAGGACTTTCTGTAGCTGTTCAGCCTGGGAGGGAGCAGAGCCAGGGACCGCCGTGAAGAGCACATCCGCCCGCTGCCACGCCCCCACACGAGCCGTCAGCACGCAGCGGACGCGACAGACTCTGAAACCCCCGCAGGCGCCAAGGCCAAACCTGCGTCAGCCCTTCAGGTGTCCCGAGTCACCCCTCAGGTCAGAGCCTGGCTTCAGGCATGTCCTGAGCGGCCTGGTGCCTGGTGCTGGGCAGAGCAAGGACAGGCGCCCGCTGCCTCTACAGGCCGGCCACAGGCCCGGCAGACTCGGGCTGGACCCCACACCAGACCCCGGCCGGGTGCCCGGTTGAGCCCGTCGATCACCCTGGATGCCCTCCCCTTTGCAACCCAGTTCATGGCCCCGGGTGAGCCCACGAGGCAGCCGGCAGCACTTACACGCGGGCACAGCCCCTGGCAGCCACGACGTTGAGCAGTGGGAAGGTGTAGATGACAAAGCGCAGCTCCTTGTGCGGCAGCAGCGAGTACAGGGCCACAAAGCCCAGCGCGGGCAGCAGCAGCGCCAGGGCCCGCCTGTCCGCCGCCCCCAGTGGCACAAAGAGCAGGCTGCAGCCCAGGCCACGCGGGAGCGCCGAGTAGAAGTACCAGAGCAGTGGCGAGGTCTGGGCGGGGGTTAAGGAGGCTGCAGGCACCCCCGCAGCAGCCCGCCGTCCCCCGCCAGCCTGATGGCGCCCCACCCGCAGCACCCAGAAGCCCCACAGCTCCGGCCACGGCGTGACCCCTCACACAGGGACGGTGACCCCACACACGGGCTGCCACAGCTGCGAACAGCGAGCGGGACTGCCCAGAACCGTCCCTCCATCTCTCACTATGAAAACAGCCTGTCCCAGGGTGGGGGGCACACTGGGGACCCACAGCATTCTCTTCGGGGATGTCTTTTAAAGAGCCCAGAGTGAAACATTAAATCAGAAGATTGCAAGGACAGAGAAGCTGGGGCTGAGACGCGGAGTGGTGTCTCCTCGGGGCACAGACTCAGGGCCAGGGAGACCCGCCCTGCAGAGGAGGAAGTGCTGGTGCTGGCGCCATGGCAGCCGTCACACTCCCCGAGGCGCAGGTGCAACGGACAGCAGCTCCTCGCTCTGCCTCGAAGGAAGGATACGCCCCAGTTGGAACTCTTGTTCAGGACAGTGTTATACCAGAGCACCTTCCCTTCTGGCCACACGAGGTAGCGCCAGAAATAGGAGTCCACAGCCACCGTCAGTCCTGAGGAAGGAAGAGCAGCTCAGGGGAGCACAGGCCGCCCCGGAAACTGTCACAGGTGGAGGTCCCCGAGATGCAGCCCCGGCAGCACAGCAGCCAGGAGCCACAGCAGCATCCCTCGGAGGAGCTGAGGTGTCGGGCCCTCCCCCAGAGCAGCCCCCACACACAGGTGCCCCCACGTCTGCATGGCCCAGCCGAGGCACAGGAAAAGGAGGCCCTGATGGGGGTCCTGTGAGGGGGTCCAGTGGGGGAACGCTTGGGCAGCAGAGCCAGAAGACCCGCACTGGGACTCTGTAACCCCATGGGAGGTGCAGGTGATTCTACTTAATGAGGAACAGAGATGAGAAAGCCCCCAACAGAGAGGGCGCAGCCCCCACTGGCCCAGCCCGTGACCCACTCACCCAAGCAGAGGATCCCGGCCGGCACGGCGCAGCGCAGGGCCCGGGTCAGCGCGAGTTTCCGCCAGCAGAGCGGCAGCAGCAGCGCCAGGCCCAGGAGCAGGCTTAGCTCGGCCCTGAAAACCAGGATGACGAAGGCCGAGAGCCAGATGAAGCGCGTCCACCTCTGCTGCAGCCAGGCCACGAGGGCCAGCAGCACTGTGGGAGGGCGGGCGCGGCGTCACTCTCTGCTCGAGGGGCACGGGAGCCCCAAGACCGCCCGCCCGGGCCGCATCCGCACTGCCCCCACCTCCTGCAGAGCCTCACCCACCCGGACCCTCTGGGGTCCTTGCCCGCTCCCAGCCCCATGGACCAGCTCTTCCTTCAGGTGCTGCTCTTCGGGAGGCCTCGCCCCACCAGCTCCCCCAAGGCCAAGCCGGAGCCCTGCACAGGGACAGAGTTCGCTCGCTTCCTGGCCTCCCTGGCTGCATTTCTGAGACACCTAGTGGGCAGCAGCTTTCGACAGACACTCGGATGGACCCCCACCGACACCAGCTCGGGAGACTCGGGCAGGACAGGCCAGCAGCAACGTACCCACGGGTAGTGCCAGCACGTTGGGGAGCGTCCGTGTGCAGTAGAACATCAGGTGGAACTGCGAGGCTGTCACCCAGCAGAACAGGGCAGCCACCGTGGCCCCAAACTGCCGCCTCACTTCTCTCTGTAGCGCCCAGAGTCCAAGAATCACACCGAGTCCCACGACGGCCCTGACTGAGCAGAGAGGGTGCGTGGGCCCAGGGGATCCTGTACTAAAAACGGGCCGGCGTATACAGCATGACGGCACTCAGCTGCAGAGAAGAAACCCTGCCATGTGCAGCAACGGACGCGCCTAGAGGTCATCATACTAGAGGTCAAGTGCAAAGGAGGAGAAGGGCGAGCGCCACGCAGCATCACTTGTGTGTGGAATCTAATGGACACGGATGCCCTACACACAAAACACTCACACAGGAGGCTGTACACTGATGGCTACCAAAGGGGAAGCGGGGAGGGGCAGCTCAGGAGTCTGCGACCGACACACGCGGCTGTGCACGACAGACGTCGACAAAGACGCGCTGCACAGCGCAGGGAGCTACGCTCAACACCGCGTCACAGCCTGTGATGGGAAGAATCGGGAAAAGAGATACGTATATAAACCTAAACTGCTTCACAGTACATCTCGTATGAACACAGGACTGAAAATCAATTCTCCTTCAATTAAAAACCTGACACACGAAATGAAACGAAATGCGTTCCACCTAAAGCAACGGCGTGTGGCTTCTCCTGAAACGAGTGTCAGATGAGCTTGTTCATTTTCTGTTTCACTTGCCAGTAACTGGATTCTTTTGAGCACGGTGGGCCACCCTTGAGTCCTGTGACACTTTTTATTTAACAGTAAACACTTCTTAAACTCAAACAAATGGGCTGGGCATGGGAAGCAGGTGGCCTGGACGCTGGCACCCCGACCCCGGAGCTGTTCTGTGCCTGGCGGCCCCAGGCAGGGCTGGGACACTCGGAAGCTGGGCTGGGCAGGGCAGACGCGCGCAGGCAACGGCTGGTACCCCAGAGACCCTGTCACCAGCCGACACCGCCAGGGCTACACTTACTGAGCACCTGAAGCTCAGACATGGCCCCAGCCACCCAGCTGAGGCTGCCTGGCCCCCCCACACAAGTGGACGGCCAACCTCCACTTCCTCGGCCACCCTTTCCAGAGGCACGGCCACCTGGTCCCAGGAGCTCTCCAACCACACATGCCCACCAGCATGAGCCGTGCTGCGGCTGCTTAGGGGCAGGGCCTGGCCCCCGCTGTCACCGCCTGGGGAGGTGGGCGCTGCCCCCACTGAACTGCCTGCCAAGTGGCCAAGACGGCCGGGATTCCAGGTGGCGGCCACTCCCGCCGAGGGCCCCTTGACTGGGTGTCCACGGCTGTCTGACACCATCGCCCTTCACCACCGCCTCCCCCCACCGGAGGAGCCCTTACCTACAAGCTGAGAGCAGAACTTGGACATCTCCAACAGCGAGAGCGCGTAGACTGCGGGGCTGGAGAGCGCGGCGATCAGCAGTGGCCCGAGGAACGTCCTGGGGACCACGCCGGGGAACTCGAGGTGGTCAAACTGCAGGGAGAGGGCGGGTCAGCCGGGCCCGGGCCAGGTCCCCACACCACTTAGGCGAGCTCACCTTCTCCACATCCAGCCGGTGGTAGAGCAGGTCGTGCACAGCCTGCAGGTTGAAGCTCTCCTCCACCTTGGTGTAGGGGCAGGCAGCCAGGTGGACCGCGGCCACGGCCATCAGCAGCCCCAGGAGCTGGCGCTGCCCGCCCAGGCCCGACGGCCTTCTCCCAGCCATTCTGCACACCCGCCTCACGGACCTTCATCCACCATCAGCACCGCAGCTCTTGAGTGTGTTCAAAGAATGGAGACACAGATTCCCAAGCTCAAAAACTCTGCTGGAGTCAACACCTGGGAGACGTGTGTGAGGGGTAACAGCACCCCTCTGAAGTAACCTGGAAACACATCAACACAGGACACTGAAAGACAAATCACCCTTAAGAAACTTCCACGTTTTAACCAGCCATCTTCTTCTTTAAGGTGTCTGTGAATACTCTTCCAGGAAAAAGGACCCGAGTTGCAGAGCCGGAGCTGAGTGCACTGGCAGCTGGGCCCCGGGTCAGCCCGGCTCTGGACACAGCAGGACCGAGAAGCTAAGATCTGGCTGGAGAGTCAAGAACACGCCGGGCTCGGCCCCCAGGGCAGTAGCTGGGGCAGACAGGCTGGGGCTGTGAAGCAGGAGGGTGGGGGGGCGCACCCAGAGTGCAGCAGAGCGGCGGCCATGAGAGCTGGGGGGGCAGCGAAGACCTGCGTCCCTAGGATTGTGTGACAGGCCGTGGACTCTGCATCCTGAACTTCGCCCGGGAGCCCCTCCGAGCCCCAGGAAGCACCACGCTGGTCGTGAGCACAAACCAGTGGACGCCAGAAAGCAACCATGTTCCTGGGCAGGGGGGCAGGGGGAGGGGTGCAGACAGATGCCTACACTGCAGGCGCCCACACACCAGGACTGGGGGGTACCCTGCGGAACAAACATTCCAAGAAGACCACGGAGCATCCGGGCAGCTCCTACTCACGGAAGACCTACATCTTTCAACTCGGCGAGGGAGGAAAGACAGCAAATTCTTCCTGTTTGTGGCTTGTCTTAAAACATGTCTGCTTTTCTTTGATCAAAACCAAAAAAGCAAGAAGCAAAAGAAGAGAACCACAATGCCATTTGTTAAAACTACTTTTTGGTTAGAGGGAGATGTATTAAGTCTCTGCTCTAAGTCAGCAAGTGGGGAATCCACGACTTAATAAAATCTGGAGGAGGAAGAGGAATCCTGTTTGATACGGCGGTGGCGGCAAGGTGGGGGAAGTAAGGGAGTCAGAGGGCTTTAATAATTCAGAATTACCAAATAACGCAGTTCCGAGAGAAGTAACAGAACTTGGCTCCCTTACCAAATTTCAAGGGCAGGATTTTCCTGTTTTCCCACCCCTGTAACCTCAGCAAGGAGGGGCCTGTCCATCACGACTCGCGGCTGCATCGCCACCTGGTGCTCAGCAGGTGCTCAACAGACTTGAAAAACAAATTCATAACAACCCCTAAGTGTGGACGTTCTAAGCTTACATTTTCGTTCAGTTCAGTTCAGTCAGTCGTGTCCGACTCTTTGCCACCTCATGAACTGCAGCACGCCAGGCCTCCCCAGCCATCACCAACTTCCAGAGCTTACTCAAACTCACATCCATCAAGTCAGTGAGAACATCCAATCATCTCATCCTCTGTCGTCCCCTTCTCCTCCCACCATCAATCTTTCCAAGCATCAGGGTCTTTTCCAGTGAGTCAGTTCTTCACATCAGGTGGCCAAAGCATTGGAGTTTTAGCTTCAGCATCAGTTCTTCCAATGAATATTCAGGACTGACTGATCTCCTTTAGGATGGACTGGTTGGATCTCCTTAGAGTCCAAGGGACTCTAAGACTCTTCTCCAATACCACAGTTCAAAAGCATCAATTGTTTGGCACTCAGCTTTCTTTATAATCCAGCTCTCACATCCATACATGACTACTGGAAAAACCATAGCTTTGACTAGATGGACCTTTGTTGGCAACGCAATGTCTCTGCTTTTTAATATGCTGTCTAGGTTGGTCATAACTTTTCTTCCAAGGAGCAAGCATCTTTTAATTTCATGGCTGCAGTCACCATGTGTAGTGATTTTGGAGCCCAAGAAAATAAAGTCTGTCACTGTTTCCATTGTTTCCCCATCTATCTGCCATGAAGTGATGGGACTGGATGCCATGATCTTATTTTTATGACTGTTGAGTTCTAAACCAGTTTTTTCACTCTCCTCTTTCACTTTCATCAAGAGGCTCTTTAGTTTACTGTTTGCTTTCCGCCATAAGGGTGGTATCATCTGCATATCTGAGGTTACTGATGTTCCTCCCAGCAATCTTGATTCCAGCTTGTGCTTCATCCAGTCCAGCGTTTCTCATATAAGTTAAATAAGCAGGGTGACAGTATACAGCCTTGATGTATTCCTTTCCCAATTTGGAACCAGTCTGTTGTTCCATGTCCTGTTTTAACTGTTGCTTCTTGACCTGCATACAGATTTCTCAGGAGGCAGGTCAGGTGGTCTGGTATTCCCATCTCTTTAAGAATTTTCCACAGTTTGTGGTGATCCACACAGTCAAAGGTTTTGGCATAGTCAATAAAGCAAAAGTGGATATTTTTCTGGAACTCTTGCTTTTTCTATGATCCAACACCCAGTTGTGGATGTCACTGGTGATGGAAGTAAAGTCCAATGCTGTAAAGAACAATACTGCATAGGAACCTGGAATGTTAGGTCCATGAATCAAGGTAAATTGAAAGTGGTCAAACAGGAGATGGCAAGACTGAACGTCATTTTAGGAATCAGTGAACTGATTCCTGGAACTGGAAATGGGTGGATTTAACTTAGATGACCATTGTATCTACTACTGTGGGCAAGAATCTCTTAAAAGAAGTAGAGTAGCCCTCATAGTCAACAAGAGAGTTCTAAATGTAGTACTTGGGTGCAATCTCAAAAAACAATAGAATAATCTCTGTTCACTTCCAAGGCAAACATTTTCATTAAAGACACATTAATGCTTTAATTTCCAGTGATGCCGAGCAGACCACAGAACATTCACATGCTGCTCTCTGTTCCTCTGAGGTTAAAACACTTTCAAGAACTAGGAAGCATGTATAAAGCTGAGTGCTGGAAGCAGCTGCACATGTACCGCTTGGCAGGACTGGGGCTCACAGCCGTTCCAGGCTCATCTCTGCAGACCCCACTCCACGCCTCTGCCCGCAGCGCGCTCCCCTGAGGGAAAACCTAGACTCTGACATCTCAGGGGGCTTCCCTGGTGGCTCAGATGGTAGAGAATCATCCTGCTATGCAGGAGACCGGGGTTCAATCCCTGCGTTGGGAAGATCCCTAGAGAAGGAAATGGCAACCCACTCCAGTTTCCTTACCTGGAGAATCCCATGGACAGAGGAGCCTGGTGGGCTAGTTCATGGGGTCACAGGAGCTCTGGGCTGAAAGCTACATTACCAACCCTGCTCCAGGCCCTAGGGGCTTCTCCCCCAGACGAGGGTGCTCTCTGCTGATGGCCGAGAGCAAAGCAGCTTATTCTGGAAGACACTAGCAGGGCCCTGCATGCCCACGCGGGACCAGGAGGAGACACACACGGCACGAGCAAGTACACAAACCACAGTAAGCCCCACCGGGCCGAGACCGTGAGCAGATGCAACTGTACTCGTCCACACCTGCCTGCAGCTGTTCGGACTGTTAATCTGAGAGGTTACAACAGGCCACGACTGAAGAAACTGTCGTTTCCAGGACCGTGGCCCCTCAGAGTAGGAAGCGACCTGCAGAGGCCCTCCTGTCCCCGTCTATTCCTCGGTCTCGACTGAAACCGGTCAAATCAGATGTTTACGTTACTAATTCACGGCGGGAAACACAAAGGAACTGACAGAGATCAGGCCAGAGAAAACTGTCTTTTGCACTTCGTCCTTCTGGCAGTTCTGTCCTAAAGAGACCAGGTAATGCCCACGTCCCTTCTCCTGACTTAAACCACGGGCCTCGGCGCCAGCGGCCCAGGGCACGGGGGGCGGGGACCGCAGACTCCGGGTCCCCAGACGCTCTCCTCAGGCCCCAGGCGACGCGGCTGGCCCCGGGCGAGGAGCCTGGCGGCCGTCCCGCGGGCACGCGCACGGTGAGGCCCAAGGAGCCCCGCGACGGCGCCGGCCCGAGGGCCCCTCAGCCCGCCCCGGGAGCCCCAGCCACGCGCGCTGACCTCGCCAGCCCACCGCGCGGTCCCTCGAAGCGCTCGCGCCTGGGCTGCCCGCGGCCGGAAGTCGGGTGGCGGAAACCAAGAGCTTCGGCGACGCCCTTGCCCGAACCTAACATGGCCACTGAGGCTTCGCTGCCGTCGCGGACGCCCTCTCTGCCCGGAGTAAAGATGGCCGCGCCGGGCGGCGCGCGGGAGAGGCGGACGCAAGGGGCGGGCCCGGGCCTCCACGCCCCCTAAGCCCAGCCTCCCGGCGGGACGCTGACCCGGGGCCTTCCTATTGGTAGCCGCTCGTGGCGAGCCCGGATTGGGCCGCACGGGGGCGGGGCGGACCTACAAGGCCAATCGCCGCGCGAGGGCTGGCGTGGGGCGGGGCTCCAGCCGGCTCCGCCGAGTATCCCCGGGAACGGCCGGCGCTTCGGAGCCGGTAGGCGGCCGGAGGCCGGAGTGCTCGGCCGGTTCCCGGTGGACTTCGGCCCGTGTCCGCGCTGCCGCGATCCCGCGGCGCCGTCCGCCTCGGCCCGCCATGCGCCCGCCGGCCCTGGCCGTGCTGGGGCTGCTGCTGCTGCTGCTGCCGACCGGCGAGGCCACCAAGAAGCCGACGCCCTGCAAGCGCTGCCGGGAGCTGGTGGACAAGTTCAACCAGGTGGGCCGGTCACTCCGCGCGGACGGCGGCGGGGGACGGGGTCGCCCTGCCATGGCCCAGAATTACCCCACCGTGGGCCTGCGATCACCCTGCCGTGGACTGGGTCACCCCCGTGGACTGGGTCCCCACCATGGACTGGGTCCCCCCACCATGGACTGGGTCCCCACCGTGGACTGGGTCACCCCCCATGGACTGGGTCCCCACTGTGGACTGGGTCACCCCACCGTGGACTGAATCACCCCACCATGGACTGGGTCCCCACCGTGCACTGTGTCACCCCATCTGGACTGAGTCACCCCCATGGACTGGGTCCCCACCGTGGACTGGGTCACCCCACCAGGGACTGGGTCACCCCACCGTGGACTAGGTCACCCCCCCATGGCCTGGCTCACCCCACCGTGGACTGTGGTCACCCCACCTCAGCCTGGCTTACCCCTCCATGGACAGATGTGAAGCAGCAGGGCTGACCCTGTGCGGCCCTCTCCCCGCAGGGAATGGTGGACACGGCAAAGAAGAACTTTGGTGGTGGGAACACGGCTTGGGAGGAGAAGACGCTGTCCAAGTATGAATTCAGGTGGGCACCCTGCTCTGACTGGCCCAGCGCCCGCCTTTGGGGCCTGATGTGTCCTTGGGAGCGTCTGCAGACACAGAAGGTCCCTTGGGCACAGTCACCTGTCCTTGTCTGGGGCTGGCATGTGGGCCTCTGGCCCCTGGCTGGCCCCTCGCCCTCCAAGGGGCAGACACGGGTCTTTTCAAAACACAGGTAGGGCTGGCCCCGCCCCCACCCAGAGCTCTAGCCCATTGCCGGGCTTCCCTGGGTGGACCCCACACTTGATGTTCTCCCTAAGGATGAACAGGCTTCCCTGACCACCGCACCCTCTGCGTTTAGCTCTCTGCCTGGCAGTGATGTCCCCCGGCCCCAGCTGGGTGTTTGTCGCGGGTCTGTTCTCATTGAACACCAGCGTGGCTGCTCCCTGGCAGCAGGGGGCCTCCAGGCATCCCTGGAACATGGACGCTGACCCCTGAGGTGCCGCACGCCCCCCTCTTACGGTGCTGCTGGCCCTGTGTTTCAGCGAAGTCCGCCTGCTGGAGATCGTGGAGGGCCTGTGTGAGGCCAGTGACTTCGAGTGCAACCAGCTGCTGGAGGAGCAGGAGGAGCTCCTGGAGGCCTGGTGGCTGCGGCTGTGAGTGCTCGGGGCATGGCGCCCGCCACGCCTGGGGTTCAAAACGCACCAGAGACAGTAGGGCTTCCACACACCTGATTTCTGCCTCACCCACATCCCCGTCCTGTTCCATCAAAGTGCAGCGATCCTGACGAGGGGGTTAGCTGGGAGAGTCTGCTGGCCACAGGCCCTCGTTTCCCGGGTCCCACGATGCTCAGAAGCGCCTTACATTCAACTGTGGTTTTGTTTTGAGGAAATCGCCACGTGAGATTCAGTGGATGCTGTTTACACCCTCAGGAAGAAGAAGCATCCTGACTTATTTGAATGGTTTTGTGTGCAGACACTGAAAGCTTGTTGTCCTCCGGGGACTTACGGGCCAGACTGCCTGGGTATGTCTTTCCTTGGGGACCCTCGAGTGTCCGCATCGTTCCTGTCGCGGCTCCGGGGCGGCGGCTCCCATGGGCCTGGGTGCTGCCCCCTCCCAGCTGCAGGGACCTTCTCCCCCAGTCTGGTCCCGAGTGTGCTCCCAGCTCACCCGTGGGTTCGTCGTAACCCACTGCCTGGTGCTGCCCGCTGAGTGCGAGGAAGCCCACCGCCAGCAGAGCGCTGTGCGAGAGGCTGGGGCGTCCAGCCTTCAGGGCTCCGTCCAGGCGTCACTGACATGTTCAGGTCGATCCCCTGGGCGGAGGGCATCATCTTGGCGCCCAGACCCCGCCCCAGCCCACCCGCGGTCCTGCTGGTGCGTGGCTGCAGCGAGGAGTCCTCACTGTCCCCTCCTCGGCCCCGTGTCCCCGGTGAGGCCGGGGCCCGTGTGTCCCGGAGAAGGGCACGGTGGGCCTGGGGTTGCGGCGGGCCTGGGGTTGCAGCGGTACCTGGAGCTGAGCTGGTGGGTGGTGGGGGCTCCCCGGGGCCCCCTCTGCTCCCAGACGCCCTCTGAGCAGCTCGTGTCCGCAGCGTGCCAGGGCGGGTCTGAGCGGCCCTGCAGCGGGAACGGCCGCTGCGGCGGAGACGGCACCCGGGAGGGCGACGGGGCGTGCCAGTGCCACCTGGGCTACCAGGGGCCGCTGTGCACCGACTGCATGGACGGCTACTTCCGCGCGCCGACGAGCGGGACGCACAGCCTCTGCTCAGGTACCAGCAGCACCCGCAGGCCGGGAGCAGGGACCGCACCGGCAGAGCTGGGGGGCTGGGGACAGTCCCGCTTCCTGCCCCTGAACGAGCCGTGGAGGGAAGCGTGCGGTGATGACCCCCGACAGCCTCCTGGCCGGGCGGCACGGCACCGTCAGCTCCATGACAGCCAGGCTGGGCCCGGGCGCTGTGGCCTCTGGAGGCTTGTGCGGCCCTGCTGCGCCGGCGGGAGCAGGCTGGGCTGTGCCTGCGGCATGCCTCCGGGGGGCCGGTGGTGTGGCTGAGAATGGGACAGCAGAGGCCACGCAGTATGGCCCCCGGGTCCCTGTGAGGAAGGGCAGCCCCCCGCCAGGCTCTTTGAAGGCTCCCCGGCCGTTGTCCCGGGCTCCTCCGTGAGTTCGGAGATGTGCCCGTGGGGTCACAGATGGAGTCTTCTCAGCTGGGATGGACACGCCGATCCTTCCAGTTGGGGAGGCCCGCACCCCGCTCATGAGGCTGCGTCAGCCCAGGGCGGTGTCCTCCGAGGTGTAAATCCAGGGAGCAGGCCATGGGAGACGTGTGTTCCTCCTTGGCTGTCCCTGCCTCAGGGGAGGACTGTGGCGGGCGCCGGCAGTCAGGTCTGGGGGCCGTGCCGTGCCCTCAGGCCTGCCCACAGTGAGGCCAGCCACCCCGGTTCCTACCCGAGACCTCCCCAGGCCCGGCAGGACCACGCATGTTGGCAGGCGGCATGCACACCCAGCCGGGTCTGGCTCCACGCTTACGAGTAGCTCCTCTGAGTCCTCCTCTGCTAAGAATTTTATCACCACCGGGCGCAGAAGTCCCCATGTGCTGTCTTCTCTCGTTAAGTGCAGTGTTGTGACTTACATGAATGTATTTTTCTGTTACTGAATCAGTCTTGCCGCTTTGGGATTTTTGCTTGTTTTCACCCTAACAAATGTCAGTTCCTAAGCCCCAAAACAACCTTTGCATTGAGTTTGCTCCTGAGACGCGCCTGCCTCTGCCTTGCAGCCTGTGACGAGGCGTGTAAGACGTGCGTGGGCCCCACCAACAGAGACTGCGACCAGTGCGAAGTAGGCTGGGTGCGCCAGGACGACGCCTGCGTGGGTGAGGCTGGCGGGTGGCCCTCCCCTCCTGCCCGGCTGCTCCTGGGGGGGTCCCTGCCCTGCCCAGCTGCTCTTGGGGGGCTTGGGCATCCCTGTGCTGCCCGGCTGTTCCTGGGGGTCCAGCCCCGGGTTTGGTTTCAGCCTCACGGCTGGTGGGCCTCCTGCCTCAGGTCCCAGACTGAGTGGGTCGTGGTGCCCTCCACGGCCCTGAGGAGGGACTCGTGCTCAGCCACTGCGCTGTGCCCACTGCACACAGAGGCCCCGGATGATGGCCATCCACGTGTCCCCAGGCCAGGGGCCCTTGGCCGCCGGGGTTGGGTCAGGGCCACCCCTCAGCCGTGCTGTTGTTTCCAGACGTGGATGAGTGTGCGGCGGAGCCGCCGCCCTGCGAGGACACGCAGTACTGCGAGAACATCAACGGCTCCTTCGTGTGCGAGGGTGAGCGCCGCCCACTGCCCTGGCCTCCCCCGCCCCGGTCTGTCCTGCCCCCGTCCGTCCCCCCGCCTGCCCTGGCCTCCCGTCCGGCCAGCTGCCCAGGCGTCTGTCATTTGCGTGACCCCTGCACGCACTGCCCGCTTAAAAAGCTGAAGGTGGCAACAGAAGCACCGGCCATTTCCCGACCGTCAGGAAACTCAGGTGCAAGGAGACAGCAGTGCCTGCTGGTGGGAGGGCCCTGGGGTCAGTGCAGTGCTGATCTGACGCGGGGCCTTGTCCCCTGTTCGATTTTGCCTCAGCAACACTGTGCCCGTGTTTGTCCATGGCGTTTCTCTGCATCGTGTCGTTAGGAGCGTGCTGATGTCTGGTCTTCAGCAGCCCACATGGTTGAATATTTCAGCCGTGCATGTTCCCCAGTTACGGACTCGGAGATCCCTTTAGGTAGAGCTTTGCACGCTGCTCCTCACTTTCCCTGCATCAGTCTCCGAGTTGGGCCACCTGCTTCAGAGGTGGTGCCCCTTCCTCGCCCAGCAGCGGCCCATGTGGCTCACACCTCCTGCAGCGTCCTGTCTCCACGTTCTATGGACACGCAGCTCCGTGCTCCACGGACGCACAACATGCCCCAGCAGCGTCATAGGAACGCAGGCTGTCTGCCGGGGCAGCACGGGGGGCCACCCGTCAAAGGGTGGGGACACCGGCTCTTCTGGCCACAGGCCCTCCCCAGCCCTGTGCATGGCTCTTGCAGGACGAGGCTCACTCCCCTCCCCTCGTTGCAGAATGTGACCCCACCTGTGTGGGCTGCACCGGGAAGGGCCCCGCCCAGTGTATAGAGTGCATCACCGGCTACAGCAAGTCGCAGCGTCCTGTCTCCACGTTCTATGGACACGCAGCTCCGTGCTCCACGGACGCACAACATGCCCCAGCAGCGTCATAGGAACGCAGGCTGTCTGCCGGGGCAGCACGGGGGGCCACCCGTCAAAGGGTGGGGACACCGGCTCTTCTGGCCACAGGCCCTCCCCAGCCCTGTGCATGGCTCTTGCAGGACGAGGCTCACTCCCCTCCCCTCGTTGCAGAATGTGACCCCACCTGTGTGGGCTGCACCGGGAAGGGCCCCGCCCAGTGTATAGAGTGCATCACCGGCTACAGCAAGGAGAGCGGCCAGTGTGAAGGTCAGTGGGTGCGTCTGCTCCACCGGGGGGCCTTCCCGGGGGCCGTGCTCCAGTGTGGATGGGGCCCTGGGGAGGCACGCAGCTCCTGCCCACACGCCTCTGCCTGTCCCCTCCCCAAACGACCGCCCGGGTCTCCTGCTGAGCCCCTCCCTCCTTTCTCTGATGCACCTCCCATCTCCGCCTCTGTGCACAAGTGAACCCCCCCGCCCCCGCGAACCCCTCGACCCCTGCTGGGCCTGTCTGCCCAGTGAGGTC